>CM053030.1:226498567-226978219 GCA_028564925.1 Lithobates sylvaticus | reverse complement strand
CTGTGAAAACATCGTATTTTGGATAACGAACAAGGTTTACGAGACTGGGCGGTGAATATTCTAGAAAGAACGTCAGGGGCGGGCGACGCGGGTGGAGATTCACGCATGCGCAGTGTATATAAAGCTTCAAACACGTGTGTGTCGTAACTATGTTCTGTGTGCACAGGAAGGAGGAACGGACGCCACGAAGATCGTCGAACAAGGACGAAGGTTACAACGAAGGTAAGATTTGAAACTTTTTGGAGTCATGTGTGGCCTATACTGAATCTAGATTGATGCCTATATTGTGTTGAAAGATTATCCTGAGATTTATATTTTTGTATTTTGTTTGGTCTTGCAGACATAATGCTGCCCTTTAAGGACCCCGAATTCCTTGGGGAATTCATTGATAAATTCCATGAAATGAAAAATCTGTGGGAGGTGAAAAACCCCTTGTACCACAATAAACCAACTAGGAGGGCAACGCTGGAGAAATTGCTTCAATTTGTGAAGACCCGGGTCCCCGATGCAGACATCAAATTTGTTGAGGCAAAAATTGTTAGCTTGAGAAGCACCTATAAGAAGGAGTACCAGCAGTCCCTGAGGTCCGGAGTAGCAGCAGATAAGGTGTATGTACCCAGTCTGTGGTACTACAGCAGGATGAGGTTTATAGATGACCAGATGGAGGGCAAGGAATAACTTTCTACTCTTCCGGCACCCCTTCCCTCCAGCCTTCCAACCAGCCTTCCATCCAGCCTTCCCTCTACCCAAGCTGAGGCATCTGTGGACCAACCTGGGCCTTCCATACAGGAGGAGATTGAGGAGCCCAGATGGAGCCAGGTATAGTTTTTTTATACATAATTTATCTGTGCAAAAAAAAAGATTGTTGGTAAGTAGATGTTATTGCTAATAAATGAATGAAGTAACAAAAAGTGTTTCACATATTTATAGACAGAAGTGGCCAAAAAAGATTAGGACAAGAAGGAAAATGCTGGCCTCACAATGATAGTCTTTTCTATTTATTAACATTAAATTTGCAACAGTCATGAGCTGAAAAAGTGTGTTTGATGAACAAAAAACTAAAACTATGTCCCTTTTTCATACACAGGATGACCTCAGCCAGGACGAGGCTCTGGCTAGTGGCACACAGGAGGAGGCAGGGGGAGTTGTCACCCAGGAGGTGGCAGGGCCCAGTAATACCCAATCCCAGGTGCCTCCCCTCATCCTTCCCTACAAAAGACAGAGGAAGGGCACGAAAGCAGAGGAGGCAGCACTGGCCCTGATCAGGGAGGCTAATGAGTCCCTCAGATCCCCCCTCGATGCTACAGAGGCCTATGGCATCTATATTGCCTCTAATTTGCAACAGATGGAGGAGGGCCAACGGCGAAAGTGTGAAAAAATAATTTTTGATACTATCCACAAGGGGTTGAGTGGGGAAATGTCTGACAACCAACATCTATGTTCTCTCCCCCATCCTCCTCCTCCTCCTCCTCCTGCCACAATACCACCTCCAGAGCCACAGCCTCCAGGGAAGGCTGCACGGAAGACCAGGAAGTGATCCCCTGCCTTCACGTCTCAAAGAACCCACAGCCTGTTGTAGGACCACAGACTGCGTACATATACCATCTGCTGCTGCTCCGGTTCTCTGGGACTCCAGGACCTCATTGTCCTCCTTTTTCTATGGACTTTTCAAGCTACCAGTTTTTTTGATGTCTGCCTTGGGGGCCAAAGGCTGCACAAATTGAAGCAATTTCTCCTGCGTTGCCTTTATCTTTATTTTGTAATTCTGATGTGAAATACATTTTTATTTTGTTTTCAGAAAATACTTGCCTATGTGTTTTAATACAAAGAGCAAATCAATTTATTTTGGGGGAGTAGGCAGGTACATTTCAAAAATACAATGTCAAAATTAACAAGGGACACCAACAACAAACAGGTTTACAAATAATACATAATAATGGTGTTGTGGAAACGTAACATAAAAAATAAAAAGGAGAGCACAAGAAAATAATACAATAATACAAATATTCCTATTAAAGAAAAAAAACACTTAAAAAATGATATATATTTTATGCAGATCTGGCTTAAATTCTAATATAAATATTATTCTGGAGAGACCTAGAAATAATAAAGAAATACGTTTGTGAAAACTCTGTGTGAATATGAGCAGCAAAACAACTTCATTCTTCTAGCATTATAAAGAAGAGAATGAGCGGCGCATTGAACAATTAAAAAAATTGCAGTGTGAAGAATCTGCTAGCTCCATTACGAACGCTAGTTTTACCAGACTGAGCGGTTCCGTCTCGTAGTGGATTCTGAGCATGCGTGATTCTTGGCGTGTCGGAATTGCCTACACACGATCGGAAAATCCGATAGAAAGGTTTTCCGTCGGAAAAATTGAGAACAGGTTCTCAATTCAAAGTCCGTCTGAAATTCCGACAGAAAAAGACCGTTGGGCATACACACGGTCGGAAAATCCGATGAAAAGCTCCCATCGGACTGTTTCCATCGGAAATTCCGATCGTGTGTACGCCGCATTATACAACCCTTGGAATGTTTTTTTCTGGTTTGATTATTGGATGAATGCATTCATGAGAAATCATTGCATATTGCACATGTTTTTCAGGTTTGGCACTCAATTTTATTATCTACGTCAGGGGTCTCCAAACTTTTCACTTCGGGGGCCACATTGTGCATTTTTCACATATTCGCGGGCCGAAAAAAAAAAAATTTTTTTTAATGAATCGGCAGTAGAATAAAATAGAATTTGACAGGCTGCCGGCAGTAGAGCTTGATGGCGCACCTAAACGATGTAACCTCATGCACTGGGGCTAAAATTCCAGTGTTCACAGGGTCTTGCATCTGTGTTACTGTCAACACACACACGCCTCCATACATTTGTATCCTCATCAGAGCCCCCTCTGCATATTTGTGTCCCCCTTAGAGCCCCCCCGAATATTTGTGCCTGAATAAGAACCCCTGCATATTTGTATTCCCATCAGAGCCCCCTGACACGTTTGTGTCCCCATCAGAGCCCCCTTCCATATTTGTGTCCCCATCAGAGCCCCCTTACATATTTGTGTCCCCATCAGAGCCCCCTTCCATATTTGTGTCCCCATCAGAGCCCCCTTCCATATTTGTGTCCCCATCAGAGCCCCCTTACATATTTGTGTCCCCATCAGAGCCCCCTTTCATATTTGTATTCCCATCAGAGCCCCCCTTCCATATTTGTGTCCCCATCAGAGACCCCTGCACAATTATGTCCCCCTTAGTGCCCCCCTTCCACATTTATGCCCCCCATCACAGCCCCCTGCACAATTGTGTCCCCCTTAGAGCCCCCTTCCACATTTATGCCCCAATCAGAGACCCCAGCACAATTGTGTCCCCCTTAGAGCCCCCTTCCACATTTATGCCCCAATCAGAGACCCCAGCACAATTGTGTCCCCCTTAGAGCCCCCTTCCACATTTATGCCCCAATCAGAGACCCCAGCACAATTGTGTCCCCCTTAGAGCCCCCTGCAAAACTGTGTCCCCCTTAGAGCTCCCCTTTCACTTTTGTGTCTCTCAAACTAGCCCCCGCCGCACATTTGTGTCCCCATCACCTCCAACAGTCACATCTGTGTCCCTCTTACATCTGTGTCCGGCTTCAGCGCTGTTCTGCTGCACCTCCCGACTCCCGCCCGGCTGTTACACAGGCACGTTGTAGCCAAAAGCACAGCCGTAAAGGACACTGATGCTAACAGAGGGGCGGGACCCGGGAGGCGCAGTAGGTCCTATCAACAACTAGTGAGGCGCCGGGTTGGACATGCTCCGTCGGGCTGCGGGACCTGTGCTGCATACTATCAGGGCTAGGGGTGCAACGGATCAAAAAACTCACGGATCGGATCGATCCTCGGATCAGGAGTCACGGATCGGATCATTTTTCGGATCAGCAAATAATTGAATTTGCAAAAACCTGTGAAAATTCCGCCACCATATAGTCCCCACTGTAATATCCACGTCATCTCCCCCACTGTAATATCCACGTCATCTCCCCCACTGTAATATCCACGTCATCTCCCCCACTGTAATATCCACATCCTCTCCCCACTGTAGTATTGGCTGGGTATCGCAGAGTATTGGCTGGGTATCGCAGAGTATTGGCTGGGTATCGCAGAGTATTGGCTGGGTATCGCAGAGTATTGGCTGGGTATCGCAGAGTATTGGCTGGGTATCGCAGGGTTAATGCAGAGTATCGCAGAGTATTGGCTGGGTATCGCAGAGTATATGCAGGGTTAATGCAGAGTATCGCAGAGTATTGGCTGGGTATCGCAGAGTATATGCAGGGTTAATGCAGAGTATTGGCTGGGTAATGCAGAGTATATGCAGGGTTAATGCAGAGTATCGCAGAGTATTGGCTGGGTAATGCAGAGTATATGCAGGGTTAATGCAGAGTATCGCAGAGTATTGGCTGGGTAATGCAGAGTATCGCAGAGTATTGGCTGGGTAATGCAGAGTATCGCAGAGTATTGGCTGGGTAATGCAGAGTATATGCAGGGTTAATGCAGAGTATCGCAGAGTATTGGCTGGGTAATGCAGAGTATCGCAGAGTATTGGCTGGGTAATGCAGAGTATCGCAGAGTATTGGCTGGGTTAATGCAGTATATTGGCTGGGTAATGCAGGGTATGTTTACAAGTGATCGCTCCGTCAAATTTGACGGAGCGATCACATTGTAAACAGTGGCCGGGTGTACCAAGATGGCCGCCGCTCCGGAGCTAGGCCGAAGCCGCGGCCTTTCCTAAGGCCGCCGGGTGTACAAAGATGGCCGCCGCCGCTCCGGAGCTAGGCCGAAGCCGCGGCCTTTCCTAAGGCCGAGGCCGCGGAGCGCTCCGCGGATCGCGGGGTGTGCCGATCCGAACGGGGTGGCCCGTTCGGATCACGGATCGGCGACTCAACCTGCGGGCCGGGAAAAACGTCCCAGCGGGCCGGATGTGGCCCGCGGGCCGTACTTTGGAGACCCCTGATCTACGTGAAAGGCAAGTTTATACTAGTCCAATGATTTGCATATAATTTCCTCTTCTGTTTTGTATTTAATTTTACTCAGGCCGATTTAAAGGGTAACTCTACTTTTGTGGGGAAAAAAATAGCAAATAAAGAAAAAATAATATAGCGTATACAATTGCGACACAAGTCATATTGTAATTGAATGTTATTAAAAATGACCTTTCCTTTTCAATCTGCAGCGCTATAATTTTCTGAAAATACAATATGGCTACCTAGAGGTGTTCTGTATACAGAATGTGTACAGAACACCCCCCAGAAACAATTTTCTGCTTGTGTAATTGGCTCACTGATTTTCTGAAAAGTCAGATTTTAGGCATATCCTGCAACAAAAATTTCATTTTTGGTGAGATACTCCCAATAGGAACACGTCTAAAGGGATGCTGACCCTGACACTTTTCTCATAAGTGCCCTGCAGTTGCACAGCTGATTGATAATTAGGAAACCACTCCCATTAGATTCACTTTCCCACATACAAACACACAGGGATTTCTTCAGAATAACAAAAGGTAGGAATCTGCAACAAAGTTTGGTAAAATCCTTGCAATGTACATACAGTAGTTCACCCAGAGTGGAAAGTTTTTTTTCTCAACAAGAGTTATGCTTTAAATGTGGAACACCAAATGAAAATGAATGCTTTTCAATTTAAGGAGATAAAGTATTCTAGAGTTGATTTAACTCCCCATTAACCACTAAGAGCCCAACTTGCAATCTAAGCCCCCCCCGACAAAGGGGGAACCTAATAGCCCTGAAACGTGGTGGCTTGTCATCTTTTGACTTCTCTGATGAAATCATTAGATTCTATTACTATACAAGTGTAGCACTAACCCCCTGGAGGAGCTGCTGGTTTTATTTGGGCTTACCGTTACCTCACCTTCTTGCATCTCCGTCTTGGGGATCCCGTGGAAAGTGGCCCAAAGAATGTGAAATTCCAATACTTAGTACTTTTTATGATTATTTATTCAAAACATCAGCAAAGTTTTTCCATAAAAAGGGTCAGAGGGTTAGGGATGAGTTCAGGCACCTGATAACTGTGGGTTTAAGATCTCTTTTCAGATTCAGGAGATTATTATTTATGGATGGAGCCAAATACAGGGCAATCTTAGAAGAAAACCTGTTGTTATGTTGCGTACACACGAGCGGAATTTCCGTCTGAAAAATCTTGGATGTTTTTTCCGAAGGAATTCCGCTCAAGCTTGGCTTGCATACACACGGTCATACAAAAGTTCGCTGAATTTTCGACCGCCGAGAACGCGGTGACGTACAACACTACGACGAGCCGAGAAAATTAAGTTCAATGCTTCCGAGCATGCGTCAAATTGTTTTCGAGCATGCGTAGAAATTTTGCGCGTCGGAATTGGTACAGACGATCGGAATTTTAGATCAAAACTTGTTCCGACCGAAAAATTGAGAACCTGCTCTCAATCTTTTGCTGGCAGGAATTCGGCCAGCAAAAGTCCGATGGAGCATACACACGGTCGCATTTCCTGGCCAAAATCATTCATCTGTCTTTTGCTGGCCAAATTTCCAATCGTGTGTACGTGGCATTAGAGTCTGGAAAAGACTTGAGACTGGGGAGGAGGTTCACCTTCCAGCAGGACAACGACCCTAAACATATAGCCAGAGCTACAATGGAATGGTAGATCAAAGCATATTCATGTGTTAGAATGGCCCAGTCAAAGTTCAGACCTAAATCCAATTGAGAATCTGTGGCAAGACTTGAAAATTGCTGTTCACAGACACTCTCCATCCAATCTGGCAGAGCTTGAGCTATTTTGCAAAGAAGAATGGGCAAAAATGTCACTCTCTAGATGTGCAAAGCTGGTAGAGACATCCCCAAAAAGACTTGCAGCTGTAATTGCAGCGAAAGGTGGTTTTACAAAGTATTGACTCAGGGGGGCTGAATACAAATCCCCCCCACACTTTTCACATATTTATTTGTAAGAAAAGATTGAAAACCGTTTATCATTTTCCTTCCACTTCACAATTATGTGCCACTTTGTGTGGTTCTATTACATAAAATCCCAATAAAATGCATTTACGTTTTTGGTTGTAACATGACAAAATGTGGAAAATTTCAACCATGTATAATTACTTTTTCAAGGCACTGTATTGTTATTTTGGGGATACACTCAGTGGCTGCTGGTGTTCAAATTTTTTTTTGGAGGGGGCGCAAACAAACTGAAAAAAAAAAAAATCAAATGCAGCCACTGTGCCATCAATTGCAGAAACTGTGCCCAACAAATGTAACCAATGTGCCCATCAAATGCAGCCACTGTGCCTATCAAAAGCAGCCACTGTGCCCCATCAAATGCAGACACTGTGCCCAAATGCCACCACTGTGCCCATCAAATACTGCCACTGTGTCCATCAAATGCCAACACTGTGCCCCATCAAATGCCGCCACTGTGCCCATCAAATGCTTCCACTGTGCCATCAATTGCAGCCACTGTGCCCCATCAAATGCTGCCACTGTGCCCCATCAAATGCTGCCACTGTGCCCATCAAAAGTTGCCACTGTGACCCCCGCCCGCTCGCTGTCTGTCCGGCACTTACCCTATCTTGGTGGCGGGTCAGGTAGCAGGTGATGACGGCGAGCTGTGGGAACTTGCAGCAGGTCAGACAGCGGCGAGCTGTCTCCTCCCCTCCTCCTGATAGCCGTTCAATAGCAGCGCCTGTCCTTTCAGCCAATCAGGTGATGGGTAACAGACCCGGGCTTCCTGATTGGCGGAGAGGCTTCAGTGTTCGAAAATATTCATTCGCTTTTCTAACACACCTGGGTGGATTACGAGCGCAATGCTTTGCGTTCCGAGTCCACCTTTTTTGAAGCCTATTAGAGCCTACGGCTCTAATCAGGTTCTTCAATAATACAGGTGCCCCATGTCTGAAAAGGGGCCGGACGCCTGAATTCTACTTATAGGGGGGTTGGTGGAGAGAGGGGGCCCCTGGATACACATCTGAATTATTTTCCTCCTCTCATCCACACATACTACTCTTACATTCCTTTTGAATTCAATGCACATCACTTTTTTTTTTTCTAAAATGCTCACCCTACCCAACAGAGCAACACGCATGAACATCCTCACTCAGATACCTTGGTTTCTTTCTTCATCCTACAAACCTGCCCTTTTCTTATACAACACTTGGGATGTTTTTTTTTCTGGTTTGATTATTGGATGAATGCATTCATGAGAAATCATTGCGTATATCCATATGCATGTTTCCCAGGTTTGGCGCTCAATTTTATTTTCTACGTGCAAGGCAAGTTTATACTAGTCCAATGATTTGCATATAATTTCCTTTCCTGTTTTGCATTTCATTTTACTCAGGCCGATTTAAAGGGTAACTCCACTTTCGTGCGGAAAAACAATAGCAAATAAAGAAAAAATAATATAGCGTATACAATTGTGACACAAGTCATATTGTAATTGAATGTATTAAAAATTACCTTTCCTTTTCAATCTGCAGCGCTGTAATTTTCTGAAAATGCAATATGGCTACCTGGAGGTGTTCTGTATACAGAATGTGTACAGAACCTCCCCAGAACCTCCCAGAAACATAAGTTTCTGCTTGTGTGATTGGCTCACTGATTTTTCCAAAAGTCTGAACTAAGATACAAGTCAGATTTCAGGCATATCCTGTAACAAAAATTTCATTTTTGGTGAGATACTCCCAATAGGAACACGTCTAAATGGATGCTGACACGTTTCTCATTAGTGCCCTGCAGGTGCACAGCTGATTGATAATTAGGAAACCACTCCCATTAGATTCACTTTCCCACATGGATACAGAAAAACACACAGGGATTTATTCAGAAAAACAAAAAGGTAGGAATCTGCAACAAAGTTTGGTAAAATCCTTGCAATGTACATAAAGTAGATCACCCAGAGTGCAATGTTTTTTTCTCAACAAAAGTCGAGTTATGCTTTAACTGTGGAACACCATATAAAAAGGAATGCTTTTCAATTTAAGGAGATAAAGTATTCTAGAGTTGATTTAACTCCCCATTAACCACTAGGAGCCCAACTTGATAATTTAAGCCCTGACGAAGGGGGAACCTAATAGCCCTGGAACGTGGTGGCTTGTCATGGAGGGTAGGCTTTTCTGAAGAGGAGGGTTTTCAGGGATCTCCTAAAAGTGAATAGAGTAGGAGATAGTTGGACAGATTGGGGTAGGGAATTCCAAAGGATAGGAGAGCCTCAAGAGAAGTCCTGGAGGAGAGTATGGGAGAAGGTGACAAGGGAACTAGAGAGCAGAAAGTCTTGGGAGGAACGAAGAGAATAGTTAGGTTGGTATTGTGAGACTAGGTTAGTGATGTAGCTGGGGGCGCAGTTGTGGATGGCTTTGTAAGCTGCTGCAGGGCTCGAGTCCTGCAGGAACACATGGGACCAGCATTCCTGTACTTTTTCCACAGCAGGAACATTGTTCCCATTAGTAGCCACTGTGGCAGGCAGTGTGCGGCAAGGGGAGGGCATCCGTGCTAACGGGGGGCGGTCCACCCCCCGGTGCCAAACATTGGGGGGTGTTATCTCGGCGCGCCCCTTCCTCCCCTCCCTTGGTTCTCCTCCTCCAGCAGACGCTGTAACAAAGTCCGCCTCCAGTGATAGGCGGAGCACTGATCCAATGCCAGCAAATTTAATCAGTTTGACGTATATTAGCGGCCGCCGGAGGAGGAGGACCGAGGGAAGGGAGGACGGGCACACAGAGATTTTCAGATCCAAGATCCAGACACTGATGAGGCTGTATTTCTGGGCACTGGTCAGGCTGCATTGCTGGGCACTTATCAGGCTGCATTGCTGCAGTGGGGAACTGGTGCTGAATGGTCCAGGTGGGCACTGAGTCAACTAGGATTGTCTAGGTGACTAGTAGACATGTGCACTGTCGAAAAATTAGTTTGTTTTCGTTTTAATCCTTCCTTTTTCATTTTTAAATTTTTCGTGTCATTCGTTATGATCGAAATTCGTAAATTCTAAAATTTGAAAATCCGCAAATTTGGAAACTCGAAAATTCAGTAATTCAAGAATCCGAAAAATTGAAAATGTGAAAATAGGAAAGAAAATTTTAAATAATAGCGAACTAATAATAACTAACTAAATTATAGGCATTGGAATTTTCTTTCAAATTTGGCTGTTAGTCAAGGTAACAAATCTATTCAAAGTTACGAATTACCCAAAATAACGAATGCCGCCTCTAAACAAATGGAACAGAATTAATTAATAATAATAATAATAAAACGTTTTTATTATTATTGTTATTTTTTTTTAAAAATTGGTAAAGTTCCATTCGTTTAGATACAGCATTCGTTATTTCGGATAATTTGTAACTTTAGATAAATTTGTATTCATTACGTTCTCTAACAGCCAAATTTGAAAGGAAATTCCAATACCTATAATTTAATTAGTAGTAGTTAGTAATAGTTAAGTTATTATTAGTTGGTTATTATTTCGGGTTTTTGAATTTTCAGGTTTTTCGTTCTTATTTTCGTTCTTTCGAATTTTGTTCTTATTTTCCGATTTTCGAAAAAATTCTGAATTTTCAAATGAAATTTTTTTTTGAATATTCAAATTTAGTAATATTTGGAAAAAATAATGAAACTGGTTTTCGTTAATTTGGATATTTCTGACAAATTTGTCGAAATTCGTTAAAAAACTAATTCGGAACAAAACAAATTGCACATGTCTCGTGACTAGTTAGCTTACTGTTAAATTCAGATTAATGTTTATGTTTACTGTTCCTTAGCTTTGTAATTATCTTACTGTTTGCATAACTTGATCAAGCTCTTACCTGATTTTGTGTGGTAAATATATTCTGTGTGAGTTTACAATAAAAGCAGTTCCAGTTTGCACCTAAGCTAGTGTAGTCTAGTCCTTGGGTGCAATATTCAGATAGAACACCTAGTTCCTGGTCCCAGACTGGAGGAAGCTGTATACTGACAGAAACACCCAAGAGGGGTGCCAAGCGGTCCGTCACACTTCCTAAAAGTTAAAAACTGCTAAAGGGATGCAGATACTGCAATTTTATTTCATCAGAACACCGAGTGTGCATGCATCGGGTGATTATAATGAACTGGACCCTCCCATCCAGAATCATTCTGGTGAAACAAACAGCTATATTTCCAGAGCAGCAAAAGGTAAGAATTTGATACAAAGTTTGTTAAAATCCATGCATTGACCCACTCAGAGGGGATTGCTTTTTTCTCAACATATGTAGATGTACACTTTAAAAGCCTTTCAAAAGATGATGTATTCCTTTATTACCTATTTTTTTCCAGGCATGCACTGCCCAAGAGAAGATAGTGGGTTTCCTGAACAAAAGAATGGTAAAAGTATATTCCTTTTCTTTTCGTAAGCATAGTACTCACCGGTTCTGGGTGTAGGATCTTTGCTCATATAATTGAATGCTTTCATCATCTAAGTATATACTTCACTATGTTCACCATGCACCTACAACCCCCACATCATACTTGTAACAAGCATTTGAAGAAAGGGCAAAAAATAATATGAGGAGAGAGGCTACATAATTAGTTACTATTGTTGAAGCCACAGATATATGATATGCGATTCTATGAGTCTTGGAAAATTACTGATTTCCTTGTTCTATCCAATATAGAACATAAAAAGTCTACAAATAAATCTTCCAGCTCTATTTTCCAAGAAAGACTCTCTATATAAATAATCAGCTTTTACCTTCAGCTTTATTCTCAGAACTGGAAAGCATGCTAACTGCTTGTACAGGTTCTGATCTGACTTTTTTCCAGATGCCATGTTTGAAATGTAGAGATCATTGGCTGTGTGATCCAATGTCCATCAGACTTGGTACGGGAATTGTTTCTGTGAGCCAAACAGTTGCATCATAGATTTGGTCCCCTTTCACACTGAAGGTTAAAACAGGTGTACTGTGGTGAAGTTGGTGAGCAAATGTATTTATTTGCTCAAATGAGATAACATACTGAACTATATAATACATTGTTGGGTGTATAATATTTTTTCTTTTTCAAATCTAACAATAATCTAGATGTATATTCAAGTTCCCTGAAGAAGCAGATAAATTGTTCTGCAAAATGCGTTGGCCCACAATGTACCAATAAAGCTAATCTATGTATATACTGGAAATTGCAAATAGGAAAAATTCTAGATGCTGGGCTATTGCCTGTCTAACAGTATACAATTATATATAGATTTTAACTATGTTTGTACAATAAAACATTTTTTTTTTTTTTAGATGAATACTGTGTATGTGCTCACCTAAGTGACAACCCCATATCCTTCAAAGTCCTGCTTTCGATTGGAAGGTGATATTTCTTCCTTTTATTGTTCTAATATGTACCTAGGATCAGGATGTGGGGAATTGTCCCTAGAACTGGTTGAATACAGATTATAGATATGAAATGTAGAGATCATATCTAATATATACTTAAAGGGTAACTCCACTTTCGTGGGGAAAAAAATAGTAACAAAAATAATATAGCGTATATAATTGCGACACAAGTCATATTGTAATTGAATGTTATTAAAAATTACCTTTCCTTTTCAATCTGCAGCCGCTGTAATTTTCTATCAATGCAGTGCAATATGGCTACCTGGAGTTGTTCTTGTCAGAAGTCATGAATCAGACTGAGACAGAAGTACAGTTAAATCACACTTGGTTAATAATAAATGTAAATAGAACAAACGTAGTCATAACATAGCCAAAGTTCGGTAACCGGAACGTATAGTCAGACAAGCCAGAAAGTCAGGAAGCCAGAAATCAGTGTAGTGGAACAGCAAGCAGGATCTGGAGCCAGAAAGAACGTCAGCCAAGCAAGTCTTTAACAGGCACGCAGGAGAGAGTCTCTGTGATGTTGACCAGGCAAAGGCAGAGTAGATCTGGGCTATATGGCTTAAGTAGGCAGGACTGATGAGCAGGATATAATCAACAGGTGGAGAGATAGATGAGAGATAGATGCTGGTAATTAACTGACAGCTGAGTGGCCAGCTCAAAGGACGGACTGAGCCCAGCTCTGACAGTACCCCCTCCTCAATGACCCCCCACCAGGCTTGAGGGGAAAACATCTATGGAAATCACAGAGGAGGACTGGGGCATGTACACGCCCACAGAACCTATGGGAGTCAACAATGGACTTCATACTCCTTATGGTTCTCAACCTGTACAGGGTGAGGACGTGGCACCGAGGTGGTAAAGCGGTTGCAGACCAAATGTTTTAATAAGGAAACATGGAATACATTTGAGATATGCATATTAGAAGGAAGTCTAAAGCATAAGCCACTGGGTTAATCCTGTGGAGAATACAGAAAGGCCCAATAAACCGAGGTGCAAACTTCAGAGAGGGAGCACGGAGTCAGAGGTTGCGAGGTGACAGCCAGACCCTGTCCCCAACCTCGTAGTAAGGCGCAGGCAGGTGTCTGCTGTCAGCATGGAGTCTGTACCTATCATTAGCATATCACAAAGCCTCCTGGACTTGTGCCCAAGTGATTCGGAGGGATCCGTGTGACAAAAGCGTCCAGATTCCCTGTCCCCCTGTTCGGTTGGGGTAAGGGGGATCCCCGTGTGGGGTTTAAAGGGGGTGGGCGCATAACATTGGCTTGCCCTGTTACATGTTGATTGGTAGTTGAAGTCATAGGGTTCACAGATCCCAATGTTTCCATAGATGAAATATTGTTGGAGTTATCAGTATTAATAGGGATATCTTGACTGATAGATCTGGATTCGGGATCCGTGTCCGTGATACGTTTTTTATTCTCTTGCTCGGGTGAACCTCTGTTATTGCGGCTACGCTTGTATTTGCCTCTTCCTTTATATGTTGTGTTATCGTGCTCATTGTGTTGGCTAGTGGGAGGACTGCCTTTCTTTTTAGGTGTCTTCCTAATATTGTTGGTAGGTTGTGTGGTTTTCTTGGTGGAATTCCACCTGTATGCTCGTCCCTCTTGGAAGGCTGTCTTGTCCCTCCAATATTTAAGTTCTTTTTTCTGTAAGATGTTTTTGTTGTGAACCGACAGGTCACTGCGTAGTTGGTCTTGTGAACTCAAGTACAGAGGGTGTTGTACAAACGGACCAAGAGCCAATTCCAAATTGTTGATCCCTATATCTAGGAGTAGCATTTGTCTGGTATATTCTTTTTTAAGAATATCCATCATTTGCTGTGAGCATTTCTTTAGGTTGTCTTCCCACTCGAGTTTGCACTCGTTACTGATCTGGTCCAGGTTTGGAAAGATTTGGACTCTAAGTCCTAAGGGGTTTATGTTTTCTTGACTGTATCTGTCAAGAGATTTTATATGCCAATATAGTGCTGATTTTTGTTCAAGGATTCTAGTGAGCTTTAAGGTGAGTGTGGAAATTGTTGTTTCAACACGATCGCCTTGTACACGCCCACGGAACCTATGGGAGTCAACAATGGACTTCATACTCCTTATGGTTCTCAACCTGTACAGGGTGAGGACGTGGCACCGATGTTCCTCTAACGCAGGGATGCTCTACGGAACAAAAGAGCCAGGCAACATGGAAAGTTGGAAACCATAGTTTGCCATAAACGGGGACAATCAGGAAGCACAATTTAAGGCACTTGTCAGAAACCATGAAATCAGACCGATACAGAAGTACAATTAAATCACACTTGTTTAATAATAAAAGTAAATAGAACAAACATAGTCAAAACATAGCCAGAGTTCAGGAACTGGAACGGATAGTCAGACAAGCCAAACGTCAGGGAGCCAGAGATGAGCGTAGTAAAAAAAAGCAAGCAGGATCTGGTGCCAGAAGGGATGTCAGCCAAGCAAGTCCTTTAACAGGAATGCAGGAGATAGTCTCTGTGATGTTGACTAAGGCGAAGGCAGAGATCCTCTGGGCTGGATGGATTAAGTAGGCAGGACTGACGAGCAGGATATCATCAACAGCTGAGTAACTGTGGAGAAATAGGAGCTGGCAATAGGAGTGGCCAGCTGAGAGAAGGAAGGGCTGAGCCCAGCCCTGACAATACCACCTCCTTAATGACCCCTTCCCCTCGGAGGACCACCAGGCTTGAGGGGAAACCGTCTATGGAAATCACGGAGGAGGACAGGGGCATGTACATCCGAGGATGAGACCCAAGAGTGTTCCTCCGGACCGTACCCCTTCCAATGCACCAGGTACTGTATGCACCCACGGAACCTACGGGAGTCAACAATGGACTGTACTTCTTACTCCTCATGGTTCTCAACCTGTACAGGGTCAGGACGTGGCACCAAGGTGGTAAAGCGGTTGGAGACCAAAGGTCTTTAATTTACTGGGTAGTTAGCACATGGCTTAGAATAGGAGTGGATTTAAGCTTAGTTAGCGATTGATTGGACTTCTACTTTAACCACTTCAAAACCAAGCCAATTCTAACATTTCTGACATACAAGTACAATTCTGCATTTTTTTGCCAGAAAAGTACTTAGAACCCACAAACAATATTTATTTTTTAAAGTCAAAGTCCCTGGAGAATACAATGGTGAGTGTTGCAATTGTTTTTCTTTTTTCTTTTTGGTAAAATATAAAAGATGATGTTATGACAAGTAAAAAGATACCTAAAATGTCAGGCTTTAAATTTGCATATTCTCGTGAAATGGCAAAACTACAGTCCCTAAAGATCTCTATAGGCGATGCTTTAATCGCCTTTACAGGTTACCAGTTTAGATTTATGCCGTGTACACACGGTCGTACTTTCTGGCAGAAAAAGTCAGACGGAATCATTTCATCAGATATTCCGATCGTGTGTGGGCTTCAGCGGACTTTTTTCCGAAAATTCTGGCGGACCTAGAAATTGAACATGTTTTAAATCTTTCCGACAGAATCAATTCCTATCGGGAAAACCGTTCATCTGTATGCTGTTCCGACGGACCAAAAACAACGCAAGGGGAGCTATTGGCTACTGGCTATTGAACTTCCTTTTTCTAGTCCCGTTGTACGTGTTGTACATCACTGCGTTCTAAACGATCAGACTTTGGTGTGATCATGTGTAGGCAAGTTCGTTTCAGCGGAACACCGTTGGACAAACCGTCAGTTTATTCTGACGGAAAGAACAGTTGTGTGTACGCGGCATTACGCAGGAGGTCTAATGATATAATTATTGCTCCTGTTCTGGTGTTCATGATGAAATCTGGTGTGATCACCATTTACATATGTGAGTGGGACCTACATGTGCATTCGCTTTTTATTATTTTATTTTACGCTGTATCTTTTTTTCCCCATTGAACTGTATTGCTATCACAAGGGATAAACAACATCCTTTGTGAAAGCATGGGCTGTGACAGGTCCTCTTTTTGGACCTGTCGTTTAACCACTTCAGCCCTGGAAGAATTTACCCCCTTCCTGACCAGAGCACTTTTTGCGATTCGGCACTGCGTCGCTTTAACTGACAACTGCGCGGTCGTGTGACGTTGCATACAAACAAAATTGATGTCCTTTTTTCCCACAAATAGAGCTTTCTTTTGGTGGTATTTGATCACCTCTGCGGTTTTAATTTTTTGCGATATAAACAAAAAAAAGCGTAAATTTTGATAAAAAAGCAATATTTAAACATTTTTGCTATAATAAATATCCCAAATAAATATATAAAAAACATTTAGACTGATCTGTATTCTTGTACATATTTTTGGTAAAAAAAATCTCAATAAGCGTATATTGATTGGTTTGCGCAGAAGTTATAGCGTCTACAAAATAGGGGATAGATTTATGGCATTTTTATTATTATTTTTTTAATTAGTAATGGCGACGATCTGCGATTTTTAGCATGACTGCGACATTGCAGCGGACACATCGGACACTTTTGACACTATTTTCAGACAAGTGACATTTATACAGCGATCAGTGCTATAAAAATGCACTGATTAATGTGTAAATGACACTGGCAGGGAAGGGGTTAAATCAAGGGGTTAAGTGTGTCCTAGGGAGTGATGGGCTCACTACAACATTACAGGGATCACTGCTCCCGATGACAGGGAGCAATAGATCCCTGTCATGTTGCTAGGCAGAACAGGGAAATGTCTTGTTTACATAGGTATCTCCTCGTTCTGTCGCTCCGTGTCACGACTGTCGGCCCCCGGCGGACATAGGGTCCGCGGGACCCGCAGGCACGCTCACAGAGTATGCGACAGGTGCGTGCGCCCGCTAAGCCGCATCTTAATGGCAGCCGTGCCATTGTGCCGACGTACATCGTCGTGCGCTAGTCGGCAAGCAGTTAATCGCATTTACAAGCGTTTAACAACATTCAGCATTTTTTGTGGTCAAAATTGACTCTCATGAACGTGATTTTAGGGCGTTCATAAAACAGCCAATCAACTCTCCTGCTGTAGACATGGGAACTATCAAAAAATTTGTTCCGTTTCGTTCCGTTTCGATTCGTAAAAAAAAAAAAATTCGTAATTCGTGTACGAATTCCGTTCAAATTCGTCCGAACTATGAATTTCGTACGAATCGTTAAAAAAAAATTGGAATCGTTACGAATCGTTAATAATCACTCGCGGCTAATGCATTGCCGGTTCCCGTAACACATAGAATAATTTGAATCTAACTACCAAATAACGGAAAATTGTATACTTACCTTCCGTAATTTTCCTTTCCTGTTGCATCACATAGCAGCATACACACATGGGTTGTGGCTCCGCCCCCACAACCTGATAGGACCGCGTAGCTATTAAACCTTGAGAGGACCCCCGCCCCTACATTCTCAGTATCCAGATACCTCACCTCAGCGGGTGGGCATTTGTATGCTGCCATGTGATGCAACAGGAAAGGAAAATTACGGAAGGTAAGTATACAATTTTCCGTTTTCCTGTCGCATCATGGCAGCATACACACATGGGGAATAACTCGCAAACTGGGTGGGGCTGAGCAAACAAGGTTTATTTACAGGGTATAGAGGAGTTGGCCTGTATGATAGACCTTCCAAATTCTGCTGTGGACAGCCTAGCGGCGTCCACCTTGTAGTGTGCCATAAACGTGTTTTTTGAGGACCAAGTGGCTGCCTTACAGATTGTTTCCGCTGAGACTTTGCAGAAAGCTGCCCAGGAGGTCGCCACTGCCCTAGTGGAATGTGCCCTTAAGCCCTCAGGTACTTGTGCTTGGCTAGATGAGTAGGCCCTTTTGATGATCTTCACTAGCCAGGCTGCGATAGTCCGAGAAGTTGCTGCTTGTCCTTTTCTGGCACCATAAGGTATTACCAGGAGATTTTCTGCCTTCCTCAGGTTACGTGTCATTGAAAGGTAGGCCAGGATGTTAGTTTTTATATCTAGCGGATGCGGGTTGCCTTGTTCTGTAGCCAGAGTGGGAAGACATATTTCCTGATTAAAGTGGAAGGAGGTAGCCACTTTAGGAACGAATCGATCTGAAGGCCTCAGGACCACTTTGTCGGGATAGATAGTTAAGTATGGCTCCTTTGACAGTAGAGCGTGCATTTCGGAAACTCTCTTGGCCGAGGTGATTGCTACCAAGTGTCAGATCCCATAATGATATATCCTCTACTGGGAAGAATGGTTCGTGTGCCAGGAAGTCCAGTACTACCGAAAGATCCCATGTTGGGAAGGTCGGTTTTCTAGGAGGCCTTAATTTCAGGCAGGCCCTCTGAAACTGGGCGATGAGAGGCTCTTGCGCCCACCTTACCCCTGTCATGGCAGATAGGGCTGAGACGTGTACTTTCAGCGTATTCGACCCAAGGCCCTTGTCCAGGCCTAACTGCAAGAATTCCAGGACTTGCGCTATTGTTGGGGAGGATGGATCCCAGGATTGCTGTTGTGCGACTGTAAGGAACTTGGCCCAAATTCTCTTGTAGACATTGTTGGTGGAAACTTTCCTGGCCTGGAGAAGGGTATTTACCACCTCCTGTGAGCATCCCTGCGCTATAAATCTAGCCCTCTCAGCCTCCATGCCGTCAGGTGTAGTCTCTCTGGGCACGGGTGGAGGAGCTGTCCCTGAGAGAGTAGGTCTGCTGACACCGGGAGTGACAATGGTTCTGCTGTGTTCAGCTGGAGAAGGGTTGTGAACCATGGGCGTCTCGGCCAGAAAGGGAGGACTGCTATCACCGTGGATCTTGACTTCTTCAGTCTGAGTAAAAACTTCGGTATGATTGGAATTGGTGGGAAGATGTAGCCTAGGTGGAAGTCCCAGCTGTGTTGTAGACAGTCCGTGCCCTCCGCTGATGGGAAGGGAACTCTCGTCAGGTACCTCCGGCACTTCGTGTTGGCTGGTGATGCTGCTAGGTCTATGTCTGGTACCCCCCAAGTCTCGGTTATTAGAGCGAAGGCCTGTTGGTTTAGAGCCCACTCGTGATTGGACGTGAACTCCCGACTCAAGGTGTCGGCCACCTGATTCTGGGTTCCTGGTACATAAGCTGCTCTCAGCCCGGATAGGGATAGTTGGGCCCATTCGAAGATTGGGATGACTTCTCTGAGCATTGAGCGACTCCTGGTGCCCCCCTGTCTGTTTATGTAGGCAACTGCTACTTGATTGTCCATCCTCAGTAAGACCTCCTTCCACCTCAGGAAGGCGCTGAAGGCTATTAGGGCTTTGAATGCCGCTCTTATTTCCAGAATGTTGGACACTATGTTGTGCGTCCTAAATGGCCAGCGCCCCTGGGCTGCGTAGTGATTGTAGTGTGCTCCCCAGCCCTCCATGCTGGCATCTGAGGTAACCACTTGTTGAGAGGGAAGGACTATGCTCTTGCTCCTCTTGAGATTGCGGGTCTTGGTCCACCACCATAGCGATTGCTTTACCTCCTTCCGGATCACTATTGGCTGTGACATTGACACGCCATTCCATTGTTCCAGAAAGGATATTTGGAGGGGTCTTGTGTTCCATTGAGCCCAGCGGATCATTGGGATAGTTGCTGACATGGTCCCTAGAACACCGAGGCATTCTCTGGCTGGTACCGCAGAGGCCCGCAGTATCCTTTTCACCCTCTGAGTCAGAGTGGGTATCTTCTCGTCCGGGAGTTCTACTGTGTTGAGGCGGGTATCTAACTCGGCCCCTAGAAAAATCATCCTCTGGGTAGGATGTAAGTGGCTTTTCTCCCAGTTTATTAACCATCCGAACTTTTGTAGGGTGGTGACAAGGATTACCCGATGTTGCAGGAGGGAGACCTGGGTGTCCGCCAGCAGAAGGATGTCGTCCAGGTAGTGGTGTACTCTTAGGCCCTGTTCCCTTAGTAGAGCTATTACTGGGAGTAGAACCTTGGTGAACGTTCTTGGAGCCGTGGAAATCCCGAAGGGGAGGCTTTTGAACTGAAAGTGGTGCCGGTCTACCGCAAAGCGGAGAAATTTTTGGAATGAAGGATGGATTGGGATGTGAAGATAGGCATCCTGCAAATCGATGGAGAGCATCCAATCTCCGATATTTATAGCCTGTAGGATTGATTGTAGACTCTCCATCCTGAACGTCTCGACTCGGATTGATCGGTTTAGACCTTTTAGGTCCAGGACGGGACGGAGATCTCCTGTCTTCTTTCTCACCAGGAATAGGGGTGAGTAGACCCCCTTCCCCCTCTGTAGTAGGGGAACTCTTACTATGGCCTGTTTGTGCTCGAGGGTTTGCACGTACTCGGTCATTAGTAACCTTTTCTCTCGAGATGCTGGGGTTTTTGTAACGCAAAACCGGTCTCTTGGTCGTCCCTGGAATCTCCACCTGTGGCCCAATTGAACCGTGGCTACTGCCCATGGATCCTTTATCATTTCCGCCCAGACCCACTCGAACTTCGTGAGCCTGGCTCCCACTAAAGCTGGTTGGGCGGACACACCTTCAAAAAGGTTTCTGATCTCCCGGGGTAGGGGTCTTAGGTTTTTGGAGCTTGAGGAAGGATGACTGGGGGTTCTTCCAGTTTTTCCTATACTCTCTCCCGGGTCTATAGGATCTAGCTTCCCTATACCTGTCAGGGAGGTTGCGCCTGAAGGTTGGTGGTCTCTGTTGTTTTGGCCTTCTGTCTGAAGGAATCAAGCCTGACTTCCCGCCGGTGACCTTAGAAATGGCCGAGTCTAATTTTTCCCCAAAGAGGTTAGCCCCGTCAAAGGGAATTTTACACCAATTGGTTTTTGAGGCTGGATCTGCCGACCATGGCTTCAGCCAAAGTGCCCTTCTGGCCGTCACTGAGCTAAGCATAGCCCTTGAGGTGGATCTTATTATATCCACTGAGGCCTCCGCTACAAAGTCGCCTGCGAGGGAGAGTTCCTGGAGGGCGGCAATTACCTTCTCTTGTTCTATTCCCTCTGCTACCAGCTTTTCTGCATTAGAGGACCAGCTAGAGATGGCTCTTCCAACAGCCGCTAGGGCTATTGCGGGTCGACATGCACCCCCTGCAGAGAGGTAGGTCTTCTTTAGATCGAGGTCTATCTTCCTGTCTAGCCCGTCTTTAAATGTGACTGCGTCCTCGATTGGGAGGGTCACATGTCTAGCCAGACGCATCAGCGAGGAGTCCACTACCGGTGCGGACGTCAGGGGGTTAGCATTAGGCTCCTTTAGGGGATAGAGCTTTGTCAGCCTATTGCTGAGGTTGGCCTTCTTCTCTGGCTTCTGCCATTCTTCTTTAATTAGATCCTCCAGCTCGTCGATAAACAGGAAGGTTTCCGGGTCTTTTTTGAGATTTGGAAAGTATCTCTTCACTTTCTGAGGGGTTTCTTTCTCCTCGGCCCAATCTATAGCCTCCTTTATTGATTTAATGAAGGGCTCGACTAAGGTAAAATCGAACCCAGAAAACATTTCCACGTCTTCGCTATCTGACAGGGGATCTGTCGTTTTAGGTGGAGAGGAAGCGGAGGACGAGGTGCCCTGCATAGCTCTGCCTGCTTCTGGCTCTGCAGATTGTAGAGGTAATTCTTTTGTTAACTCCCTCGGTTCTGGCTCTCTGTCCCTGGTTGCTTCATTGAAGCACGTGCGACAGGCCAGTTTTTCTGGCAGCGCTATTGCGCCACAGATCCAGCAGGAGTTCCCAGATGGACGCAGACTTTGTGCGTGTGAGGGGTGCCTGTGCGTGGGCGATCTCCTATGATAGGAATGGCCATGGCGGGAGTAGGACCTTGAGCGACTTCTTCTGCGGCTTGACCCGTAATCTCTGCGTCTTGAGCGGCTTCTACCGCGATCCGAGCGACTTTGCCTATGGCCAGAGCGACTCCTTCTTGAGCGTCGTGATGACCTTGATGACCTGGTAGGGCTGTGCAGGTTAGACAGCGTTAGTGGCAGGCTCTCTTTTTCCTCTTCTTACTTACCCGTCTTCCCCTCTTACCTAGTCGGTGGGCGATGGTCTGCTGGGGCAGCGGCGTCCATGAAGGAAGATCTATTAGGCAGGGAAGTCAGTGTAAGCACAGGTAAGAAGGGGTGCAGTGGTGAATGGGAAGGAAAACCACTAACCTTTAATGGAGAGCTAATAGGGAAAGGTAGGTGCAGCTAGAGAAGTGTTTTTGCAAAAAAAACGTCCAAAATCGCTCTTTCTCCTGTGCAAAACAGCCACAGGGAAAAGCGATTCTGACAAAGATTTAAATTTAGCGCCGTTCCCGACGCGGTGACGTCATTCCCGCGCATGCTCAGAAGCGCCGCGCGCGTCCCGGCGCCATTTTGGAGCTTGGCAAGGCTATAGGAGAATGCATTGGCCGCCCGCGCCTGCGCAGAAGCGCTGAGACACTCGGCGCTGGGCGGAAATAACCTAGAGGGAGAGGGGAAGATGTCCCCAGCGTTTTAAAACATGCCGGGAGCGATGTAAACAGAGTGCAGGAAAATACACATATGCCCAAGAACCATGGTGCAGGACAGGGTTGGAGGCCGCTGCATTCTAAGCCTATTTAAGGCTTGTTCAAGGTAAGAGAAAGCATTTTTACATACCCCTGAGACCATCAGAGTGGGGTTCCCCCATTTAGCTCATTTAGAGGCTGTACAGGTAGGACTTCCACCCAGGAGAGGCTTGAACCTGGCTGGGGCGATAGCGGTAAGAGGTGCTGTTCTTCGGTCTTGTCAGGTGAGGAAAAAAAGGAGAATGTAGGGGCGGGGGTCCTCTCAAGGTTTAATAGCTACGCGGTCCTATCAGGTTGTGGGGGCGGAGCCACAACCCATGTGTGTATGCTGCCATGTGATGCGACAGGAAATAGAATTTCATCTAATACGAAGGAAATTATTATAGCGGATATAACGAATGATTCAAATGAATTCGAATGATTCGAATGACAAAGTGTCATTTTTGCAGGAAAAAAAGCTATTTAAAATCACTCGCGGCTATTGCCGGCTAATGAATTGTCGGCTCCGTAACACAGAGAACAGTCATTCATTGATTAAAAAAAAAAAAAGCGTGGGGGTCCCCCCAAATTCAATAACCAGGCCCTTCAGGTCTGCTATGGATATTAAGGGGAACCCCAGCCAAAAAAAAAAAATGGCAAGGGGTCCCCTCTAAATATCCATCCCAGACCCTTCAGGTCTGGGATGGATTTTAAGGGGAACCCCGGCCAAAAAAAAAAAAAAAAATGGTGTGGGGTCCCCCTCAAAATCCATACCAGACCCTTATCCGAGCACGCAACCTGGCAGGCCGCAGAAAAAGAGGGGGGGGGGGGCGAGAGCGCCCCCCTCCTGAACCGTACCAGGCCACATGCCCTCAACTTTGGGATGAGTTGTTGATGAGGACAAGGGCCTCATCCCCACAACCCTGGCCATTGGTTGTGGGGGTCTGCGGGCGGGGGGCTTATCGGAATCTGGAAGCCCCTTTTAACAAGGGGACCCCCAGATCCCGCCCCCCCTGTGTGAAATGGTAAGGGGGTACAAAAGTACCCCTACCATTTCATCAAAAAAGTGACAAAAAGGGTAAAAATGACAGGAGACGGTCTTTGACAATTCCTTTATTAAAATCTTCTTTCTTCTGGTCTTCCTTTCTTCATCCTTCGGTTTCTTCATCTTCTCCTTCCGGCATTTTCTTCCATCCTCTTCCATCTTCCTACTTTTGTACCCCCTTACCATTTCACACAGGGGGGGGGGGTCCCCCTAAATATCTTAGGGGTCCCCCTAAATATCCATACCAGACCCTTCAGGTCTGGGATGGATTTTAAGGGGAACCCCAGCCAAAAAAATGGCGTGGGGTCCCCCTTAAAATCCATACCAGACCCTATATCCGAGCGCGCAACCTGGCAGGCCGCAGGAAAAGAGGGGGGGATGAGAGCGACCCCCCCTGAACCGTACCAGGCCACATGCCCTCAACATTGGGAGGGTGCTTTGGGGTCCCCTGGCCATTGGTTGTGGGGGTCTGCGTGCGGGGGGCTTATCAGAATCTGGAAGCCCCCTTTAACAAGGGGACCCCCAGATCCCGCCCCCCCATGTGTGAAATGGTAAGGGGGTACAAAAGTACCCCTACCATTTCACCAAAAAAGTGTCAAAAATGGTAAAAATGACAGGAGACGGTCTTTGACAATTCCTTTATTCAAATCTTCTTTCTTCTGGTCTTCCTTCTTCCTTTCTTCATCCTTCCATTTCTTCATCTTCTCCTTATGGCATCTTCTTCCATCTTCTTCTTCCTCCGATCCGCTTCTTCTTCCTCCAGTCTTCTCGTCCTTCTCGTCCGGCATCTTCTTCCATGGCGTCGGCGTCTCTTCTTGGGCCGCTCCTCGCAATGGGAGGCTCCCGCTGTGTGAGGCTTCGCTCCGTCTGACAGGTCTTTTATAACGGAGGGCACCTGGTGACCCCGCCCCCCTCTGACGTCATGGGGAAAGCCATAGGGAATTCCCCATGACGTCCCCGTGCGTCAGAGGGGGCCGGGAGACGAAGATGCCGGACGAGAAGGACGAGAAGACCGGAGGAAGAAGAAGCGGATCGGAGGAAGAAGAAGATGGAAGAAGATGCCGGAAGGAAAAGATGAAGAAACCGAAGGATGAAGAAGGAAGACCAGAAGAAAGAAGAAAGAAGATTTTAATAAAGGAATTGTCAAAGACCGTCTCCTGTCATTTTTACAATTTTTGTCACTTTTTTGGTGAAATGGTAGGGGTACTTTTGTACCCCCTTACCATTTCACACAGGGGGGGCCGGGATCTGGGGGTCCCCTTGTTAAAGGGGGCTTCCATATTCTGATAAGCCCCCCGCCCGCAGACCCCCACAACCAATGGCCAGGGTTGTGGGGATGAGGCCCTTGTCCTCATCAACATGGGGACAAGGTGCTTTGGGGGGGGATCCCAAAGCACCCTCCCAATGTTGAGGGCATGTGGCCTGGTACGGTTCAGGAGGGAGGGGGGGGCGCTCTCGTCCCCCCTCTTTTCCTGCGGCCTGCGCCTGCCAAGTTGCGTGCTCGGATAAAGGGTCTGGTATGGATTTTGTGGGGGACCCCACGCCAATTTTTATTTTTTTTGGCCGGGGTTCCCCTTAAAATCCATCCCAGACCTGAAGGGTCTGGTATGGATATTTAGGGGGGACCCCACGCCATTTTTTTTTTTTTTTGGCTGGGGTTCCCCTAATATCCATAGCAGACCTGAAGGGCCTGGTTATTGAATTTGGGGGGACCCCCATGCTTTTTTTTTTTTTTTTTTTATCAGTGAATGACTGTTCTCTGTGTTGCGGAGCCAACAATTCATTAGCCGGCAATAGCCGCGAGTGACTTTAAATAGCTTTTTTTCCTGCAAAAATTACACTTTGTCATTCGAATCATTCGAATTCATTCGAATCATTCGTTATATCCGCTATAATAATTTATTTCGAATTAGTTGAAATTCGATATTGGTAGTTTGATTTGAATAATTAATTTGGAGCTGAAATTCGTAAACGGAATTTTTCCTGCAAAAATGACACTTTGTCATTCGAATCATTCGTTATATCCGCTATAATACTTTCTTTCATATTAGTTGAAATTCGATATTTGGTAGTCGGATTCGAATAATTTGGCGACGAAATTCGTAAACGGAATTTCGTATTCCGTACGGAATTCGTATTCGAAAAAATTCGTACTACGAATTCGTACGAATTACGAATTCGTACGAAACTAATCGCACATGTCTATCCTGCTGATAAACTGCTAAAAACGTTCATGTGTGTATAGACACTGTAGGGGATCAGGGGGTGAAGCGCGGGCTCAGAGACAGTCCAGTAAAATAAAAATGGCTTTTATTCAGCAAAACATCAAACAAAAAGTAGACATAAGGCCAGATAGACTTGTCTTAGCAAAGGGATGTGCACACAGGTACAGCTCACAGTTCATGGCTCCAAAAAGCTACAGTCTTTATATGGTTTTTATAAGCTCATCCAGCAGGTACACCGTCCAGCAATGGACACTTCCACACAGCATGCTGCTGTGTCTCTCTCTCTTACACAAACAGCTCCTCTCTGACATTTTCAGCACACCTGAATATAAGCAGGTCTGAAGGGGAAGTACCTGCCCTCTTCGATTAACCCCTTTCCTAACCCTGCCCCAGGCTGACCCTCTACAACACATAGAGGGGAGTTTAAAAAAAAAAAATTAATTAATTGAAAGTACTAAAAAAGACTGTTTAAAAAAATTAAAGGAAGACTTTAAGAGTATAGCGTCAAGTGAATTAAACTCCTGGAACATTGATCTGGTCATTTAAGTAGCAGAGGGGGCTTGTTAATCAGTTTCAGCTGCTTTGGTGTTAATGAAATGAACAACAGGTGCACTAGATGGGCAACAATGAGACAACATCCAAAAGACAGGAATGGTTTTACAGGTGGAGGCCACTGACTTTTTTCCCCCTACGCATCTTTTCTGACTGTTTTTCACTAGTTTTGCATTTGGCTAGGGCCAGTGTCACTACTGGTAGCATGAGGCAATACCTGGACCCTCTAGAGGTTGCACAGGCAGTCCAACTCCTCCAGGATGGCACATCAATACATGTCATTGCCAGAAGGTTTGCTGTGTCTCCCAATCAGAAACAGACTTCAGGAGGGGGGCCTGAGGGCCTGGCGTTCTCTAGTGGGCCCTGTGCTCACTGCCCAACTCCATGGAGTTCAATTGGCATTTGCCATTGAACACCAGAATCGGCAGGTCCGCCACTGGCGCCATGTGCTTTTCACAGATGAGAGCAGGTTCACCCTGAGCAGATGTGACAGACATGAAAGGGTCTGGAGAAGCTGTGGAGAACGCTATGAAGCCTGTAACATCATTCAGCATGACTGGTTTGGTGGTGGGTCAGTGATGGTCTGGGGAGGAATATCCATGGAGGGATGTACAGACCTCTACAGGCTAGACAATGGCACCCTGACTGCCATTTAGGCAGGCATGGACTGGCCATCGGGACTACTGGGAGTTTTCCCGGTGGGCCGAATGGCGCAGTGGGCCAGTGTGGTGCAGTCCTCTCTGACAGTGAGTGGTCGCGATTTCACTCCTGTCAGGAGGAGCTGCTTCCGTCACTTGCTGGAGAGAGCATTAGGTTATGCTCCCTCCAGCCTGCAGGGGGAGATAGACAGCCGGCCGACTTTCCTTCCTCTCCCCCCCTCATAGTTTTTATCACATGACTGGAGAGAGGAACGAGAGAAGCTGCCTTGAAAACTGTGAGTACATGTGGGAGGGGGAGGAGAGGGAGGATACTCTGATGTGAATGGGGCTTCTGATGGGGACTCTGACGTAAAGGGGGCGGCTGGTGGGGACTCTGACGTAAAGGTGGCGGCTGGTGGGGACTCTGACGTAAAGGGGGCGGCTGGTGGGGACTCTGACGTAAAGGGGGCGGCTGGTGGGGACTCTGACGTAAAGGGGGCTGCTGGTGGGGACTCTGACGTAAAGGGGGCTGCTGGTGGGGACTCTAACGTAAAGGGAGCTGCTGGTGGGGACTCTGATGTAAAGGGGGCTGCTGGTTGGGACTCTGATGTAAAGGGGGCTGCTGGTGGGGACTCTGATGTAAAGAGGGCTGGTGAGGACTCTGATGTGAAGGGGGCTGCTGATAAGGACTCTGATGTGAAGGGGGCTGCTGATAAGGACTCTGATGTGAAGGGGGCTGCTGATAAGGACTCTGATGTGAAGGAGGCTGCTGATAAGGACTCTGATGTGAAGGGGGCTGCTGATAAGGACTCTGATGTGAAGGGGGTTGCTGATAAGGACTCTGATGTGAAGGGGGTTGCTGATAAGGACTCTGATGTAAAGGGGGCTGCTGATAAGGACTCTGATGTAAAGGGGGCTGCTGATGGGGACTCTGGTGTGGAGGGGCTGCTGATGGGGACTCTCTGATGTAATGAGGACTCTGGTGTGAAGGGGCTTCTGATGGGGACTCTCTGATGTGAAGGGGGCTGCTGGTGGGGACACTCAAAATTAAAGTGGGCCGGTCATGAAATAATATATATATATATCAAAAAAAATATATATAGTTAAATATAAAAACTATTTTAAAAGATAAATGAATGACAACAAATCCTGCAGCCACCATCCAAAGTGTTCCTACACCAATAAGTATGATAAATAGCAAAAAATGTGGCGCTTGCAGGAAATAAAGGATACCACTCCAAGGGGAAGCTCCAACAAGGATGGCTCCACAAACAGCATCTAAGAATTAATATCTACAATAATAAACGTATAGCAACCGGTATTCAGACAGTGCTATACAAAGCCAGCCCATGTAACAGGGTCCAACAAATAAATCAGTGCAAAAAAATATATACACAATATGCATGCAGTAATAAATATGTGCAACAAATAGCAATAAATAAATAAATGAATAAATAATGAATTTGTGCAATAATAAATAAGTGCAACAATTTGCAAATAAATAAGCCAAACAGCAGTTCCGTGCAGATAAATATAAAGTGCTAAAGAATGATTGCGACTAAACTTGTGCAAAATATGCCAAAAATGTGCAAAAAAGCTAAATAATGTGACAGTCCAAAATAATCGTGCTTCTATAAAACGTCCTGTGCAATCCAAATCGCTACTGTCAGCAAGCAGCTCCCATACACAGTGCAATCTCCAAGTGCATTGAATTTTCTTGTGCAGTGAATTTTTCAAAAATAGTTGTACAGTTCTTATAGCAAAAAGGTGCTCCCATCCATGCAGGTTTCAGTGTATCCAAGATGTTTCCCCCAGCCTCTTACCTCTAGGTAAGGAATAAAAAACCTTACACTGAACAGGCCACAGGTCTCCACCTCCTCCTCTTTACTCCTCTATGGCAACGTCCTCACAAGCTCCACTCCAGGTAATCACATGGCATATGGGGTAAAAAACAGGAGGCACTCCATGCAGTATTTAAAAGAATTTATTTGATTAAAAAGTAGAAAACTTACAGTTAGGTTGACAATATAAAGCGGTAATGTAATCAGTGTGCGATCCCGGCCGAGATCACACACACAGCGTCACCAGGCTCTATTCTCCTGACGCGTAGCGTCACGCCCACGTGACTTTTTCAAAGGATTTTAGAGCCGGGTGAACAGCGGTGACTTAAATACAGTAACGGTTGCTGGGGCAGATTCGATAAAAACGGGGAGAGTAACAAAATTAGTGCGGTGCTAGTTTACATACTGTTGATTTTTTCAAGTGAAAAGTATAGATATAACTTTCAACTAAAATGAGCACGATAAGTTTAATTTGATGTTCCTGTGGCGAAAGTGCCGAGACGAAACGCCATCTGGTGGCTACGAAGGGCAATTTGACTCCGCATATACGCGGTAATGACAGCCATACAAGTGTATTACAATCTGCTAAACAGCAAAGAAAACAAGGGTGATCATTTTACTACTGGCGTTAATATTCTCAAATAGTCAAGTAAGACAATTTAAATCAAGATAAACACCAAGTACAGTTATAAACGGCTTTGTATGAAAATAGTTAGAATAAGCGCCATCTAGTGGCTAATTGAAGGAATGAATCCACAAGGGGACAAATGGATCTAATAGTACCATGAACACTTGAACAGTTCAATAATACAGGCAGATATAATGAATCATAAGTACATAATTAAATAGATAATCATCAAGGGAGGCAATCAGAGCAGCAGATGGTATGTTCATGGCTAGAAAAGCTGATGACTATCAAATGCATGTTTGACCAATGACTCCAGCTAAGATTTACAGGTGGACCAAATACAGGAAACGACATCTGTATGTATATAAAAGAACTTAATCAGTTCATGAAAAAGGGGATGCACACATAGTGTGAACCATTTAAAAATTAATCATTAATCCAATAGGTCATAATGTAAATAAAATCCTAGCATAAAACAATCGTAAGAATAAGACCTATAAAAATATTGGTATAAAAATCTCATTAAAAGCATAACTTATTAAATGGCCAATAATACAGAAATGCTAAAAGGGCAGTCAGTTAAATGAAAATAAAAACTACCCGTGGGTTCTCCAATTCATATAAACAATCAGACAAGGAAGGGGATAGAATCAAGATTTCTCTTGCCGACAAGTAACTCCCCTATAATTCTCACCAGAGCATAATTATAATAATTTAGATTAAAACGATATCCTTTAATACACAACTAGTAAAAATCCACCAACTAAATAATCCAGTTAAAAGACAAATCAGACGAGCAAGGCCTAAGTCAATAATTAGATATAAAACAGTTTATATCGAACTCAACGTTGTGTCCTGATGGAAATAATGTACGCAGCTCATGAATCCAACGAGATTCGGCCTGACTTAATTTTCTAACTTTATTGTCACCCCTCCAATGGGGTTTGTATTTCTCAATACCCCATACCATAAGTGAGGAGGGGTCTCTGTTGTGGACCTGATCGTAATGTCTGGAAAGGCTGTGTTTAGGGTACCCATTTGTTATATTCTGTGTGTGTTCCCTCAATCTCAGCCATAGTTCCCTTTTAGTCCTCCCAACATATTGGATACGGCACAGGCATTCCAGAAGGTAGACAACCCCTTCTGTTCTGCATGAAATAAAATCCTTAATCTGGTACTCTTTCCCAGTTGCTGTAGATTTAAAACATAGTTTCTTCTTTTTGCTTTCTTTTGTGTGCCTACAAGTATAGCATGTTTTGCACGGATAAAAACCTTTTCCTTCAAAGAACGAGAACTTTTTCTCAGGGGGAGGGTCTAAAACATTTTTGGCAATTAGGTCCCTTAAGGTAGGGGACCGCCTATAAGTGATTCTAGGTTTCTCAGGTAGAATTATCCCTAGATGTCTGTCAGCTTTCACAATATTCCAATGCTTTTTAAAGATTTTTTCTATTCGTTTATGTTGTACAGTGTAATCCATCACGAAGGGTATGCAATCTGTATATCCTCTATCTTTAGCCTTATCTTCAATTAATAACTTTCTATCCATAGAGGTAACATCTTCTATTTTTTCTTTGATAAAGTTATGCTTGTACCCTTTCTGGATGAAACGCCTTCCAATAAACTCAGCCTGTTTGGTAAACACTTCAGGTTTTGTACAATTTCTTCTCAACCTGATTAATTGTCCTTTTGGTATATTATTAAGCCAGAGAGCAAAGTGACAGCTATCAAGCGGTAAATAACTATTCCTATCAACCTGTTTAAAGTGCGTCTGTGTCACAAGTCTTCTATCTTCTTTGGAGATCTCTAGGTCAAGGAAATTAATTATTTCGTCACTTAATTCCCATGTGAGTTTAATATTCTTGATATTTGTATTTAGACTAAAACCAAAATCAATGAGGCTTTCCCTGTCGCCTGCCCAAATTACGATAATGTCATCAATAAATCTTTTAAAAAGGAGGAGTTGCTGGGGCCACCTCTTGTATAGGGTATCTTCCTCCCATTCAGCCATGTAGGGGTTGGCCACGCTGGGTGCAAATTTTGCTCCCATAGCTATTCCACAGATGTGTTTATAGTAATTGCAATCGTGCCAGAAATAGTTGTGGTCGAGACTGTATTTGAGGCAGTCTACAAGAAATCTCGTCTGTTTGGTTTTCAGATCACCCAATTCTTTCAGTGCCCATTTAGTTGCTTGTATGGCCTCTTCATGGTTAATAATTGTATATAGGGCTGCAACATCTGCTGTAGCAAGATAAATGGGCCTGTCATCTAATTCTATGTTGTCCAGTAATTGTATAAGGTGCTTAGTGTCTCTGAGATATGAACTAGTTTTTCTTACTACCGGTTGCAAAAACCAATCAATGTATTCACCGATTCTGGCTCCAACCGAATTTATTCCGTTAACTATCGGTCTCCCCGGGGGTTTGTCTTTATCTTTATGTATCTTAGGTAGAGTAAAGATCACTGGAATTTTGCAACTTAATGGCTGTAGATATTTTCCTTCTTTTTTATTTTATAGGCCTTTCATCATTCCTCTTTCAATCAAATATGCTAGGTCATCTTTCTACCTGATGATTGGATTAGCGGCCAATCTCAGATAGGTATCCTTGTCTTCCAGTTGTCGATTCAATTCTTCCTGGTATGCCACCTTGGATTGGACAACAATTGCTCCTTCTTTATCAGCTTGTCTGATGACCACGTCTTTCTTCCAACAACTTTATCCCATTTTTATATCTCCAGGATCTTGCATTTTTTTCACTTTTAATTCTTGTAAGTCCCTTAAAACCATTTTCCAGAATACCTCAATGTGACCCTCTGTTCCAATTGGTGGGTTGAATAAGGATTTATTCTTTAGATTGCTGAATTTTATTTCATTCACATCACTTTCTTTTCTCTTCGTGTTGTCCCCTGGTTTGTTCAGCATATACTTCTTGATACAGAGATTCCTAATGAATTTGTTGATGTCCACATACGTATTGAATTTGTTCAAGTTTCTTTTGGGAGAAAATTTCAGGCCCTTGTCCAGTACCTTAATCTCATCTTTAGTTAATTCCACCCCACTGATGTTAATAATTCCTTCTCCTATTTGTCTCTTTCTCTTCTGTTTTTTTGTTCCTGCTCTACAACCCCGTTTTGTTATATGTTTCTTCCAGATCGGTTTTCTGAAGTATGTCTTGGGGATCTCCTGGATTTCTCTTCCTGATCTCTGTCTTTCTGTTGATGTTGAGTTCTTTCTCCCCTTCTCACTTCCTCTCTCGATTTGTGATCTGGACTCCGTCTGTCTGACCTCCGGGTTCCATCTTCTACCTGATGACGCCTGGGAGACTCCCGGCGTCTCATGTCTAAAAAACGCACCGGAGTTCTATCTCGTCCTTCATATCGAAAATTAGGGCTTCTTTCTCCTTCGAAACGGTCCCTCTGTGTTTTCCATCCATCATCAGTTCTTCTCAATTGCTCAAATCGGTTGTGTGTTGGAATATTATATTGATTGTCATATGGTCTATGATCCCGTCTTTCCTCAAATTGATATGGTCTCCATTCTCTATTTCCATTCTCATACCTTGGCATTACTTCTTGGTAATTTCTCCATGGTGGTGTCTGTGGCTCCCGTCTAAAAAATGGCTGTTGAAAGGGCTTTGGTGGATTGTACTGGTTATTATTGTGCCAATTATTTTTCCAAAATGTTTTTTTCCAGTTATTATTTCCATTCCAAGCAGGTTTCTGGTTTGGAGTATTGTGGTTATAGTTGGTGCGATTCCCTTCTCCATTATTTTGACGGTTCTTCACTTTTTTAGCCACATTTTTTGTTATTTTCTCCTCCTTCTCAGGTGAGCCATTGGTCGACTCTACAGTTGATTCTTCTAGTTTGCTCTGCCATTTATAGACCAAATCATCAGTCTTTCATATCTCTCTGATATTTTCTTTTCTTTCTGGCTGATGTCTCTTTGTCTTTCTGTTCCATGTCTCTCTGTAATTGTCTGGATAGGGCAGTAAACTCAGGGAGGTCCTTAAATGTTTCCAGAGTTGTTTTTAGATCAGCAATACTACTTTCAATTATTCTATTTTTTCGCTGTTTCCTCTTAATTAGAAGGCCCAGTAATTCTAGGCCTTTATTATTAAAGAATTGGAACCACTCATCAGTGGCTTCTTTGCCAGACCATCATTGATGGGAACGTCCCATCTCAGCCTTCTAGGTATCAGTCTATCTTTTATATATTTCTCGTGTGTGGCAATATGCCACCATCCATTAATTTTCTTTTCCATTAAATGCCCCATTTTCCTAAAACAATTTTCAATATCATCTATCAGGTTAAAATCTTGCTTCTCAAAAATCGCATCTAAATCAACTGTCCTATTTTCTAAAAATTGTTGCACTTATTTATTATTGCACGAATTCATTATTTATTCATTTATTTATTTATTGCTATTTGTTGCACATATTTGCACTGATTTATTTGTTGGACCCTGTTACATGGGCTGGCTTTGTATAGCACTGTCTGAATACCGGTTGCTATACGTTTATTATTGTAGATATTAATTCTTAGACGCTGTTTGTGGAGCCATCTGTCACGTACCTTAAGGCAGAGCCCGTAGTGCAGGGAGCGGCCCCTCGTAAACCCCTGGTTCGGGAACCCCTGGTAGGGAAGACAGGGGCTCAGGAGCACAGGGGAGCACAAGTGCCTGGCTGGTAAGCTGGGTAGAGGGCTGAAGGTCTGTGCAGGCGGGAACAAGGAGGTGTTCTGTAGTCCAGCAACAGGAAGTAAACAGGTAATTTGTAGCAGACACAAGGAGGTGTCCTGTGGTCCAGCAGCAGGAAGCAAACAGGTAATGTGCAACAGACACAAGGAGGTGTCCTATAGTCCAGCAGCAGGAAGCAAGCAGGTAATGTGCAGCAGACACAAGGAGGTGTCATGTAGTCCAGCAGCAGGAAGCAAACAGGTAATGTGCAGCAGACACAAGGAGGTGTCCTGTAGTCCAGCAGCAGGAAGCAAGCAGATAATGTGCAGCAGACACAAGGAGGTGTCCTGTAGTCCAGCAGCAGGAAGCAACAGGTAATGTGCAGCAGACACAAGGAGGTGTCCTGTAGTCCAGCAGCAGGAAGCAAACAGGTAATGTGCAGCAGACACAAGGAGGTGTCCTGTAGTCCAGCAGCAGGAAGCAAACAGGTAATGTGCAGCAGACACAAGGAGGTGTCCTGTAGTCCAGCAGCAGGAAGCAAACAGGTAATGTGCAGCAGACACAAGGAGGTGTCCTGTAGTCCAGCAGCAGGAGGTAACAGGTACAGGCGGGTCTCAGGCAAGCAGGGTCAAACACAGACGGGCAGATCAAGCACAGGGGGAGCATCCAAAGAGTAGTCAAAGTCCAGAACCGGGATCAGGGCAGGCAGAGGTCAGAAGAGTCAGAGGCAAGCCAAGTTTCAGCACGGATCCGGTAAGTCAGGTTTTGCAGGTTTACAGAGCACATACAGGAAACGCTGTTGATCGGGCAGCAAGGCAACAGGGTCTGGGTCCAGTTTAAATAGCGCTCTTGGCGGCAAACAGCGTCAAAGGCGGCCGCACGCGCGTGCCCGGTGCCGTGTGTGCACGTGCATGTTCCCGTGCGCGCTCCCTTGCGTCCGTGCGCGCTGAGAGTCGCGCTATTGCGCATGTGTGTGCGTAGCGAGCCCATTCTGAGCCGGGGGATTCTTCTCCTCCTGGGGATGTTAGGACGCCCGCTGGAGGGGCTTTCCTGACATTGGGCAGCCTCCAGATGGGCAGCCTCCGGATGCCCAACTGGGCCCACTTACTTGGGTTGGCTCTCTTGAAGGCCGAAATTAGCCTCTGGGCATGGATGTTGGCCTCTGGCTCCCAGGAATTCTCCTCCGGCCCATAGCCCTTCCACTTTACAAGGTATTGAACCTGGCTGCGTCTCTTCCTGCAGTCCACAATAGTCTCCACTTCAAATTCTTCTTCGCCATTGATAAGCACAGGTTCAGGAGGGCCGGTGTTCCGGTTGGCAAAGGGATCCGAAGTTGAAGGTTTTAGGAGGGCCACGTGGAAAACTGGGTGGATTCTGAATGAGTCAGGCAGTTTTAACTCGTAGGCCACATTGTTGATCTTCCTGGTTACAGGGAAAGGGCCCACAAACTTTGGCCCCAACTTCCTGGAAGGACACGCCAGTTTCAGGTTCTGGGTAGACAGCCAAACCAAGTCTCCCAGCTTTAGGTTGAGGTCCCCTCTCCTCCTCTTGTCAAATATCGCCTTGTTTCGTTCCTGGGTCTTCAGCATTGTTTCCTGAATCAACTTGTTATTGGTGCTGAAAAAATGTAGGGTTTCCTGGGCTGCTGGTACGGAGCACTCTGGGATGCTGTTGGACAGGAACAGGGGATAAAAGCCGTAATTTGAAAAAAATGGAGACTGGTTGGTTGCAGAATGAACAGAGTTATTGTAGGCGAACTCGGCAAGAGGTAGGAGGGGGACCCAGTTATCTTGAGAAAAACATGAGTAGCATCGCAGGTATTGTTCCAGGGTCTGGTTGGGTGGTAGGCGGAAGAGAACAGGAGGTCAATCTTCAGGGCCGCACATAATGCCCTCCAGAACCTGGACGTAAATTGCACCCCTCGGTCAGACACGATATTGGCGGGGATTCCGTGGAGCCTCACAATCTCCTTAATGAAGACTCTTGCAGTCTCAGGGGCCGAGGGAGTGCCTTCCATGGGCAAGAAGTGGGCCATCTTGGAGAACCTGTCTACTACCACGAAAATGGTTGTGAAGTCTTCAGAAGGGGGTAATTCGACAATGAAGTCCATGGAGATCATCCTCCATGGCTTCTCCGGGACTGGAAGGGGGTTCAACAAACCCCAGGCCCTTGTCTTGCTGCCCTTATTTTGGTTACATGTGGTACATGACTCGACGTATGCCCTGCAGTCCTTCAGGAGGTTGGGCCACCAGAAGGTGCGCAGGAGAAGATCAGAGGTCTTGCGTGCTCCAAAGTGGCCAGCCAATTCGTGGTCGTGGCAGGATTTCAGGATGGCCACCCGTGACTGTTGAGGAACGAAGATCTTCTCCTCATGCCACAACAGACCATCTCTGGGCTGCAAGGAACTGCCCGGCCGGTGGGGGATCAAAGAGGAGGCTTGTTTAATTTGACATAGAAGATCCTCATGCAGCAGGAGGAAGTTACCTGGGGTAAGTATGGTGTCTGGAGGTGGCGGAACTGCGGACTCACTGAACATTCGTGATAGTGCATCGGGTTTGGTATTCTTGGATCCCGGCCTGTAGGTGATGTGAAATAAAAATCTTGTGAAAAAGAGTGCCCATCTAGCCTGGCGTGGTCTCAACCTCTTGGCTACTTTTAAGTATTCTAGATTCTTGTGGTCCGTGTAGACCAGGATGGGATGGGCAGCTCCTTCCAGGAGGTAACGCCACTCCTCGAGTGCGGTCTTGATGGCCAATAGCTCTCTATCCCCGAGGTCGTAGTTCCTCTCCGCTTCGGACAGCTTGCGGGAAAAGAAAGCCACCGGGTGGAGAAGCGGCTTGGGGCCTTGTCTTTGGGAGAGGACTGCCCCTACCGCCACTTCAGAGGCATCAACCTCCAAGATGTAAGGGAGTGCGGGGTCTGGGTGTTTCAGGAGAGAGGCCGACACGAACTGGTCCTTCAATGTCGAAAAGGCAGATTGAGCTTCCGGAGACCACTGAAACTTGGTGCCTTGCTTGGTCAATCTTGTGATGGGGCAATGATGTTAGAGAACCCCTTGATAAATTTTCGATAGAAATTTGCGAATCCCACGAATCGCTGAATTCCCTTCTTGTCCGTAGGGGCAGGCCAATCCAAGATGGCAGACACCTTTTGTGGATCCATCTTAATCCCATCTACTGAGATGACCAAGCCTAGGAACTGGATACTTTGACGTTCGAACTCACACTTTTTAGGCTTTGCGTACAGGCCATGCTGGCGGAGACGGGTTAAGACCTTCCTGACGTGTTCCCTGTGAGTAGGCAAAGAGGGAGAGAAAATCAAGATGTCATCCAAGTAGACTATAACAAATAGGTGAAGGTAATCTCTACCAAACGGCATCACCAGGTATTCAAAGTGTCCGAAGCGGGTGCGATTCGTCCCCGCTACGGATACGGACCAGGTTATATGCCCCACGGAGATCTAGTTTGGTGAACACCACAGCTGTACAGAGCCTCTGGAATAGTTCCGGTACCAGGGGCAAAGGGTACCGGTTCTTAATTGTAATTTTGTTCAAGTCCCGATAATCTACGCAGGGGTGTAGAGAGTGATCTTTCTTCTCCACGAAGAAAATCCCCGCTCCGGCTGGGGAGGTGGAAGGTTGTATAAACCCCTTCCTCAGGTTGTCGTCGATGTATGCTTTGAGGGTCTCCAATTCCAATCCTGTTAAGGGGAAGATTCTCCCGAAAGGGATTTCTGCTCCTGGTAGAAGTTCAATTGGGCAATCATAGGGCCTGTGTCTCTGCCCCTTTTTGACTGAACACATCCAGAAAGCTGTGGTATTCTTCCAGGACAGCCCTACGGGCCTCAACGTCGACCTCTAGACAGAGCAGGGAGGGTGAGACGTTGGTGGTCCCTTGCAGGCAGTGCTGACAACAGTAGGGGGAGAGGAAGCAGATACTCCCTGTGGGCCAGTCAATTTGAGGATTGTGGACCTTGAGCCAGGGTATGCCCAGGATGACAGGGAACAGAGGGGACTCAATGATGTCCAGGCAGAGTAGTTCACTGTGGTTGCCCGCAATGGTGGCGTGTAAGGGAACCGTCTCTTGGGTCACAGGCCCGGATTTGATAGCCGACCCATCGGCTAGATGTACCGACAGTCCCCTGGCTCTGGAACGTAAAGGAACCTGAAACTTGCGGGCAAATGTCTGGTCCATGAATCCACTACAGGCTCCAGAGTCAATTATGGCGGGGACCAGAGTATTTCTTCCTGGGAGCTGTAGGGAAAGGGAGACAGTCAGGTGAGAGGCATTATTAAGTACTGCAGGCAGAACAGTGGAAAACAGAGAGGAGTGCTTACAGAACTTCGCGGGACAGGCCCTCACGTAATGTCCGGGTTCCCCATAGTAGAGGCAAAGGTTCTGGATCCGCCTGCGTTGTCGCTCCTCTGTAGTAAGGGAAGGGCGAAGGACGCCTAGTTGCATAGGCTCCGAAGGGGCAGTCACGGAGCGGACAGACGGGTTGGGTACCCGGGGTAGCATCCACATCGGACGGGAAGGACCAGCCGTGCGCTCAGTCCTACGCTCCCTTAGACGCCTGTCTATCTGAGTGGACAGGTTGATCAAGTCTTCGAGAGTCTCTGGAATGCCCACTCTGGCCAACTCGTCCTTCAAAGATTCGGAGAGGCCCATGTGGAACTGGTGACGCAGGGCTGCGTCGTTCCAACTCGTGTCGGCGCTCCAACGCCTGAATTCGGATGCGTAGTCCTCTGCCGCCCTACGGCCCTGGTGCAGGGAGAATAGTGCTGCTTCTGCGGTTGCTGCCTGTTGCGGGTCTTCATAGAGAACACCCATGGCCTGGAAAAAGGCGCTCAGGTTGCTAAGGCACTCGTGCTTCTGTTCCACCAGGTGATGGGCCCAGGCCTGGGGCTCCCCTTGTAGCAGGGAGACCACAAACCCCAACTTGGTGGACTCAAGGGAAAAAGTTCTGGGTTGGAGTGCAAAAAAGAGTTCACAGGTGTTGCGGAATGCCCTATATTTGCTCCGGTCCCCGGAGAACCTATCTGGAGTGGGGACCTTGGGCTCAGGAGGCAACATGACCACTGAGGGTGCAGGTGATGCGCCAGGCGCTGTGGGACCTGAGGTGGCTAGGACCTGCACGCGTTCCTCTAGGCGGGAGTACCCCTCCTGTAGGGCCTTGACGGCCTGTGTCAGTCCGGCCAGGTGACGGCATAAGTCCTCCATAGCCGTGGCTCCCTGCGCGGGCTCAGTCATGGCTGCCCGATACTGTGACGTATCTTAATGCAGAGCCCGTAGTGCAGGGAGCGGCCCCTCATAAACCCCTGGTTCGGGAACCCCTGGTAGGGAAACAGATAATGTGCAACAGACACAAGGAGGTGTCCTATAGTCCAGCAGCAGGAAGCAAGCAGGTAATGTGCAGCAGACACAAGGAGGTGTCCTGTAGTCCAGCAGCAGGAAGCAAACAGGTAATGTGCAGCAGACACAAGGAGGTGTCCTGTAGTCCAGCAGCAGGAAGCAACAGGTAATGTGCAGCAGACACAAGGAGGTGTCCTGTAGTCCAGCAGCAGGAAGTAAACAGGTAATGTGCAGCAGACACAAGGAGGTGTCCTGTAGTCCAGCAGCAGGAAGCAAACAGGTAATGTGCAGCAGACACAAGGAGGTGTCCTGTAGTCCAGCAGCAGGAGGTAACAGGTACAGGCGGGTCTCAGGCAAGCAGGGTGAAACACAGACGGGCAGATCAAGCACAGGGGGAGCATCCAAAGAGTAGTCAAAGTCCAGAACTGGGATCAGGGCAGGCAGAGGTCAGAAGAGTCAGAGGCAAGCCAAGTTTCAGCACGGATCAGGTAAGTCAGGTTTTGCAGGTCTACAGAGCACATACAGGAAACGCTGTTGATCGGGCAGCAAGGCAACAGGGTCTGGGTCCAGTTTAAATAGCGCTCTTGGCGCCAAACAGCGCTGTTCCCGTGCGCGCTCCAGCGCGTCCGTGCGTGCTGACAGTCGCGCTATTGCGCATGTGTGGGCACAGCGAGCCCATTCTGAGCCGGGGGATTCTTCTCCTCCTGGGGATGTTGGGACGCCCGCTGGAGGGGCTTTCCTGACACCATCCTTGTTGGAGCTTCCCCTTGGAGTGGTATCCTTTATTTCCTGCAAGCGCCACATTTTTTACTATTTATCATAAGTATAGGGATAAAATCCTTGGACCCATTGTCAGACCCTACGCTGGTACAGTGGATCCTGGGTTCCTCCTGGTGCACAATGCCCGGCCTCATGTGGCGAGAGTATGCAGCCAGTTCCTGGAGGATGAAGGAATTGATACCATTGAATGGCCCCCACACTCCCACTCCCCTGACCTAAATCCAATAGAACACTTCTGGGACATTATGTTTCGCTCCATCTGACGCCACCAGGTTGCACCTTAGTCTGTTCAGGAGCTCAGTGATGCCCTGGTCCAGATGTGGGAGGAAATACCCCAGGACACCATCCATTGTCTCATTAGGAGCATGTCTCGACGTTGTCAGGCATGCATCCATACGAACTACTAAGGACCAGTTTGAGTTGCTGCAATTTTCAGCAAAATGGACTAGAGTGCTGCATCATTTTTTCACTTTGATTTTCAGGGTGTCTTTGAATTCAGCCCTCTGTAGGTTGATAATTTTCATTGCCATCAAACGATGTGGCCTCCTTTCGTTCCTAACACATTACCAGTCCATATCAGTATAGATATCCAGCATGAGATTTTTCACTATTGAGATCTGATGTGTTTTCAAAGTGTTTCTTTCATTTTTTTGAGCAGTGTATAATTCTGAATATTATTATTGCAGTTGTTAACCCCATACAGTTACCAGAATACAGTTTATTTATTTTTTCATGGGTGTTCAAGTCTTATGAATACCATGGAAAATGGTACCATTCCTTATAATAATAAATAATAAAAAAAAAAAAATGAAGTTCTTCTGTTCAGTAAATTGTTTGCAGGAAATATGCAGCACTGAGATGAAATAAAGGATGACCAAAGGCGAAAGGCAATTTATTATACACTGTGCTTTATCAGCAAAACTAAGGTCAGTTAAGGTTTATATTTACTATAAATGTAGCTTCAGCTATTCATCTTTTTATACAAAAGGCAAAAACAAAACAGCAAAACAGCAAAACAGTAAAAGTGGAGCTTTAACCATTTTTTTTTTCACTTTTGTTCACTGGGCTCCCCTCTTTAGCAATTAATAAAAAAAAATGTTTTAAATGGGCAGGGGGCCTAATCAACATGATAGTAATAATAATCATAATAATCCACTTCATCATCGTCTTTTAACCACTTCAGCCCCGGAAGGTTTTACCCCCTTAAGGACCAGGCCATTTTTTGCGATATGGCACTGCTGTGCTTTAACTGACTATTGCGCGGTCGTTTGATGCCGTACCCAATCAAAATTGATGTCCTATTTTCCCACAAATAGAGCTTTCTTTTGGTGGTATTTGATCACCTCTGCAGTTTTAATTTTTTGCGTTATGAACAAAAAAAGAGTGACAATTTAAAAAAAAAAATAGTTTTACTTTCTGATATAAAACATATCCAATAATTAAAAAAAAAAATAATAATTTCTTCATCAATTTAGGCCAATATGTATTCTGCTACATATTTTTGTTAAAGTATATGATTGGTTTGAGCAAAAGTTATTGTGTCTACAAACTATGGGATATTTTTATGGCATTTTCATTTATTTTTATTTTTTTACTAGTAATAGCGGCGATCAGCGAATTGTAGCGGGACTGATACATTGCGGCTGGCAAATTGAACACCTGACACTTTTGACACTTTTTTTGGGAGACCAGTGACATTATTACAGTGATCAGTGCTAAAAATATGCACTGTTACTGTACTAATGACATTGGCTCAGAATGGGTTCACATCAGGGGCGATCACAGGGTTAAGTGTCTGCCTAGCTGGTGCTTGCCAACTGTGTGGGGATTTCTCTGACTGGGTGAAGACAGAGATCGGTGTTCCTGCTTAGCAGGAACACAAGATCTCTATCTTCTCCCCTGTCAGAATCAGCAATCTGCCTTGTTTACATAGGTATATCGCCATTCTGCCTCTCTCGGTAAAAATTGCAGGTGGCCAGCGGACATCAGGTCTGCCGGACCCGCTGATTGGCTCCCCGTTTGTCCAATCAGCACGCGATCGCACCTCGGGCATTACACGCGCACGCCCCTCCAGTGTCTATTGCACAAAACCATGTACAGGTATGTGATTTTGCACAATAGAGCAGACCTGATGCAGTAAAAGTACGTTAGGAGGTCGGCAAGTGGTTAAAAATGATTCTCATGTCATGTACACACGATCGTAATTTCGGCCAGCAAAAGACCGTTGAGAGCTTTTCATCGGAAAATGCGACCGTGTGTATGCTCCATCGGAATTTTGCTGGCCGAATTCCCGCCAGCAAAAATTTGAGAGCATGTTCTCAATTTTTCTGACGGAAAAGGTTTCTATCGGAAATTCCGATCGTCTATAGCAATTCCGACGCGCAAAATTCCTACGCATGCTCGGAAACAATTCGACGCATGCTCAGAAGCATTAAACTTCATTTTTTTTCTTGGCTCGTCGTAGTGTTGTACGTCACTGCGTTCTTGGCCGTCAGAATTTGGTGTGACCGTGTGACAGTTTGAGCGGAATTCCGTCGGGAAAACCATCAGAGCCTTTTCTGACGAGAATTCCGATCGTGTGTACGTGGCATCAGAATGACATCGGTGTGTTAGAATGTATTTAATTTTATTTATCAATATCTGAAATTATGTATTTTTCCATACATATATATATATATATATATATATATATATATATATATATATATATAACTAAATCTATTTAGAGCTATTGTTTTTCATGTGAAAAGCCAATATTTTGTCCTATGGCTTTCCTGTAAAGAACATAAATATCAGCAGTTAGATTGATTAAAACAAGAAGCATTGCATTTAGTTAAACAGCATGACTTCCTTTTCATATAAATGGATTTTTTTTTTACTATTTACTAAACAGAGCTCCCACATAACAGTCAATAAACAAGCCATGTTCCCTGCATGCTGCATACTGCAGGGAGGTATACAAGAACAATCCGTACATGTACTTCTAATATCCTGCCGACTATACCATTACATCTGGGAAAAAGGAAAGCTACGGGGATGCAAATGAAAATATCAGAGGGATTAGATGCAAACTCGTATTGGAATGTGTATTCTGTGTTTGTGTGTTTGGTATTGACTTTTGCATTTTCTTTTACTAAATGAAAAACTCCTGGATCAGCAATTATTGTCTAAATACAAGACGGCTCATTTTTCACAGGGGCAGTAGAGACTGCCACATGTGTGAAAGAGTCCTTGGGCCCCATTCGCCTCATAATATAAAGAATAAGTGCAGATAAGGTCCCATAAATTTCATAAAGTGACCAAAGTGCTTGCTTAAGTTAGAGTGGTTCAACATATGCAGATAAATACGGATAAAATCGCTTAGAATCGCATATAATCGCATAAAATCTCATAAAATCGCATATAATCGCATATAGTCATATAAAATTCCAAAAGTCGCATAAAATTCCAAAAACGGTGCATAAAATCACATAAAATTGCATAAAAGCGCACAGTGAAGATATTGACGAAAAAAGGTGAAAAGCAGTGACAAATATATAAAAGAACGGAGGTGTAGGTCTGTGAGGTCAGTCCTATCTCAGCTTGACCTATGGTGCGAAATATAGTGACTTCAGTGCCATAGAGACACGATTATAAGTGGGTCAAGGGTGTTATTGCTGGTGCATTGGTATTCTCCAGGGTGGTGGTGCATTCGGTGATCTAGTGGGTTTTCTTCCTGGTTTAGAGTAAAGATGTCCCCTTACCTTACCGCTGTAAGGTAACAGCGTTTACAGATGTGTGGGCATCCAACTGCCCCATAGAAAAAAGCAGGGCTATGTCCGTGTCTGCTGTGCTTAGCGGAGTGGACATGGACCTGACATCCATCTGCTCAGTGGGAATCAGTGGAGAGATTCCCCTCTAAGCAGGTGGATCTGTTTGACAGATTCCCGCTCTGTCTTAAAGGGGCCTTACCAGTTAAGTTAACACTGTGTCGAATAGCAAAAAAGGGCCTGGTCATGAAGGGGGTAAAATCTTTCGGAGCTCAAGTGGTTTAAACAGAAGAATGGGTTGTACAAAAAAACGTATACTCACCTAGGTGGATGCAGCATCAATCCAATGCTGCAGCTGCCACCACCGGCTTTGCACTGAGAACCGAGCGATGAAACACAGCTGATCACTCAGTTCTCCCCCTCTGCTTTGAACAACAGTGAATGTCTGTCACTGGCTCTCTGCTCTGCCCCTTCAGCTCTCACTGGAGTGCTAGGCTGTAGAGGGAGCGGCTGCAGGGCTGTCTTTAATATTGGTTGGACCCTGGGCAAAACTTTTCTTGGGGCCACCCCATGCAGCTTTGCTCTCCACCTGCTCTGAGACATACAGTAAATAGCAGCTAGACTCAAAATCAGTTTACTGAATCAGATCAGGCAGCGATTGCGATTGGTTGCCAGAGGTTACAGTGTATCATTACTGCTCATTGACTGGTTGCTAGATGCTACAGCACACATTACGGCTCACTGATTAGTTGCTAGAGGTTACAGCACATGATTTCTGCTTGTTGCTAGAGATTACTGTGGATATGACCTCAGGGGGGCATGATATACATATAAATGCCATCGGCCGCCCCTATTTACATATGAATGCCACCGCTATTTACATATAAATGCCGGTAAAACACAGGGTCTGCATGTGAGTCATCTTTACACAACAATAGGGCAGAGCTGGGCAGCATTAGTAGCAGCACTTCACACTAAGATATTGGGACACAGCACAGGACTAAAACCTCAAGAGACTAGGGAATTTAAACCAGGATAGTTGGCAAGTATTAGGCAGCTGCTTTGGGCCCCACAACTATGACAGGGCCCAGGGCAGCTACCCTTTTGCCCTGCCTTAAAAACGTCCCTGAGTAGCTGGCTCGCTGAGAGGTTGAGCAAGCTGCCAGTCCAGGCTTTTGGGTGGATCCCTGGACCCGCTCTGTGACATTAGAGGACAGCAGGCTTTAGCCCGCTGTTGGGGGAAAACAGGTCACAGGAGTGCAGAATGAACTGCACTCCTGTGATCCATAGGAGAAGTACAGCCAAAAAAAGCTTTGGCTATACTTCTCCTTTAAGTCCTGTAAGTTGGGAAGTGGGGCCTCCATGGGAAGGACTTGTTTTTCCAGCACATCCCAATTGGATTGAGATCTGGGGAATTTCAGAATCAGAATATCTTACTATCATTTTACAATAAAAATCTGAATGAAATGCAGATACCGCCTCCTTACAAAAAAGACATCACATAGCTCACATGGACATTATCTTCATAAAAAAAACAACACAGAAAAAAATACATTCTGCATATTTAATTCCACCCTAAAAAGCATCTAGCATTCAAAACAACGTATGAACACGCCCTTAATAATCTGCTGTGCTGTTTTCTATAGCCCTCTGTAAAACCGGCCATAGACGGAATGCTTTTGTTTCCTCCAACCCAAATTTACTCGATTCCCCCATCAACACAGCCAGCAAGGAGAAAAAGTTGCAATGTAGCATTTTGGTTTGAACTGGCCCTAAACACGCAAGTATGGCTAAGCCGTGGGCTCACAAATATGGTGAAAACACAAATATCACAAACTTATTGAACTTCACGTAAACTTTGGAGAAGTGCAATGAACTTTCGACTTGTAAATCCACTTTGCTATCAGCAAGGAAATAAAGGGCATACAGTATATTTAAATAAAAAGGCCATTTTGTATTTATTTTATCATCTATAGCCTTCAAACTTAACAATGTATCTCTGCCAGCAAAAATATACAGGAGACTGACATTCTGTACATTCATTTTTCCTGGATATACAGGCGAGGAATTACATCAGATAAGGGCAAACCCTAAAATAATTTGCAATTGCATCAAGTTCCAATAATTCTAATGCATAAACATATCTTGTGTACAAATTACATATTTGCTAGATGGAGACTAAATTTGCATTTAAAAAACGAAATCAGGCACAAATTTTATTCTTTCCTTTAAAAGAACAAGCTGACGATATCAGCTATTTTCTCTATCATTGTCCCACCGGAGGATACAGTACTCCATGCCCACAGCTCACACCCACAATCCTTAAAAGATTCAATCCCCTATGGCCAATATCTCAGAATACGCAGAAACTGCTCAGAAAAGTCCCTTTTCAAATTGGAAGCAAAAAATCTCCAAATTCGACTATTAGACCGAGGGTATAGTCGCTCATGCCTGCGCAAAGCCTATAACAGAGTAACGGCACGCCCACGTCTGGACTTGTTGTCCAAGAAAAAGGCACACAATGACCAAAAAGATGACCAATCTAGAATTATCTTACGTTTTTCCCGACAGCACAAGAAAATTCGTGACATAATTCAAAAATATTGGAACATACTAACTGACGATCCCAAAATAAATAAATTCATCTCCAGCTATCCTTCTATCACCTATAGAAGAGCTACGTCACTAAGAGACCATTTCGTTCAAAGCAAATTTAAAGACGAGCACAAACGCTCAAAACACTGCTCAGTTCGTGGGTCTTTCCCATGTGGCCATTGCAGTTGCTGCCAGTATATCCAACGTCAAAGAAACTCTCATCTTCCCAATGGGATACCCTTCAAACCTGCCCACTTTGTCAATTGCCAGACAAGGGGCGTGGTATATATGATGTCATGTGACTGTGGGGCATTCTATGTTGGCAAAACGAAGCAGGAGGTTCACCGTCGGATGTCCAAACACGTCTACTCGATGCAGATCGGAAACCACTACCTACCCTTGGGCCGCCATGTCGTTATGGTACATGATTATAAGATGCCCAAAATTTCATTCACCGCCCTTGACAGAATACACATTCCTGATAGAGGTGGTGATTGGAATAAAATTCTGCTACAATGCGAACAGAGGTGGATCTTTAAGCTACAAGCCACGTCCCCTCCTGGACTCAATGAGTCCATTTCTTTTGCCCCCTTTTTAAGGGGTCTGGAAAGACACAATAATAGGGTGGTCTCGTATTCGGTTTTAGACATCCGGGTGGACGTGTTTGGACGTCCTGACTTTGGTGCACTCCTGCTTCCATGCCCTAGCCTGTTTTGTGCTCTGTTTTTGCTCTGTCTTTGCTTTGCTCTGTTTTTGTCCATATGGCCCCGCACATGCAGTGTATTTATTTATATGCAATGCATTCACTAGTATGCCTATACAACCTTTGAGCTAAATGTGTATGCTATCATTAATGTGTTATGAAAATAACCTCTGTCAAAATTCATTATATACAATGATTGTTTATATCCTTGTTTGAAGGATCCCATGTCCACTGTTCTCTCATTATGTTTTTGGATACTCCGTCTAAATGCCCTTTATTCTAAGTTTTGACTTACAGAAATAGTGGTGCTTGACAATTAAGACTAACTATGGATATATTCTTTGACTCCTGTATTATCTTTCCATTATATAGCCACAAGGGCTTATATGACACAGAACTTATACTGTGTTCCTTTCCCCTTTAGGGGTTTCTCCCTTGAGAATGGGTCCGATGTCCCCCTGGTGGCGATTCTCGCCTTCTCGCTACCCCTGGTGATGCGTGTCCGGTACTTTCCGGTACGTGCCTTCCCAGCAAGGGTGAGGAGGAGCCAACCTCCATCAAGGCTCCTCCAATGACGCTTCCTCTTGGGTGCCTGGGCGGGCCCAGGTACCCAAGTGAGGAACCACTCCCCTTGCTGGCGGCGTCCCGGAACGTCATCGGACCGCTCCTGATCACTGCGCATGCGCGTGGCCACGTGCGTGCGCGTGAGGCAGGACGTCACGCCGGTGCGACGATGACGTAGCAGTGGCGACCCCGGAAGGGCCTCTCAGACGCGGGGGAGGTCACCCCAGACGGCGCTCGGTGCCGCCATGACCGACACGGCTGACCGTCGGAAAGGTAAGTATGGGATTATGTGATGGGATGGGAGGGGACGTTCATTGCCCGCCCCTTTCCTCGGGGATGCCGTGGGAGGACCGCAATTGACACTAATTGGTTTTTCCAATTGATGCACCTGCCTACAATTCCAAGCAACCTATAAAACACCACATGGGGGGGTTCTCCTAATCCATCTCCATGAGAGGGTCCATGAGCCACGACATACAGGAACAGTAAGTACACCTTTAGACCCATGCCCCTACTTAGGCATATGGAATACACTATACAGCGTTTTCTTTGTCTTTAATCCTAGATCGCACATTTTGCTTTCTGGACCGCACAATGCCCACAGCTTGTTGCAGCCTGCAAAATATGGGCCACTAGACATATATCGCTGTATGAATAAGACCTACCAACCCTACTAGGTAATCTTGTATTGCCACTTGATATACTTTTATGGTTTCCTTTTTCTCCTCCCTGTCCTCACCTATCTACACATTACTATACCAAGTCTCCCCCACTGATTCCATGCACCCACCCGCATCACGTCATTCACTTACTTTCACATTACAAGCACCATCTCACCCTATCTAGCATCCTTTTAACTTTTAATTTTTAATTTGAGGTCCAGCACACCTACACCAGTCTATCAGACAAGCGTTTATTTGTTTGGATTGCACACTCACATGACCCATTCCCTCACCTCACACCTCACCACTCACCCACCCTATCCCCCTCTTTCCTCCCCCCTTCTCTCCTTCCCTTCTTTCCTCCCCCCCCTCATTCTCCCACTATCCCCTCCCTCTTCCTCCCCCTCCTTCACCACCCTGTCTCCCATCCCCTCCGATTCCCACTGCTTTTCTCTTTTCCTGCTCTTTTCTTTATCTGTTCTTTCATCTATCTGTTCTATACATATCTTTGTGGATGCTGCAGCATTCCAGCGCTATACATATACATGTGCATGCCATGTATTGTCTTTTCCCACACCTGCCCCTCCCCTCCCTTTTCCCCCATCTCATTCTTCTTCCCCCCTTTTCCCACACTGTTTCCTTCCTCTCCCCCTTCCCCTCCATCTTTCCTTCTCCCTTCCTCCCTCCCCTCACTCCCCACCTCCACCCACCACCTTTCACGTTTTATCCTACGCTTTACTTCCTCACCCTCCCCCGCTCTCCCTTCACTCATTCCATCATCCCCTTCCCAGCCGCGGCCCATAGATATATCAATTTGTAGATAGGGACCATACGAGATATACATAAGATGGCCCTAAAATTCCCCACTTAAACCTATTCTATTACGTTTAAACCCGCTTAAACAATAGGGACTGTCTGTCTATATACTAATTACTTATGGTATATCGTTAAGTGCTTGTTGTTGGACTCTCACGACAGGTGTGCATAATAAGGGGATACCATTTCTCTCCCCCCTCCTCCCCCATCACCCCCACTTGCCGATCCACGTGCATGCCCGTAGGAGGTCAAACTATTGGATGTGACCCTCGTAAGTCGCGTTACTGGATCGTATTCGCCTGGCTTGCCCCGCATCCACCGGAGGACGTTAGTGCGAGTGCTGCCAGGGGGACAAAAATACCCGTTCAGGAAAAACCCCCGCATATACATGGAGTAATTCATCAGAAATCGACACATCTGGGTAAATATCTTACAATAGAATATGATAATATGATACATATCTCTATTTCTGAAAGTCAATCGGAGATTAATATATGAAAAACAAACATTGTTGCAATATATGTGTTTTTACCTTCTTTTTTCAAATAGACAAACTACCTCTGAGGAAGACCCTCATCAATACGGGTCGAAACGCGTCAGGTCTACTTTTACCTTTAAAATCTGGCTGTGTAAAATATACTGCTGTAAAAGTGTTTTGTCTATCAGTGTAATTTTAAATCCTTTTTCTGTATTGTTTTAATATTTCCATTTGGGACTCATGTCTTTTTACCCACCATGTCACTTATGCGACATCTTTAATAAAGATTTATATTTAGACAAATACGTTGTATCATAGAGAACTTCTTTCCAAACGCTGCCTAAAAACCCCACCAAATCCCTCTTGGGGGGACCTTTTTTCTTACATCAGATAAGGGCAAACCCTAAAATAATTTGCAATTGCACCAAGTTCCAATAATTCTAATGCATAAACATATCTTGTGTACAAATTACATATTTGCTAGATGGAGACTAAATTTGCATTTAAAAAACTAAATCAGGCACAAATTTTATTCTTTCCTTTAAAAGAACAAGCTGACGATATCAGCTATTTTCTCTATCATTGTCCCACCGGAGGATACAGCATTTGCGCTTGTAATATATCGTTTTTTTTGTTATTGAGGGTGTATGATACTAATTAGCAGTCAAGTGCAGCCAGAAACATTAGATACCAGAACACAGTGCACCAGGAAAGTGTGATCTTTTATTCTCAATTAATCAAGCAAAATTAAATTTCGCTTTGTAACTATGTAATTAGAATTCAATTAGAATGAGGAATAAACTAACAAACAATGTGAATAAATTGAGGCTTGAAACAGGAGAGCAGGATGGCAGCCAGGTGTATAGAACAGCAACTCAAATAGTGAATATCAATACAAATGGAATTAAATGGAGAGTCTACAATAGCTGATAATCTGCACCTGTATCTACCCGCCAATATAGCCAACAGTAGAAAAATAACTGGAGTCCAGAGAGCAAATGTGACCGGAAAGAGAGGAGATTGCTGGCACAATGTTAATTACTGTTGGCCACAGCAGGTGCTGATTAGCAGCTATTTCAGATGTTCCGTTTACTTTCAATTTTGTTTGTATTGTACCTTTTGATTACTGTTCTATACATTCCTTGTACAATTGGCTGGATCCCTGCCCTCCCGGTACATTGTTTTTCCAATTTCTTTGTATTCACCATCTGATTACTGTTCTATTCATTGTTGGTACTACTGGCTACCATCCTGCCCTCCCAGTACATTGGAATTCCAGTACATTTTTTGTTCTATTTGATGGTTGAATCTATTCTTATTGTTTCCACAAAGAAGCTAACAATTGTCCAAATTAAGATGAGACAGATAAGTGGTAAACAAGCATTAAATTGAACACCTGGCAGCATTTAACAACATAGCAAGGAAAGTGTACAGGCTTTGGGAGTACATGATTATGGGCTTTAATAATCAGATATTGCTGTCTCCAAAAGGACTGTGTGGATTGCGTCTGTATTTCTCACTACGATAATAAGAGAGATACTACGAGAAATGTAATAAGGACAGGGGAGGTTCAAGGGCCCTCCAGAGAGCAGAAAGAAAGGATAAGCTAGAAAATCCTTGATCCTCCGGCAATTGCAAGGTACTTGCTCGAGAGTGATTCCTGGCTTGGCAACCGTGTGTCAAAAGAAAAAGAATGAACTCCCTACTGACATCACAGTGCTAAAAGAATTTATTCAACTACCTACTCCAAAGATTTTTGTCATAAGAGAGCTCAATACTAATCGTTGGGTTACTAAGGCTTGTGTTGCATCATATTCCACTAAAAGTTGCAAAGAAGGGATGTTGGGATGGTAAAGGGCATAGACAGGAAGCACAAGGAGAAATACGTGAGCCAAGTCAAGCTGTTGACAGAATTAAGGATTGATGTCCAGGTCATGATTTCTTACTCAATACATCCAAACTTGAACTCCCTTTCTGCCTCAATCAGTCCATCTTGTGTTTATTATTAATTTTCCCTCCAACTATCCTCCCTTCATCTGTTTAACATCCTTTTAACTTCCCTCCACCCTATCCTTTTTATCACCCATTCTTTCTTCCTTTCCTCCATCCAATTATCCATCATTCATTGGTTCCATTCTTCCTTCCAGCCATTCATCCATGTATCATCTAGTCTTCTCTGCTTCTGATAACCATATATTTTTTTTCTCCATCTATCATTTGATTATCATTCCTCCCTCCAGCCATTCATCCATCCTTTCTTCTTTCCATCTGTTTATCATCTATCCATCCTTCATTTATCATCCATTCTTACTTCCATCCATCACACATTTATCAACTATTCTTCTCTCCATTCATGTATCATCTATTCCCCCCATTTATCATCCAGTCTTCTCTCCCTTACTCCATCCATCCAGTTATCATCCAACCATCTACAATCTATTCTTCACTTCATCCATGTATCATTCATTCTTCCCTCTATCCATCGATTTATCATCCATTTTTCATTTCCTCTATCCATCCATCCTAGCCTATCCATTTATCATTCATCTTTCCATACATCCATCTATTCTTTCTTTACCATTCCCTCCATCCTTCTATGTATCACCTACTCTTCCATCCCTCCAAGTATCATCCATTTTTCCATCCATCCTTTCATCATACTTCCTTCCGACTATCTGAAAGGGTTAATACTATGTCTAGGGTGGTCCCTCAAACCTCTCAGACTTCAGATCCAATGTATTGTATAAATTCAGATATATCCAGAATCGGTTCTCAAAGAACATAGAAAAATGACACTCACACCATGCTGTCTTTTGAGAACTAATCGTATTAAGTTATCACAAAGCAATTCATATAGTAAATTACAAGTCACACAGGATAAGACATGCGCAGTAGATATTAAGACGGTTACAGCTGGTCAAGACAAGAAGCCTTTGTTCATTGTTTTAAGCTTGCTAAAAGAATGTGCGAAAAAGATAAAGAAATATGGGAGAAATGTCCTTGTAGAAGAATCTCATACTAAGACAGATAATTGTGAAGTTTAAAGGGGTGTTCATATTGTAAACTGGAAGTTTGTGAATATTAAGATGGCTGACAGAAACAAGATGGAGTTTTAGCATAACCTTTCACTATCCATCTACTCTTCCCTCCATCCAAGCACTGTATCATCTACTCTTCCATCCATCCAGTTATCATTCATACTTCCATCCATTATCTATTCTTCTCTTCATCCATGTATCATCCAATCCTCTATCTGTCCATTTATCAGACTGTAGTTCCTTTCTTCTATGTATCCATCCTAACCTATTCATTTATCAACCATTCATTCTTCCCTCCATCCATCCTTCCATTTATCAGTTATTCTTCCATCCATCTGCCCTTCTCCTCATTCATGCATTTTTTTCTCCATCAATTCATCCATCACACATTTATAATCTATTCTTCCCCCCATGCCTCTAAGTATCATTTACTCTTCCATCCATCCATCATCCATTCTTCCCTCCATCCATTTATCCTCCATCTATCCATCTACCATCTATTCTTCCCTCCATCCATCCATTTATCATCCATCCTTTTGACTATCCATCTACCATCTATGCTTCCCTCCATCCATCCAAGTATCATCTACTTTTCCATCCATCCATGTATCATACATTTTTTTCCTCCAGCGATTTATACTACATCCTTCCATCTATACATCTATTCTTCCCTCCATCCATCCAGTCTTCATCCATGTATCATCCATTCTTCCTACCATCCATCCTTCTATTTATAAACCATTCTTCCCTCCATCAATCCATCCATTACATATTTATAATTTATTCTTCCCTCCATCCCTCCAAGTATCATCTAATCTTCCACCCATCCATGTATCAACCATGCTTCCCTCCATCCATTCATCATCCAACCTTCCATCCATCCATCTCATCCAACCTTCCATCCATTCTGTTATCATCCACCCCTCTACCATCTATTCTTTCCTTCATCTACCCAGTCTTCATCCATGTATCATCCATTCTTCCATCCATCCATCTGTCCATTTATCATCCATTCTTCCTTTCCTCTACCCATCCTTTCCGGCCTCCAATTCCCTTGTTTACTTTGACCAGTACTGACCAGCATTTTGGTACTTACAGACAAACATTTCATCTCGTGAAGAAGACTGAAAACAGAGATAAAGCAACACAAACAGTAAGAAAATGAGGACATCAGCGATTAAAGAAAGTGTCCATGAACCTCTTAGTGAATGTATAACGGAGAGAGCTAAAATTAGTTTCCAAATGCAATAAACCAAAGCAATCATAATGACTCCATGGCATGTGGGTTTATTGGAAAACAAACAACAAAATGACAAAATTTTGCGTTAGAATTAACTGTTGTCTTAGGAATCTGCTCTGCTAACCATGCACAAGATCAAAACATATGTGGTCAGACATTAGTCTTGCTGATAAACAGGAGAAAAAGACCTAAGGCTAGGACTAGAAATGGGACTTTATATGAGGCAATAATAATATATACCTCCATCCCCAATAATGTTTATAAAGGAAGAAGAGATTGTGGGACTTTGTGTGAAGCACATAACCAAGTCGAATGAGTCAATCAATTATAAAACATTGTCATTTATTAACAAAATGATGTACATACACATAAAATCGATAAAATGGTATAATGGAATATTAAGTCTCAATGGATGAACTCTGTACAATTCATAACATATAATTGACTCAACATAATTATGGATACTATACACAGTAGTGGAGCTTGGGTATGTAGATCAAATTTGTATTGATAGCATATAGTCATAATAACGATGAGAGATTGAACCATTATAGTAGACTGTATGATGGTATGGATGTTGGACATGGAAACTGTGACGTAGCATCATAAAAAAGCTCTATGCGTTTCGTGGTTAACATATACCACTCATCAGGAGCAGATGCATAATTTGGGGGTATCTATAGTAAAAAAAGCCAGAGAAATATGATGGTAAAAGGATTATAAAGTATAGACGGTAGAGGGGAGACATAAAGGGTCCCAAACACTCTCACCTATCTGTAATGTGTGGGTACAACAGTTGGAAGTAGCAATGGTAGAGGGCACTATAGGAGACGTCATTCCCGGGAGCTGAGGCGGTAACAGCAGAGGCACGGCAGTGGCACTGAACCGAAGTAGGCGAGTAGAAGAGTAACCAGTTTACTACTGAAATGTGGAAGTTGGTGCTGTGCAAAGATACATATTGCAACTAATTCCCAGGGGTATCTGTGGACATCAATAGATAAGCAATAGGCTGATGCCAATGCTAGTAGACTGAAAGAGAAAGATAAGCAACCAAATCAGTGTATGTTTTAAGTAATATTACTATGAAAGTGAAAAGGAGATTAAGAGAAACCCAAAAGGACATAGAATTGCAACGTAGATAGTAATATTAGTTGTGGGTGGAAAAAGTGATGGAGTCTCAATACCTGGAAGGGTGTGCAAAAAGGGATAAGCCAAAGAGTTTGCCGCAGTGTTTGGTAAGTGAATCAAACTAAATAGTAGACTCAGTGCATGTGTGGTATATGTACCAGCCATAAGCCAATGGTGACTGACAACATCACGCTGCGTAATAAGGAGGAGGCGGCACCATCGACCGAGCAGCAATGCGTGCTCGGTGTTTGGCGCTCAAACATTCCTCGTGGGGTACGCAGATGGATAAACATGTCAGTGAAGTGGGGTCATGGGTGACGCTAGGCACGAGGGCGTGGCGTCGACTCGCAGAGAGTGCCTATCCTGCCCCCCACAGACAGGGGGGGAGTGGGAGGTCCCCGGTGCGAGTCGCAGATCCCGGGAATAACAAAGCACAGCCTAGCCCCACCCAGAAGAGCTTGTCCCTGTATGAAAGAAAGAAGAGAACATCTTGGCGAACAGAACGTCATAGTTTACAGTTATACTGGTAAATTAGTTTAGTTATGTGCTTCCATCCCTGATAATATGAGAAAAAGACCTAAGGCTAAGACTAGAAATGAGACTTTATATGAGGCAATAATAATATATACCTCCATCCCCATTGGCTCACGGCTGGTACATATACCACACATGCACTGCGTCTACTATTTAGTTTGATTCACTTACCAAACACTGCAGCAAACTCTTTGGCTTATCCCTTTTTGCACACCCTTCCAGGTATTGAGACTCCATCACTTTTTCCACCCACAACTAATATTACTATCTACGTTGCAATTCTATGTCCTTTTGGGTTTCTCTTAATCTCCTTTTCACTTTCATAGTAATATTACTTAAAACATACACTGATTTGGTTGCTTATCTTTCTCTTTCAGTCTACTAGCTTTGGCATCAGCCTATTGCTTATCTATTGATTTCCACAGATACCCCTGGGAATTAATTGGTTACTCTTCTACATGCCTACTTCGGTTCAGTGCCACTGCCGTGCCTCTGCTGTTACCGCCTCAGCTCCCGGGAATGACGTCTCTTATAGTGCCCTATACCGTTGCTACTGTTGTAACCGCACATTACAGATAGGTGAGAGTGTTTGGGACCCTTTATGTCTCCCCTCTTCCTTCTATACTTTATAATCCTTGTTTTTACCATCATATTTCTCTGTTTTGTTTACTATAGATAACCCCAAATTATGCATCTGCTCCTGATGAGTGGTATATGTTAACCAGGAAAGGCGTAGAGGTTTTTTATGATGCTACATCACAGTTTCCATGTCCAACATCCATACCATCATACAGTCTACTATAATGGTTCAATCTCTCATCGTTATTATGACTATATGCTATCAATACAAATTTGATCTACATACCCAAGCTCCACTACTGTGTATAGTATCTATAATTATGTTGAGTCAATTATATGTTATGAATTGTACAGAGTTCATCCATTGAGACTTAATACTCTATTATACCATTTTATCGATTTTATGTGTATGTACATCATTTTGTTAATAAATGACAATGTTTTATAATTGATTGACTCATTCGACTTGGTTATGTGCTTCACACAAAGTCCCACAATCTCTTCTTCCTTTGCTGATAAACAAGCCTAAAACAGGTTGACAACATGTTTAGGGAAAATGTTTAATGTTGCCTTTTATTGTTTTCTATTAATATATATATATATATATATATATATATATATATATATATATATATATATATATACACATACACACACACACAGCTTTTTTCAGTAGGAACGCAGGAGGAACACAGTTTAGGCACCTTCAGCATTGAATGTATGTAATGACAGGGGGGGGGGGCTGGGGTGCAGAGGCGTATCTAGTGAAAATGGCGCCTATGGCAAGAACTGAAACTGCGCCCCTGTCAAAACACTTGAAACCCATCTTTCAGATAACCTTAACAAAAAAAAAAAACAGACCGAGAGGACACTGGGGGCAGACAGAGAGGGACGCAGTGTGATGAGGACAGAGGGACGCAGTGCGACAAGGACAGAGGATTTTTGACACCCTAGGTGAAACCTCATTTTGTCTCACCCCCCCTGGCTCCACCCCGACTCCACCCATAAATGCGGCCTCACCAGCACCCATAAATGCAGTAACATCAGCATCCATAAATGCGGCCTTACCAGCACCCATAAATACAGTAACATCAGCACCCAAAAAATGCAGTAACATCAGCATCCATAAATGCAATAACATCAGCACCCATAAATGCGGCCTTACCAGCACTCATAAATACAGTAACATCAGCACCCATAAATACAGTAACATCAGCACCCATAAATGCGGTAACATCAGCACCCATAAGTGCGGCCTTACCAGCACCCAAAAATGCAGTAACATCAGCACCCATAAATACGGTAACATCAGCACCCATAAATGCAATAACATCAGCACCCAAAAATGCGGTAACATCAGCACCCATGAATGCGGTAACATCAGCACCCAAAAATGCTGCACCAGCGTCTGACACTGTACAGCTGGGTTCCCTAGGTTGCCTAGTGGTAGCGTCGGCCCTATCTGCTTGGCACACACGCAGAATTGCACATGATGACTTCACACGTCACAGCACCGTCAGCACGTCACACAGACCCGAGAGACCCCTGAGAAGAGGAACTGAAGCTGCTGCGCAGAGGAGGGTAGGCGGAGCCTAAGGCTCCGCCTCCCCTAGTTACTCTATGGCTACGTAGGTGACCCCGCCCGGGCGCCTGTCGCTTCCCTCCTCACTCCCTAATGTAGTGTGCTGTGCCGGCGCCGCGCTCCAGCAGGCCAGTCGTGGCGCCGGGGACTAGATTAGTGTGGGAGGCGGCCGCAAGAGGAATGGTGGGAGTCGGACAATTTTTTGTGCGGGCCGGCTTCTTTGTCCCCCCCCCATGGCGCCCATCCCCTAGGTACGCCACTGCTGGGGTGTGCTGCAGGGTCTATTGATACTGGCTGCTGGGGAATCAATTTTTACTTGAGGGGATCTATTTTTGCAGGGGGGGGGCTATTTTTGCTAGTGGGGGATCTATTGTTGCGGGGGGGGGGGGGGGGGGGGGTTATTGCTGAAAGGGATCCACTGTTGAGGGAAGGGTCTATTGTTGCTGGCTGGCAGGAGTCTATTGTTGCTGGGGGGGGAGTATTGTTGCTGGCTACAGGGGATCTATTTTACATCCTTTCTTGTTATCATTACCAAATTTCATACAAATCACTTAGCACCATAACATGATACTTGGTTCTGTAACCTCTAAAAGGGGCAATACTGGGAGGTGGGTATTTTTAGTACAGTTAGCACCTAGAATCCCGACAGTGTATTATTTGCCCAAAATGCACAAAGACCCAGTAAACCAGGGGTGCCCAACCTTTTGAAGAGCGAGGGCCACTTAAGCGAATTGGTAACTGGTCGCGGGCCACTATGAGCGGAGCGGGAGGATGACAGGTCCGTGTCCACGGACACAGCCCACTCTACTTTATTGGCCCTCTGTTCCAATCCGATTCGCCCAGACGGAAGGGGCAGATCCCTTTCTATTTTTTTTAAGTAGGTGGGTGTAAACAGACACAAGTCTGTTTACATCTGCTGCTCCATAGAGGTGAATAGTAAGTCCGATTGGGTCAGACCAATCATGTGAAAGGGGCCTAAGGCTGCTTTCACACTGATGCGCTGCGATTTGCCCAAACCGCGGGTGCCGCGCAGTGAACCTGTGGATTTTCTGCGGGTTAGCTGAACTTTGCCGTAAACTTCTATTATATCCTGCAGGTGTGGCGCACTTTCTGAAGGCGCAACAAACCCTCAGGTAGAAACAGAAGTCTATGGCTCAATACAGGTAACCCACAGCTGCTCTGCACCTGCAGATCAGTTTGAAAGCAGCCCAGTAACCACTTCAAAACAGATATATCCATATATACTGTGAATTTAGTAGTAAACTTACCTTTAATAACCGTCTTCCATTCTGGTATCGCTGGCTGTTGCTGTCCCAGGCGGAGTGCATTTGGTATCACTCCACCTGTGACAGGAGCGGACGCTATACAGGAAGCATTGGATTATGTGCCTCTGCTCTGCAGCCACTTGCTTCCACTACCAGCAGCTTCATTCTCAAAACTGCTGCTCTGGGATGGCGGGTCTGCAACCCGTGATCTGGGCTTGCCAACCTGCCATCTTAGGGCAGGAGGTCGAGGGCCACATCAGAGGGCTCTGCGGGCCACATGTGGCCCCCGGGCCACTGGTTGGGCACCCCTGCAGTAAACCCTCCAGGACTACCTATAATGAGTGGCGCAGATTCTGTTACTTTGTGTATAGGTCGTTATATTGATTTTTACCTTCAACCTCTCGTTAGACGGACACCCTCATACCTTAAAGATACCAGGGATACCATTAGACTATTGGAAGGTCTAGATATACAGGTTGACTACATTATGGCTACTGCCGATGTCGCCTCCTTGTATACTTGCATAGCCCACCAGTTGGGGAATGAAGCAGTTCGTCACCTTTTGAGTCGTGAACACTCTCTCACGAATCCCAAGGTGAATACATTATCGAACTATTAGAGTTTGCTACAAAACATAACTACTTCTGGTTCGATCACCATTTGAAGACTTGTGGGATTACCTGATTCATTTATCAAAGGTCACCAGATTTGAAGCCTTCATCTTTGGTCACCACCACAAGCCTGTTTGACTCACTGGGCGTATGCCCTTTTGGGCTCAAACATTCTGGTAAGCCTTCATCTGAATGGTGGTGGATTATCTACATGTAAACTTTTCTCACGAGTTGTTTTCACTTTTGACGTCAAGTGGATGATGTTATTAACATTTGGTTTCTATTCATTACATTTTTGGACTCACTACATATTGGGTTTCTACTAATCATGGATTTCACTTTCATCTGTGCATTTGTTTTTCAATATCGATGTAGTATCACTGTGAATATACTTAATCAAGGTTTCACACGATTCTTAATATTGATTGTGAGATTCACAACATAATTTCAGTTCATTTTGAGATATGTTTCTAGTGCTGCACTTTTATTTCTGTCACTTTAAAAGTGTGCCTTTCATCCTAAACTTGCATTTTAGAACAATTTTTTTTAAATAGTATTGCTGGCGCTACAATCAGTGTAGGTACCATAGAATGGCTTCATTATCATCACACAAATGAAGATTGGGCAGAGTGTGGGCTGCACACAGCGGTATGCTTTGATAATACATTAAAGCCAATAATTGCACTAAGCACAAGAGATGCTTGATTGGAATGTGAGGAGCATTCCAAGCACAGTGGGCTTTTGATGTAGATAAAAAGGGTTTTATTATAAGTTGTCCGGAACCATTAGTACGTTAAATATATCTGATTACTCGAAAAACGATTAAAATAAATAGGTAAACAAGGTCATCAAGAGCCCAGGGCGAACATGTAAAATTGCGCCCCCCCCCCCCCCACGATGTACGAGCATTATGTGTCAGTACCCCCCTCCAAAAAAATAAATAAAATCGAGCACCAATCTGCATTCTTACCCCAAGCATAAATTTCCCCTCCTTCCAGTACAAAACCACCCCTCTGATGTCATCCCCCCTCCCAGCACAAATCTTTCCCCCCATCCCCTCCAGCTAAAATCCTCTTATTCTGCATATGCTCCCAGCACACTCCCCCCCAAGAATAATTCCCCCTTCCTAGCAAAAATCCTCTTCCCCCACAAATTTCTCCACCGAATACATATCCCCCCCACTCCAAATCCCCCTCCCAGCACAAACTCCCATCCCCCAATTCTCCATCCTAGCACAAAGCCCCCCCCCATTTTTCCTCCTAGCACAAATAATACCCCCCCAAATATCTCTACTAGCACAAATTTCCAACCTCCCTACTATAATACCTTTTCTAGCACAAATCCCCCTCTCTAAACTAATCCCCTCCCCCCAACCTCCTCGTAGTGCCCCCACACCTCACATGATACCACAGTGCCCAGGGCAGCTTGCCCTGCTGCCCACCCCTTGTCCCGACCCAGGGTCCCCCAGATACAGTATATTCATATAACACTGTGTTTCTTTAGTTATAGCCTTTTGCCATTTTGTGTTTTATCACAGGTTATGTTTTAATGGTTGTGATTCCATTTTTCAAATGTCAGCCTTCAAACAGGTGCAACTTCAAACTTTTTCTTCATTAACATTTTTTTGAGGCAAAACCTCCACTTTTAATACTCATTGCATGCCTTATCTGTAACATACGTACTGTGTTCCACGTTGCCGCAGTGATAGCAGCACTCCAGCAACCCTCACCATCCATTTACAAACCCCATTAGGTCATGTGACCTGCAAACACCAATGATTTGAAACCTCATTTTAGGTTGCTTCTCATTTATGTCACGTCAACCCTTCACATTGGTGGTCAGGCACTACAGCTGGCTGTTGTGTTCTTCACCTATAGCAGCCCCATAAGGCAAGCAGGCCTACCGGTTTTTGGCTGTCCCCAAGTCTTAAACACATATAGTACCTGGCTACTACGCCAGGGCAGGTGCGAAGTCGCACACTAAGTACAGTGAACAGGTACTTGCGGTTGGAAGAGTGATCCAGTGACAGTCCGGGTTCAGAGCAGATAGAGTTCAAAGAGTAGTTGAGATCAGATCCGTGGTCAAAAAGCAGGCTGCCCCCTTTGCGGGCTGTGTATTCAAACACAAAAAGACCAGCTACCGTGATCGATAAATGACCAAGATGTCCCCTCGTCTTCAATGAGAGCGCCCACCGGTCAGGCAGTTTTTCTTTGAAGTATGTATCTTCTGTTCTTCAGAATTATAGTCATAGGCCAAAATTGCGTTATATGGGTTCCTTAGCGACCAATGATACTGTATTGTATGATTTTATATCTTTATGGTTTACAACCTTAATAAAAACATTTGGGAAAGAAAAGGCAGGTTGAGTTCTGAGCATAGTCAAAACCCGATCTGAGGTGGCCAACATGAATTCCAACTAGCTGGCAGGGCAGGGCTCGGTCAATGATGAAGGTAAAGGCACAAAAACAAGGCAGGCAAACAGAGCTTGAAGCACGTGTTGCAAACACTATCATAATGTGTAAAGAGAAAATAAGTGCACGCGCGGCCATCACTATCTGCTATGGACGCCGTGGCTTGAGCATCCGACGCCGGAACATATTAAGACTGCGCATGCGCGGACCGTCTCTTACAACGGTACTGCGCATGTGCGATCCAATCCTTCCTCTTCCTATGTTTTGTGATGCACGCTGACTAATAATGTCAGCAGTGCTGTCTTTGAGTCTGTAATACACCAGTGTGAGAGACACCTAACATGACTCCTCTCCCTGATTCATCTATGCCAGCTGGCCATCAGGATCACCTGTATTCACAGCTACACCTCCATCTAATTATTCGTTCGACCATCCTATCATATGAGTGATTGAACCCAGGTATTTGCTATTTATATCCGCCTACTTGCTGCATTAGCCACGCCTCTGATGATATCCGTTGTAGGATGAAACATGTCAGGCGGGCTGATGCAAGTATGCGGAATTGCTTTTTATCCATGCCCTGATGTTTTGCCTTTGTTGTAAGTAGATTACCAATAAAATTGTTAAACTTCAGCTGGCGGGCTTCACTATTATTGTCACTCTCTTCCTCCAACCCGTGGGAGAGTTTTTTTCTAGTTTACACCTGTTCTGGCTGAGGAAATCATTTGGCTGAGAAATTTTGGTCTCCTATATTCCATCGATGAGTACTGGATTCGATCACACCCATCGGTTCATCAGACCTTCATTCATTTCCTTTATGTCTTCACGTGATTAACATCGCCTCCTTTCTGCTTCTATCTGGTAAGCAGATACAAACACTCTTAATTGGATTTATGCACCACCTTTTATTCCAGAAAGGATATATATATGCACCATTATTTTTTGATAGAAGATCTTGTCTTCACACAGCACCAGTTATGTTTGATTGATGGACTGTCACCATTATATTTGAACTATTGTTTTTTATATAGACTTTATATATTAAGTCTATCTTTATCACAGCGCCACATCTTGGTTTTTTGTATTATTTTCGTTTGCTGATCACAAATTGTGTTGGCTGCTCTTTTGTTTCACTTGTGTTATGTAATCAGCGCAGTTATTGTTCACCATTATTTTTTGATAGAAGATCTTGTATTTCACACAGCACCAGTTATGTTTGATTGATGACTGTCACCATTATATTTGAACTATTGTTTTTATATAGAAAATAATATAAAAAATATATCTTTATCAAAGCGCCACATCTTGGTTTTTTGTAGAACACCCAGTGACTGTAGAATCTTGATAAATTTCACAGTGACAGATCCTCCACCATACGAAAAGGGTACTCTTACCAGATGTGTAGGACCATAAGATGGTCAAAAACGCATGAACCCTCTGTAGGGGTAAAGGTGAAACACCGATCCAACCAAAGGGTAACCTGGAGATGGCGTCCTGCTCCCACCATGATTGGACACAGCGGGAGCCAATCAGTGGGTATGGTAGACTCAATGTAAACAAGGCAGACCGCCGTTCTGTCAGAGAGGAAGATTCTTTACCTGGTGGTTAATTCTTGGTGCTGCTGGACGCTGGATTGAGTGCCAAAGGTCATCCTTGGATGGTCGGGTAAATCCTTATTACATCTAATGGGAGATGAAAAGGCAGAATTACCCCCGCTTAGGTGATGTCTTCTTATCTCTTCCCATACTTTGGGCTGCGGGCAGGGTTATAATCCTGCATTGATCGTGGAGGAGACAGGATTGCAACCGCAGTGCATTAGAGAGGAGGCATTGTGGAACTGGTTGCACTGCTGAAGGAGTCTGCTGGAGTAAAGAATTAGGTAAGTATTATACCTTATTCCTCCATACCCAGGTAAAAATTAGCATTTAACCCTTACAGTGTGGGGGTAGTGGGAATAGTTTGTGCCAGGGGTTGAGCTTTAAACATCCCCCATTACTTTGTGATGGACAGGGCTTTTTTTTCCTCAGAGAATAGGTGCAGGTACTTCTCCCTCCCTCGAATTACCTCTCTCCCTACCTCAAATTAATTCTCCCTCATCTTTGCCCCCTACCCACCTCCCAGTACAACTCCTTTTAGAGAAACAGAACCAATTATCATTTTGTGGTCCTGACTCCTAAGTCATTTCTATGGACTTTCTATGGAATTTCAGAACCCAACCAACAAAAGACCCCACCAGCAGCAAGTGATCCCACTCCAGCAACAAAAGATCCACCCCAGCAACAGCAGATCCCCCACCAGCAACAAAAGATCCACCCCAGCAACAACAGATCCCCCACCAGCCAGCACCAATAGACCCTCAAAGCAGCCAGCAACAATAACCCCCTCTCCCCACAAGAGTAGATCCTTCCCAGCAGCAGTACAGCCTCCCCAGTATCATATGGGGGCCCAAGATCACTAGCAGCCATTTGCAAAAGCAAACAATTCTTTGTTAATTCCTCCAAAACAGGTAACATAAATAGCTTCCATCAGCACAAAGGCAAACAGTTTCAGTAAAACAACTGACATACAACTGACTCACCGCCAAACTCTTGATCTCCCACACTGGGGTAGGGTTCCTCCGTGTATCAGGGTGCCGGCCAGGCCGCAGGGGTTTATTACCAAGTGTCTCAGTTCCCTTGCTACAGCTTGTGAGCTATTCCACATTGCTTCATTGACACAGGTGCAGATCCCTTTCTGCTGCCTTTCAAGACTTCCTTTGCTGAGGCTAAAGCCACTTGGAAACCAGAGTCCTGGAAGATAGGGTTTGGAGGTTCTTCCCACCCAAAACTCTTTGAACCTCTGAAATTCTGGGTCCCTAATACAGACTTATCAATCAGTCCTCTCTCTAGCCAAACTTTCCCCGGAACACCTCACCCCACATGGGTGAGAACCCCTGAGTGTCCAGCAATGTCTCCAAAACTGTCCCCCTTAAAGAGACCACCACTCAAATACTGGGGCAATATACTTGCCGTCCAGGACACATTCCCAGTGTCCTGTACACCAGCAACAATAGACTCCCCCCCATCATGCCCAAGTGCACTTTGACAATGACAATACATAACATATGGTACATTCAGTGCTGGAGGTGCCAAAATTGCATACTGCCGCATTCCCACAAAAAAAATAAAAGCCCTGATGATGACTATTCGAAAAAAATATTTCCAAAATTGAATACTTACCTAAACCTTGGGACTCTGGTTTAGTTTAATGTGTGGCCTCCCGGCCTTTTCTTCAAAAACCACCTGGTCACCAGTGTGTCTCCTATAGATGGACCTTCTAATACAATAAATGGAAAAAATGGCGTGCATGTTGGGGAGAAGGGGACTCGCCCTTCATTAATCACTGATGTTGAGGTACAGAAAACAAAAGTCCACAGAGAAAATCTCTTGATGGTTCCTCTCGTTTTTCTTGTACAAGGTCATATCACAAATGATAGCAGAATAATAGAGGTTTTATGGTTCCACGTGTGTCATCAAAACTCTTCAAGCTTCAGTAATTACATGAGAGCCACAGATGAATCATGCACCTGTGACCTCCAATCACTCGGCAAATTATTCTCTTCTGCTGAAATTAAATAAACATGGTTACAAACTGTACCAAGATATGAGAGGCTGTGTTTATTCAGAGCTGTGTTTCTTAGTTATATTTCCTAGAATTTTACAGCATCACCACTTCACATAATACATTGCTAGTGCATCCCCATCCTGAATCATACCAAGCCACATGCTCTTAACATAGGGGTGCTCTGGCTGGGGGCACATTGTCCCCATGTTGATGGGGACAGGGGGTCCTTTCTCCACAATCCTGGCCTGGTGGTTGTGGGGGTCTGGGGATGAACGGTTGGCTCATCTCTAATGTATGGTTCAGCCCAGACTTGAAATGGGTGTTTTTATCAAGACTGGAACAGTTAGAATCTGTAATAGTTGAAGATACAAGCTGGTTGGTTGCCCTGCGCAGCTGCTCCAAATTCTGACCGCTCCAGTTTTGATAAGGCCCTAGTCGCACCTGCGCATCACTACACTTTTTTTTTAGTTCAATCTTATTTTCTTCAGATTTTTGCATAAAAAAGTAACAAGTACAAAGTATAGGAGCAAGCAACACAGAGGTATTAGGATTCAATTCATCCAACAATGTTAAAGAGTACACGTTGAAGCTACTATATGAACACATGGCTGACTATTGTGGAAGACAAAAGTCACTAACTAGGGGTTGGGCACTACTATCTCGGAACATCTGTATCGTAACCAAAAGAGGTAACAGTTTAGCCAGGCTAGTTGAGGGTTACCCTCTGTGACAGACCAAACTGGGACAAAGGCTTTTGGAGGGTGGGCAAGCCTCCTACCCACTGATTATAGACTATGGAGGAGACTGGGGACTATCTGCTTCTTCCAGTCAGAGCATGGTAAAGCTCAGTTCAGCCTCTGATCCCATGGAGAGACGAGAACATTCTTTAATGATGGACAACAACATGGTGAACGCTGAGAGCAAAGCTTGGATTAATTCTCTGAATAAGGACAATAAAGCTTCCCTTCTGGAGTGGTTGGAAATATGGAATATTAAAGGGGTTGTAAAGGCAGAAGGTTTTTTCTATCCTATTGCATTCTATGCATTAATATAAAAAGTATTCTGTGTGCAGCAGCCACCCTCGGCCCCCTAATACTTACCTGATCCCCATCTCTGTCCAGCGATGTCCTCGAGTGTCTCAGCTGTCCAAGACTCTTCCTCCTGATTGACTGAGACACAGCAGCAGTGCCATTAGCTCCCACTGCTGTCAAAGTCATTTAGCCAATCAGGAGAGAGAGGGGGCGGGGCTGAACCAAAGCTCTGAATGGATACACAGAGCTGCAGCTCGGCTTGGGTGCCCCCATAGCAAGCTTCTTGCTGTGGGGACCCTCAACAGCAGGGAGGGGCCAGGAGCACGGAAGAGGGATCCAAGAAGAGGAGGATCCAGGCTGATCCAGGCTGCTCTATGCAAATCCACTGCAACAGAGCAGGTAAGTATAACATATACAATATAATATACAATCACTTTAATCTTGTACAGGTTGATGGTCAGAGGGAATGTGGTGGCCCTCCTGCAGACTGGTTTTGAGAGGCTCCTTCACTTCAGACAGAAATCTTCATCAACAATATCCCTCACAAAATCTTTGAAGATTAATTAATTCCACTGTATCAGACTGCTGGAACATTGTTTGTCTTCTGATGACTTCTAGTGGACAGATTACACAGGTTTGTGTCTATCTCATTGTGTGCCTCCTAGGTGTACGTTACCATTGTTAATTGAGTCACCTATTGTTTATGACTGTCGGATAATCTCTTGAAGATGTGATTAATATTGTGACCACTTTACTTTGTTATCGAACCATTATGGGATGTTTATGCTTATGATAATGTGTAATGTACTTTGTATCCAGGGTTGTGGGCTTGGTGCCACACAGTCTGAGTGGGCACTGAGTCACCTAGGTGGCTACTTGTTTTATTAGCTTAATGTTTATGTTGGCTGTTACTTAGCTATGTTAATTATATTCCTGTTTACAGTTTGCATTGTTAGGGTAATGTGATCAGGTTCTACCTGTTCTTCTTTGCTATATATTCTGTGTGAATTTCTAATAAAGCGAGTTCCAGTTTGCATCTAAGCTAGTGTCGCCTAGTCTTGGGTGCTCAGCTTTAATACCTGGCTCCTAGGTCCAGACTGGAGGAAGCTATATATCTTGATTGAGGCACCCAAGCTGGTTGCTGGACGGTTCCGTCACACCCACCCCGGGAGACAGAATGATAATCAATCAGCTGACAAGTTTGTCTGTTAGTAAAGAGATAATTGAACAAATGAGGCTGGTGTCCCATAGTGGAAAGGAATGTGGTGGAAAAAGAAGCAACTGAGAAGCACGTTTGCCAACCATCCGTAAATTTTCCGACAGCTTGTAAAAATCAGCCAATTTTTCGCTGATGTAAAACCAGAAACCACCTTACATCAGAGTTCCCCTTTACACCAGAGTTGCAGCATTCTCTCTTATTTCATGACCCGCAACATTCCCCTTTACATAAGAATTCCCCTTTACATCAGGATCTGCAGAGACCCCCTTTTACTGCAAAGGGAAACCCTACAGACTCTGATGTGAGGGGGGACTGTGCTGGGTTATATTAACCTGACCTTCATGTAAAAGGATAAATATGTGTTTTTTGTTATACTTTAAGCACATTGCTAGTGGCACTAGCTACAGGTTTGTAGCTTAAATATTGATACTTGCACTGAAAATTTTAATTTTGGCTAACTTTTTTTCTTCTAACTGTTCTTCCCTATCACGTTTCCGGCGCCGACAGACGTTCAAGGTTTACAATGAAGATTGAGAATTTTCAACCAGAATGGATGGATGGATGGATATGGGGGGGGGGGGGGGGCATTCCCACTGTATGTTGAGCATAGTGCCTCTAGAGGCATGGCGTCACCAGAAATTATTTGGAACAGCATGGTCAAACTGGTAGAGAACAGAGGAGCACCTGTACCACCTAGTTATAAGTTTGAACCCTTTTTCCTGTGTCTTGGTCACTAATGAGAATTTGTGAGTCGGAATCAAACACTTTTCCCAATCTGAGGGAGCAATGGTGGTTTGGAGTTTTTTTTCCCCAAGTTAGAGTGTAGTTGGGAAGGTCTGAATGAGCAGCAGCTAAAATAATAGAATACAGATGGGGAATAGTATGTGTGACAGACCTAGCCGGGACACAGGCTTTTTGAGAGGACTAAATGCGAGCCTCCTGCCAACCGATTATGGGCCCTGGATTTTAAGGGGCACAGGGTGAAGGAGAACCCCAACCCCAGTCAGATTTAATGCTGTATATATGTGTATATATAATGTGTGTGTCTCATGCTGTTGGGACACACACTGTCAGATGCTAGTGTCATGAACTCAAGATGTTAATTGAGATGGCTGATCACATTGTCCTCTGTACAATGTGGTAGACGCTCCGTCTGTTACTGGTGGTCTCCTGCTATTGTGATGAAATGTTGTGTGGTTGTAATTATGATAATTTATAATCAACTGTGTTTATCTCGGTGACAACAAGTCTGGAAGTCTGGCCTGTAGTGAAATCCTGAGTCACATCGGCTGCTTAAAGGGATTAGTTAATTAGTTTATGTTAAGTTGTTACAGGTGTATTGTTAGAGTAATATGAGCAGGAGGGGGGATCTCCTCTCCTACTCTGTATAAATGTGAGCTTGGCTTTGTAATAAAACAGTCCATGTTTGAGCAACTAAGCAAGTGTCGTCTCGTTTGGTGCTTGGGAGCGGTTGGAATATCTGATATCCGTATCCAGACTGGAAGCAAGTGATATATGACGAACGCACTCAAGAGGAGTGTAGGGACGTTCCGTCACAGTATGTGTTGGTGAGTCTTTCTGTAAATGTAGATTCTAATGTAGTTGGACCAGCAGTAATACCTGAAAGTGCATTGATGGATCAGATATAGGATAAAGTCTGTTTCCTCTGTAGCCATTGTATAGGGGTGTGTGTAGGGAAGGGAGGGGGGCACATTTTAGCATATTATTTGGGGGGTCTGACACACAAGAGGCTAAGGAAACGCATTCACTTGAATGGGCTTTCCTAAACTCAATAAACGTGCCAAAGTAGCTCAAGTACCTTTTTTGGCACTGGGCCAAGCACGATTTGCGCTCCACATGTTTTTAACAAGGCAAATACAGGGCTAAGGCGTGTTTTGCCTCTTTATGTTTTGCAAAAACATAGGGTTTTCCTAAACCTGCCTGTGAAGTGGAGCATCTGTAGGATGTACTGCAGAAAAAAACTTTTGGGGGGCATTTAAGCCGTATGAACACCAAAGCATTCTGGTAATGTGGGTTTCTACATGTAGACAGGAAGTCTACAGGAAAAGGGCAGCAGGAAATCGGCAGCATTGAGCTGAATCAAGGTGTGTACAAGATATTGGGGGGAGGGGGTCCTGGTTGTACCTGGTGTTGAGAAATCCTGGCTATAGCTAATCATGAGGGGTTCTGCTTCATCGGATATTGAGAAATCCTGGCTTTACCTAGTGTTGTGGGCGGACCTGATATTGTGGGGACATGATATTGTGAGATCATGGTGTAGCATGGCCCCTCTAAGGGACTGCTTGGATTTACCTGCTCAAATGCACTGCCATGACCTGATGAACATTCCAACCCACCTGACACTCTGGGTTCAGACATCTTTGCACCACCTTAAAGCAATAAGTCAGACAACTCTGTACGTTTATGTTTTGATAATGTTTACTAGAACAGTTCAAAGAAGATATTGTCTCAAAGAAGAGGTAATAGATCTGCTGAGTTTTAGGCAACAGCGCCAACTCAGCAAAGGAATTCCTCCCAATAAACACAAGTCAAGATATTTGCAGGTAAAACAGTCTATTATAGTTAAAGTTAAATGGTTATACTGACTAATTTCTAAAGGGAAAACCTCGGCCAGCCTATGAACCTTTAACCCTAATGAGAGGTCAGACTTAATGGCAATGGTATAAGGACCCTTGTAGCAATAATGACAGCAATGTTCCCATTGCTAATCTGATGGTTTTCACAGGCAGTAGGAGCTCATTAATTGTATTCAATAAGGTGTAATAGCAAGCAATAAGATTTCTTAAAATGGTAGAAGCTAAAAGGTGTCTATGCACAGTGTTCAAGATAGGTTCAGTAAAGTACTTCCAAGGTAAAGATGTCTGTGCAAAGTGTCCCAGTGAACCCGTGAGAATAGGATTTGCAAAGGTGGGCGATTTGCCCTCTCACCAACGACCAGGTCGATTTAATGCCCTGTAGCGCCACACGTGCAGCGGATCCGCCGTATCGATCTCCCGATCCGAAGCTTAGAACACAGGTTGGCAGGCGACATAAGTGGTGTTTGATGTATGTCTGACTAATCGCAAGCAGTGCTAGGCCCCTCTCATCCAGCTTGGAATGTGATACACTGTGTAGGAGGCCACGACCTCTCTCTCCATGCACGGAGAGGTCTATCTCGCGTCAGGTCCAGGAGGAAGAGACCGCAGGGCCGGGCACTGGTTTCTTATATAGTTCTTTCCAGCATTTCTGCGATAGTAGCAAAGATCCCGGGGATACAGTATGTAGTCCAGATACAGAGTCATGCAAAGCAATTATCACTCTGAGGAGCTACTCATCCCACAATCCCTTTAGCTTGGCTCACAAACATGATGTCAGTTGATAACACTGGGCACTAGAGGGACATGCGATGCATAGAAATACCGGAGGATCACTGTACTTTATAATTGTAGTCCACATTGCTACATCGGCTATACCTGGTATTGGGGGCCCTGGCTGTATGCGATACTAGGGAATTCTAGGTATATCTAGTATTGGGGGATCCTGGATGTACGTATTATTGGGAGTCCTAGACGTCCCTGCTATTGGGAGCCTAGCTGTTCCTGCACATAGATAGAAAGTGACTTCAAAGAGACTTTAGGTGTTACTAAACCCATACCTCACAACTTTTTGAAATGGGAACGAGGGACACCTATTAGCAAAAGTATGTAGGTACAGGACACACCCTCTGCCACGCCCCTTAAAGGAGAATTATTTTAAAAAAAAAATATTGCTTTTTTTTGTAACCACTACTATTCCTTTATACTGGTTTTTGATTTCACTCCTCACTACCTATCACTACCCATCACAGTTTTGAAGGCCATAAAATGCCATAAAATGCCCAGATGGCCCCAAACCCCCCCAAATGGAAAGTAGACACCCCAAGCTATTTTCTGATAGGCATGGTGAGTATTTTGCAGCTCTCATTTTTTTTGAAAATGAAGAAAGAAAAGAATTTTTTTTTTTTTTTCTTTTTTCAATTTTCAAAACTTTGTGACAAAAAGCGAGATCTGCAAAATACTCACCATACCTCTCAGCAAATAGCTTGGGGTGTCTACTTTCCAAAATGGGGTCATTTGGGGGTATTTTGTGCCATCTGGGCATTCCATGGCCTCTGAAACTGTGATAGGCAGTGAGGAGTGAATTCAAAAATTCACACCCTTCGAAATCCTGAAGGTGGTGCTTGGTTTTTGGGGTCCCGTACGTTGCTAGGCTCCCAAAATGTCTCACGCATGTGGTATCCCTGTACTCAGGAGAAGCAGCAGAATGTATTTTGGGGTGTAATTCCACATATGCCCATGGCATGTTTGAGCAATATATCATTTAGTGACAACTTTGTGCAAAAAAAAAAAAAAATAATAATTATTTTTCCCGCAACTTGTGTCAAAATATAAAATATTCCATGGACTCGACATGCCTCTCAGAAAAAAGCTTGGGGTGTCTACTTTCCAAAATGGGGTCATTTGGGGGGGTTTTGAACTGTCCTGGCATTTTATGCACAACATTTAGACGCTTATGTCACACATTACCCACTCTTCTAACCACTTGAAGACAAAGCCCTTTCTGACACTTTTTGTTTACATGAGAAAAGAATTTTTTTTTGCAAGAAAATTACGTTGGACCCCCAAACAATATATATTTTTTTAAAGCAAACGCCCTACAGATTAAAATGGTGGGTGTTTCATTTTTTTTTTTCACTCAGTATTTGCACAGCGATTTTTCAAACGCATTTTTTTTGGAAAAAACACACTTTTTTACATTTTAATGCACTAAAACACACCTTGCCCAAATATTTGATGACATAAAAAAGAAGATCTTAGGCCGAGTACATGGATACCAAACACGACATGCTTTAAAATTGCGCAGAAATGTGCAGCGGTGACAAACTATATACATTTTTAAAAGCATTTAAACGCCTTTACAGGTTACCACTTTAGATTTCTACTGCTAAAATTACTGCCCTCGATCTGACCTTCGTAAATTGCTATTTACATATGACGCCAGACCGACGCTTGCGTTCGCCTTTGCGCGAGAGCAGGGGAGGACAGGGTTTTTTTTTGTTTTTATTATTATTGATTTTGCTTTTTTATTTTATTTTTCAACTGTTCCTTTCATTTATATATATTTTTTATCATTTTTATTGTTATCTCAGGGAATGTAAATATCCCCTATGATAGCAATAGGTAGTGACAGGTACTCTTTTTTGAAAAAATTGGGGTCCATTAGACCCTAGATCTGTCCTCTGCCCTCAAAGCATCTGACCACACCAAGATCGGTGTGATAAAATACTTTCCCAATTTCCCAATGGCGCTGTTTATATCCGGCGAAATATAAGTCATGAAATGCTCGTAGCTTCCGGTTTCTTAGGCCATAGAGATGATTGGAGCCATTCTGGTCTCTGATCAGCTCTATGGTCAGCTGGCGGAACCACCGGCTGCATTCTCAGGTTCCCTGTTGGGACAGGAGAGCCAGAGAAAACCATGGAAGACGGTGGGGGGGGGGGGCATTCCCTCCCACTGCTTGTAAAAGCAGTCTAGAGACTAATTAGCCACTAGGATTGCTTTTACATGAAAGCCGACCGCTGGCTGAAAAGAATGATACCAAGATAATACCTAAACCCGCCGGCATCATTCTGGTATAACCACTCAAAGTCCAGCAACATACCAGTACATTGCTGGCCCTTGTTTGGCATATATTGTAATCTTTTTTTTCATGCAGCCTGTGGGCTGAACGAAAAAAAGATTGATCGGTGGGTATGCCCACCATTAGAATACCTCCCTTCATCCACCCACTTCTAATGATGGGCATACATGCACCATTTTGTTTTTAACTGTGGTGGTGAAATCACCTCCAACAGCGCTGGAGTCACGGATTTATGTATCGTGGGAGCAAACGCTGTTGCTGTCAAGATAAATAAATCCGCTCTGCAGCTGAATGGCGTACCTGCTAAGCAAATTATGGTTAACAATAAAACAAAGTAACATTACAGTATAACAGTAAGATTTACCATACCTGCAAAGCAAATACCAAAAAAAATTTTTTAACGCAACCTGTGCCTAAAATATATATATGCCGAAGCATGGGGGTATCCTCCCGCAAAAAAGTTACGCCGCGTACACACGGTCGGAATTTTCCACGGGCAAGCCTCCGTCGGAATTTCGACCGTATGTATGCGGCATTAGGAGCAAATCGCTCCTCCGCCCCTGCTGCCCCCATGCTTCGGCATATATGCTCTTTTTTTTTAACTGTGGTGGTGAAATCACCTCCTACAGCGTTGGAGTCACGGCTTTATGTATCATGGGAGCAAACGCTGTTGCTGTCAAGATAGATAAATCCGCGCTGCAACTGAATGGTGTACCTGAAAACAAAAAAATGGTTAACAATAAAACATTGCAGAATAGAATACAGTAAAAAAGAGAACAATAGAGAGAGAATAGAGAGAAAGAGAACAATAAAACAACAACTATTTTTGTTTTTTTTATTTTATATTTTTTTTGTTTTTTTATTTTTTACTTTTTTTTTTTTAAACTTTTGTTTGTAACTGTAACAGTTCTAACAGGACTGTTGTAACGGTTCCAGCGGTTTTGGTCTCAAAATGCGATGGCATTCTTGAGAACGTGTGCCTAGTCTGTGCAAAGCTGTACCCTACGCTAATACTCAACTAGTGTATGGTAGCGTTCAAAACATTCACCGATGCAAAGACCAGGATTGTCAGGACAGCGGGGACAATAATAGCGGGTGTCCCGCCTAAATCTGTGCTTTCTGCAGACACGATATTTTCTTTGGGGGGCTCGTTGGGTAGGGGTACTCGGGAGGACATAAATAAAATGCCGCTCATGCAGCCGGCTAACTGCATTTGGATTGGGAAGGTGAGGTGGAGTACCGTCTGGAAACAGAAGGGCTCCGATGATCTCTTCCTGGAATTTAAGGAAGGATCCAGTACGTCCTGAAGCTCCGTATAGCACATGAGCGTTCAGCAAAGCTAATTGGAATAAGTAAATAGACACTTTTTTGTACCAGCGTCTAGCCTTACGGGCAACTAGGTACGGTGCCAACAACTGGTCGTTGAGGTCCACCCCTCCCATGTTTTGGTTGTACTCGTGGACACAGAGGGGTTTCGTCACAACACCAGCCGCCGTAGTAATTTGGACCGTCGTGTCTGCATGAAGGGAGGTAAGAACAAAAACATTCTTATTATCCCTCCACTTCATAGCGAGCAAGTTATTACACTTCAAGCAGGCTCTCTCCCCCAGCCTAAGACGAGAATCTACAAGCCGCTGGGGAAAGCCCCGGCAATTAGGTCGCACGGTGCCACATGCTCCAATCTGCTGATCAAACAAATGACTAAACAGTGGCACGCTCGTGTAATAGTTGTCCACGTACAAGTGGTACCCCTTGTGACACCAAGTCCCACACAATCTTGCCAGCGCTCCCTATGTAGTCAGGGCAGTTTGTCGGCTCTATGTGGCTATCTTTGCCCTCATAAACCATAAAACTACATGTATAGCCTGTGGCCCTGTCACAGAGCTTATACATCTTGACCCCGTATCTGGCACGCTTGCTGGGAAGGTATTGTTTGAATGACAAGCGGCCAGTAAACTTAATCAGGGACTCGTCAACGCAGACAACTTGATGGGGAGTAAACAAGTCTGCAAAACGTTGGTTGAAATGGTTTATGAGGGGCCGAATTTTATAGAGCCGATCGTATGCAGGGTCTCCACGAGGACGACAGAGTTCATTGTCGTTGAAGTGCATGAACCGCAAAATCTGTTCGTATCGTGCCCTGGACATGGAGGCAGAGAACACAGGCATATGGTACATTGGCTTAGTGGACCAATATGAACGCAACATACCCTTAAATTCGGGGACCGTAATTGGTCTCCAATCTCTAGCAAGGGTGGACAACTGGGGATTAGCGGCGATGTGTTGACCAGCATACAAATTGGTTTGGTCCACAATAGATCTATAGAGATCTTCGGTGAAAAACAGCGAAAAAAAATCAAGTGACGTAAAATCAGCTGTTTCCACCTGAATACCGGGTTGGCCAGTGAATGGGGGAAGTACGGGTTCTGCAGAAGTGGTGGGCACCCAATCAGGATTGGCAAATTCTGCAGGAAGGGCACTATGGGCACGACGGGCCTGTCTTTGTCTTCTTCTTGGTGGCAGCGGGATACTACTTGTGCTTGCCACCTCGCCAGCTGGAACTGCACTTAGGGGGACTCGCCACGTCACCACGTGATACTGCAGTGCTGGTTTGACTACGTCCAGGGTGTACTAGGCCGCTGGTGCTTGCCTGTTCACCAGAAGGAATAGCGGCTCTAGTACGTCTCTGCCTCCTATGAGCGACCTGCGGTTCCTGCACCTCAACAACAGAAGAAGGAGTTTGGGGTCTGGTACGCCTGACCTTAGCAGGGACCACAACTCCGCCGTCAGAGCTATCTGTCATGGAGCCGCTGTCGTCTACTGGGTCGTATTCTGAGCCTAATTCTGACAGATGAGTGACCTCCTCTTCACTATCTGTCATACTCAGAAACAAGTAGTACGTTTGACTTGCCATTTTGGGCTCTAAATTTAGTAGTACACTAGTGAGACTCACAGGAAAAAAAAAGCTCCTGACTGTTAGCGACTGAATCAAAACGCTACCAAAAAACTGTTAGCGATCGCAGGGATCAGGCGTGACTCTGCGAACGCTGCAGTTATGTGTGCTTAGTGTTTTGTAAGTGACAGTGATCGATCGATACTGCACTTGGGTGGGCTGGGCGGAGGGGCAAAACGCAGGTGCTAGTAGGTATCTGGGCTGATCCCGCTAACAATGCGTTTTTGGGAACCCTAAACTGCTGGGGACGCTAGTATAGATCTGATCAGATCAGATATCGATCTGTTCAGATTCTATACCACTAAGGGAGGTGTATGCTGCGTGCGTGGGTGTTTGCGCTACTGGCACTAACCCGACTCTGCCTGGGGCGACGCAGACCCTATTTGACTCTAAAACCTTACTTATATCACCCGCCGGGCGATCAGGGGGTTAAACCTTTATTAGGTAATAAACGGCGGGTGCCCTGAAACTATAAAAAATAAACTAACTGACCAGCGTCACCCGTAACAGTTATATGGTGATCACTGGTGAAAGGGTTAACTAGGGGGCAATCAGAGGGTTAAAACCTTTAGTAGGTAGTATATGGGTGGTCCCTGATGCTATAAAACGCTGCGGCAAAACCTAAATACCTACCTCCCTAACTAGCGTCAACTGTGACACTAATACAGCGATCAAAAAAACGATCGCTTAGTGACACTGGTGACAGGGGGGTGATCACGGGGTTAAACCTTTATTAGGGGGGGTTCCTAGACCTAAAGGGGGCTAAATCTAACTGCCTTAACAGTTATTAGGGTCACAATGCACCAATGCAGTTAACAGTAGACATGTGCGATTCGTTTCGTACGAATTCGTAATTCGTACGAATTTTTCGAAATTCGTACGAATTTACGAATCTGTAGTACGAATTTTTTTTTTTTACGAATTCCGTACGGAATACGAATTTTTTTTTACGAATCGTTAGTAAAGTTACGAATCGTTACGAATCGTTACGAATCGTTAACGCGGCTAATGAATTGTTGGTTCTCATAACACAGAGAACAATTCGAATCCAACTACAAATATCAAATTTCAATTTCAAGTTACGAATCGTTACGAATCGTTATGAATAGTTACGAATCGTTACGAATCGTTATGAATAGTTACGAATCGTTAGTAAATCCAACTACCAATATCGAATTTCAACTAATTTGAACGAAATTATTATAGCAGATATAACGAATGAATTCGAATGACAAAGTGTCATTTTTGCAGAAAAAAAAAAAGCGTAGGGGTCCCCCCAAATTCAATAACCAGGCCCTTCAGGTCTGGTATGGATATTAAGGGGGACCCCAGCCAAAAAAAAATAAAAAAAATGGCGTGGGGTCCCCCCCCAAATATCCATACCAGACCCTTCAGGTCTGGGATGGATTTTAAGGGGAACCCCGGCCAAAAAAAAAAAAAAAAAAAATGGCGTGGGGTCCCCCTCAAAATCCATACCAGACCCTTTATCCGAGCACGCAACCTGGCAGGCCGCAGGAAAGGAGGGGGGGACGAGAGCGGCCCCCCTCCCGCCTGAACCGTACCAGGCCACATGCCCTCAACATTGGGAGGGTGCTTTGGGGTCCCCCCCAAAGCACCTTGTCCCCATGTTGATGAGGACAAGGGCCTCATCCCCACAACCCTGGCCGGTGGTTGTGGGGGTCTGCGGGCGGGGGGCTTATCGGAATCTGGAAGCCCCCTTTAACAAGGGGACCCCCAGATCCCGGCCCCCCCCCTGTGTGAAATGGTAAGGGGGTACAAAAGTACCCCTACCATTTCACCAAAAAAGTGGCAAAAATGGTAAAAATGACAGGAGACGGTCTTTGACAATTCCTTTATTAAAATCTTCTTTCTTCTGGTCTTCCTTCTTCATCTTCTCCTTCCGTCATCTTCTCCTTTCTTCATCTTCTCCTTCCGGCATCTTCTTCCAACTTCTTCTTCCTTCGATTCGCTTCTTCTTCCTCCGGTCTTCTCGTCCTTCTCGTCCGGCGTCGTCCTTCTCGTCCGGCATCGTCGTCTCTTCTCGCAGGCCGCTCCTCGCAATGGGAGGCTCCCGCTCTGTGAGGCTTCGCTCCGGGTGACAGGTCTTTTATAACGAAGGCACCTGGTGACCCCGCCCCCTCTGACGCACGGGGACGTCATGTGGAATTCCCTATGGCTTTCCCCATGACGTCAGAGAGGGGGCGGGGTCACCGGGTGCCTTCGTTATACAAGACCTGTCACCCGGAGCGAAGCCTCACAGAGCGGGAGCCTCCCATTGCGAGGAGCGGCCTGCGAGAAGAGACGCCGATGCCGGACGAGAAGGACGACGCCGGACGAGAAGGACGAGAAGACCGGAGGAAGAAGAAGCGAATCGAAGGAAGAAGAAGATGGAAGAAGATGCCGGAAGGAGAAGATGAAGAAAGGAAGACCAGAAGAAAGAAGAAAGAAGATTTTAATAAAGGAATTGTCAAAGACCGTCTCCTGTCATTTTTACCATTTTGTCACCTTTTTTGGTGAAATGGTAGGGGTACTTTTGTACCCCCTTACCATTTCACACAGGGGGGGGGCCGGGATCTGGGGGGTCCCCTTGTTAAAGGGGGCTTCCAGATTCCGATAAGCCCCCCGCCCGCAGACCCCCACAACCACCGGCCAGGGTTGTGGGGATGAGGCCCTTGTCCTCATCAACATGGGGACAAGGTGCTTTGGGGGGGACCCCAAAGCACCCTCCCAATGTTGAGGGCATGTGGCCTGGTACGGTTCAGGCGGGAGGGGGGGCCGCTCTCGTCCCCCCCTCCTTTCCTGCGGCCTGCCAGGTTGCGTGCTCGGATAAGGGTCTGGTATGGATTTTATGGGGGACCCCACGCCATTTTTTTGGGCTAGGGTTCCCCTTAAAATCCATCCCAGACCTCAAGGGTCTGGTATGGATTTTGAGGGGGACCCTACGCCATTTTTTTTTTTTTTGGCTGGGGGTCCCCCTTAATATCCATCCCAGACCTGAAGGGCCTGGTTATTGAATTTGGGGGGACCCCTACACATTTTTTTATCAATGACTTCAATGAACGACAGTTCTCTGTATTACGGATCCAACAATTCATTTGCCGGCAATAGCTGCGACTCGTGATTTTAAATAGTTTTTTTTTTCCTGCAAAAATGACACTGTGCAGGGACAGTTCCCTATATTAGATATACTGAATCTCGAATCATTCGAAGCATTCGTTATATCCGCTATTATAATTTCTTTCATATTAGTTGAAATTACATATTTGTTAGTTACAATACAACATTCGAATTGTTCTCTGTATTACGGGAATCGGCAATTAGCCGCGAGTGATTTTAAATGTCTTTTTTTCCTGCAAAAATGACACATTGTACAGAGAGAGTTCTAAACACGGGAAACCTGCGCCCTTCTATATACTATATACTCTATAGTATGTCTATGAAGGGGGGCGTGTTTCCCGTGTTTAGAACTCTCTCTGTACAATGTGTCATTTTTGCAGGAAAAAAAGACATTTAAAATCACTCGCGGCTAATTGCCGATTCCCGTAATACAGAGAACAATTCGAATGTTGTATTGTAACTAACAAATATGTAATTTCAACTAATATGAAAGAAATTATAATAGCGGATATAACGAATGCTTCGAATGATTCGAGATTCAGTATATCTAATATAGGGAACTGTCCCTGCACAGTGTCATTTTTGCAGGAAAAAAAAAAAACTATTTAAAATCACGAGTCGCAGCTATTGCCGGCAAATGAATTGTTGGATCCGTAATACAGAGAACTGTCATTCATTGAAGTCATTGATAAAAAAATGTGTAGGGGTCCCCCCAAATTCAATAACCAGGCCCTTCAGGTCTGGGATGGATATTAAGGGGGACCCCCAGCCAAAAAAAAAAAAAAAAATGGCGTAGGGTCCCCCTCAAAATCCATACCAGACCCTTGAGGTCTGGGATGGATTTTAAGGGGAACCCTAGCCAAAAAAATGGCGTGGGGTCCCCCATAAAATCCATACCAGACCCTTATCCGAGCACGCAACCTGGCAGGCCGCAGGAAAGGAGGGGGGGACGAGAGCGGCCCCCCCTCCCGCCTGAACCGTACCAGGCCACATGCCCTCAACATTGGGAGGGTGCTTTGGGGTCCCCCCCAAAGCACCTTGTCCCCATGTTGATGAGGACAAGGGCCTCATCCCCACAACCCTGGCCGGTGGTTGTGGGGGTCTGCGGGCGGGGGGCTTATCGGAATCTGGAAGCCCCCTTTAACAAGGGGACCCCCAGATCCCGGCCCCCCCCCTGTGTGAAATGGTAAGGGGGTACAAAAGTACCCCTACCATTTCACCAAAAAAGGTGACAAAATGGTAAAAATGACAGGAGACGGTCTTTGACAATTCCTTTATTAAAATCTTCTTTCTTCTTTCTTCTGGTCTTCCTTTCTTCATCTTCTCCTTCCGGCATCTTCTTCCATCTTCTTCTTCCTTCGATTCGCTTCTTCTTCCCCCGGTCTTCTCGTCCTTCTCGTCCGGCGTCGTCCTTCTCGTCCGGCATCGTCGTCTCTTCTCGCAGGCCGCTCCTCGCAATGGGAGGCTCCCGCTCTGTGAGGCTTCGCTCCGGGTGACAGGTCTTTTATAACGAAGGCACCCGGTGACCCCGCCCCCTCTCTGACGTCATGGGGAAAGCCATAGGGAATTCCACATGACGTCCCCGTGCGTCAGAGGGGGCGGGGTCACCAGGTGCCTTCGTTATAAAAGACCTGTAACCGGAGCGAAGCCTCACAGAGCGGGAGCCTCCCATTGCGAGGAGCGGCCTGCGAGAAGAGACGCCGATGCCGGACGAGAAGGACGAGAAGACCGGAGCAAGAAGAAGCGAATCGAAGGAAGAAGAAGTTGGAAGAAGATGCCGGAAGGAGAAGATGAAGAAGGAAGACCAGAAGAAAGAAGATTTTAATAAAGGAATTGTCAAAGACCGTCTCCTGTCATTTTTACCATTTTTGCCACTTTTTTGGTGAAATGGTAGGGGTACTTTTGTACCCCCTTACCATTTCACACAGGGGGGGGGCCGGGATCTGGGGGTCCCCTTGTTAAAGGGGGCTTCCAGATTCCGATAAGCCCCCCGCCCGCAGACCCCCACAACCACCGGCCAGGGTTGTGGGGATGAGGCCCTTGTCCTCATCAACATGGGGACAAGGTGCTTTGGGGGGGACCCCAAAGCACCCTCCCAATGTTGAGGGCATGTGGCCTGGTACGGTTCAGGCGGGAGGGGGGGCCGCTCTCGTCCCCCCCTCCTTTCCTGCGGCCTGCCAGGTTGCGTGCTCGGATAAAGGGTCTGGTATGGATTTTGAGGGGGACCCCACGCCATTTTTTTTTTTTTTTTTGGCCGGGGTTCCCCTTAAAATCCATCCCAGACCTGAAGGGTCTGGTATGGATATTTGGGGGGGACCCCACGCCATTTTTTTTTTTTTTTTTTTGGCTGGGGTCCCCCTTAATATCCATACCAGACCTGAAGGGCCTGGTTATTGAATTTGGGGGGACCCCTACGCTTTTTTTTTTTCTGCAAAAATGACACTTTGTCATTCGAATTCATTCGTTATATCTGCTATAATAATTTCGTTCAAATTAGTTGAAATTCGATATTGGTAGTTGGATTTACTAACGATTCGTAACTATTCATAACGATTCGTAACGATTCGTAACTATTCATAACGATTCGTAACGATTCGTAACTTGAAATTGAAATTCGATATTTGTAGTTGGATTTGAATTGTTCTCTGTGTTATGAGAACCAACAATTCATTAGCCGCGTTAACGATTCGTAACGATTCGTAACGATTCGTAACGATTCGTAACTTTACTAACGATTCGTAAAAAAAATTACGATTCGTCCGAATTTCGTATTTCGTACGAATTCGAACGGAATTTCGTACACGAATTACGAATTACGAATTTTTTTATATACGAAACGGGACGAAACGAAACGAAACGAATTTTTTGGCAGTTCCCATGTCTAGTTAACAGTAAAAAAAAAAAAACTGCTTTGGTGTCACTGTGACAGGGGGTGCAGGGGGGCAATCGTGGGGGGGGGGGGGCTGGGGTGTGAAAAGTGTGCCTAGAGTGTTCTACTGTTAGTGTAGTGTAGGTGTAGTGTTGTGCAACTCACGTGTCTTCTCTCCTCGGCGTCGGTTTCTAAAAGACCGCCACGAGGAGAGATGACCTCACTTCCTCTAGCTCTGTACACAATACAGAGCCAGAGGAAGCATTCCATTGGCCGGTAGCAATCGCGAGGGGGGGGGGCACGAACGAGTGCCCCCCCTCATCTCCGATCCCTCCCCCAATGTCCCGGACAATTACAGGCACGGGGGTGGGCCCGATCGGCCCCCCACCCACGGCTGTTAGGGATGACATCACTTCCTCTAGCCCTGTTTACATGACAGGGCTATAGGAAGTATTCGATTGGCCGGGAGCGATCCCGAGGGGGTGGCCACGAATGAGTGGCCTCCCCCTCATCTCCAATCGCTCCCCCAACGATGCCGACCGCCGCAGGCACTGGGGGGGGGGGCCTGATGGGGCCCCCAACCCGCAGGCAGGTAGGGACTTATATATACGCCCTCCTGCCTGTACGTGCCATTCTGCCGTCGTATATCGTCGTGCGGCGGTCAGCAAGTGGTTAAAGATAAATAGTGCAATTTATATACAACTACCGTGTTTCCCCGAAAGTAAGACAGTGTCTTACTTTCTTTTTATCCCTAAAAGCCCCACTATGTCTTACTTTCGGGGTATGTCTTATATTGGGAAAAAATTGTCGAATTATGGGGCACATAGCACATTATGGGGCAGATAGCACATCAGGGCACATCATGGGGCACATAGCAGATCAGGGCACATTATGGCACATTATGGGGCACATAGCACATCAGGGCACATTATGGGGGACACAGCACATCTGGGCACATTAGGGGGCACATAGCACATCTGGGCACATTATGGGGCATGGGGCACATTAGGGCATCAGGGCATGGGGCACATTAGGGCATCAGGGCATGGGGCACATTAGGGCATCAGGGCATGGGGCACATTACAGGGCACATCTGGGGATCTTACTTGCGAGCATGCAGAGTAGTGCAGGAAGCGTCTATCTGTCATATGTTTTCTCTCATGTCACGCTGCTCGCTCCCTGGCGGCCCCTCCTCTCTTCTCGTCTATCCCAGATGATGTCTCAAGCCAATGGGGATTGACGAGAAGAGAGGAGGGGCCGCCGGGGAGCGAGCAGCGCTGAGTGACATGAGAGACAACGTATGACAGATAGACGCTTCCTGCGCTACTCTGCATGCATCTCATTCGGCTCTGGCGGCGGCTCTGGTCTCTGCAGGCAAATCCCCCGTGTTTCCCCGATAGTAAGACATACGTCTTACTTTCGGGGTACGGCTTACATTAGCTGTCCCCTCTGACACTCCCGATACGTCTTACTATCGGGGGTGTCTTACTATCGGGGAAACACGGTATAAAGATCAGACCAAAATGAGGGACAAATGAGGAGGAGAGACATTGTTCCAAATCAGAGACAATTGTTCAAAATCAAAATCAGTGACATTTGGGAGCTATGATTAAACCCAGGACCCTGCATTCACAATATCTGGTCTCCCACAGTACAATGCAATTATTTTTGTAAATATAAACTGCTAAATACCCTTTTATCATCAGCAGTATATAGCAGTTTTGTGATTTCTATCAGTGTCTGGTTAAAGCTTGTAGGAGGAGTTTTCATTCTACTTTGATTGTCCTATGAGGCTGTAGGACTCCTGACCCTCTGTCTGGACAGTCCTGATTTGCCCTGTGCTGATCACATACACTCTCCCAAAAGAAAAAAATCTCTCTAGTAATACACACCCAACTGAGCATGTGCAGCTTGTCCTCTAACCTCTGCACCATGAGCAGATGGAATGGGAACTGTGGAAGAAGGAGAGGATCAGAGAAGACCGGATCAAACAAACAGCCTTTTTACACAATGCAGATGATTAACCACTTAGGTTCCACAGAGTATAACAAGCATGCTTTACTGCATATACAGACTGATTTTACTGTTGTGGGTTTAGTAACACTTTCAGGAGATCAGCAGCACTAAGATGGAACAAAGGAATGGGAAAAAAAGCTAGAAATTGTATTTTGTTTTAAATAATTTTTTTAAAGAAAATTTTCTTTTTAGGGTTATTATCTATTTCAAGATTGAATGTTGGTCCTATAATTATATAAAAATCCAATATATATAAATCCAAGCGGCTGTGTTAATTGCAAGTTGCTGGTTGGATTATTTTGGGGCATAGCGGCTGCTATTCTCACTGCTGGAACACTCAAAAGTGGAAGGCAAAAATGTATATCTGCGGTGCATTGTGTTCTGGCACACTTCCCTGTATATTTTAAACTGACAGTCACCACTTCAGTCAAAACAGACGTCTTTCCATATGCTGAGCTTATATTTATTCTATAGGATGAAATCCTTATGAACAACATTTAATGGGAAACCGTAATGGCTTTTACTCAATTTTATTTTATTCCTTCCTCAATTTTATGTAATTTTTTTTTTAATTACATTCTGTGGTTGTAGAAAAAGGGGCATCAAAAATTACAGTGCGTTAGTAAATCTAACGAGTTTTGCCTGTCTTCTTATTCCTGACATAGCTATATGAATTATAAAAGAATAAAAACGAGTTTTCATTTCCTTAAAAATTTTGTGAAAATAGGTAGATGTTACCGATATTTTGTCATTTGGGTAAAATGCATTGGAGCCAGAGGGGAAAATTTAGCGGGGAAAAACAAATGCAAAGAACGCTAAATGAACTACACTGAACCACATGAAATAAAGCTCATTTCCTGACGCCAACATGGCAGCATACTAGTGATAGAGCTCCGCCTCTTGACCACTCCCTCAGGACCAGTGAATAGCATAAATATAAGGCCTAGTTAGGCCCCACCCCATTCTTCTTTTTTTCCTCAACGCATCAGTGAAGAGTAAGCAGTACTATGTCCCCCCCCTCTGCCTCTGTGCAGCATCCGGCTGGGTTCAAGCCTCTGCCAGTGCGAAGTCCCAGCGCTCAGGCTGCTAACATGCGCTAAAAAGCCTGGGAACCCCTTCTCTGGGTCTTATTGGGGTCCCTGCAGTGTTTCCTCTTTAGGAACGAAATCTGCTTTTAAAATTGATAACTGCAGCACCTGTGGAATATGGGGGGCCAGCTATGCTTTATCTCTCTCTTAGCCCCTTATGTCTTCTTCATGTCCTTCATTACCTTTCCCATTCCCTGCTGTCCTCTGCAGGTGTTGCATGTGTGTGTATAGGTATGTATGTATGTATATGTGATATGGGTGTGTGTATATACACGTTTAAAAAAATAAAAATAATTTGTATGTGGATGTGTGGGTATGCATATGTGTGGGGGTGTATGTAAATACATGTATGCATTGTAGGGGATCAGAGGGGTGAAAGGCCAGTTCAGTAAAATAAAAATGGCTTTATTCAGAAAAACAAACAGAAGAAAAAGACAGGCTTGTCTTGTCACACAGGTGCAGAGATAGGAAAGGTTCAGTCTCTTTAACCAACAGGCTGATATATAGACAAAGTACAGGGCTCTAGTTATATACAGTTAGATAGATACAGTTTTTTTTTTTATATGTTTTTACTCACCCAGCAAATGTATCCTGAATGCTGCTTTGTGTGTCTCTCTCTCTCCAAACACACAATTCCTCTGACATCTTCAGCTCAGCTGACAGTAATCAGGGCTGAAGATTCCTACCCTCTTTAATTAACCCTTTCCTAACCCGCCCCAGACTGACCCTATATGTGTGTAGGTATGTTTGTATATGTGTACATATGCATGTATATATAGATAAAAAAAAAAAAAAGGAAAGTGGAATCCTTTCTCCTATATCTACACTTTTCAGCTATCCTCACCTCAGCTGGCCGTCCCATTTCTCCACAGATAAAGAGTCAGTTACCGCTCATATAAAGACCCTCAACAACTAGGGTGGGGACCACCATATTGGTAAGTTTTCAGGAAAAAGAGTGCCCTCTCATGCGGATTGGCTTTGATTTGCTTCAGCCCCGCACGCCCACGCTCTCAAGATGGTCGGGCCAAGGCAAGGCGGACGTTCTTCAGAGGAGCATAGCCCGGATGGCGCTCCCACTCAGGAGAAGAGCTCCAAGGAAGACGTCTTTGCTCCTCTTCCCCAGAGCCAGCGCCCCAGCAAGATGTCTGCAGGGCCTGTGGCACAGTATCTATGCCTGGAAGGCTGGTGAGTAGACACTGCCTGGAGAAGTATGCAGCTAACAGGTAATGCCAAAATGTCTTTATTATTGATAAGAATGGCACAAGATTCTGTTCTGGACTTGCCTTAATTACCCGGAGCAACTGTTACACTTGTATTGGAGACTGTTGCCATAGGAGACAGCGTACTTGTTCACGTGCAGATGTGGCATCTTGCTGGATGCTTTTCCCTGCGTGGCTGTCCTGTAGTAGTCTGGGAGTCTGCCGGGTTGGCGTTGCACAGACACATTTGGGTGCCCCAAGGAGAGTAGTAATGTAATGCACAGAGCGCTCTGGTGGATGTGGCCAAATTGCCCTTGCTGACATCATCACCTTTCAGTGAGGCCAAACAGCCACCTACAACAGCAACAGTTTTGTATATGACTATCTCGGTTACTTGGGGAGCCACAGCCAGGTCTGGGTATTATGTCCGGGTCTCAGGTGGACTGAAACCCTGACGCATGATTCAAAGTCCAAACTGTCCGGGTGAATCCTGGACAGGTGGCACAGGTGTCTGGTGCCCATGAATCTACTTTGCAGAGGCTGCCTGCTGGCTAAGTGGGTGACAATTCTGTCTAGTAGCACTGGGGTTTCTGGTTCAATTCCCCAACATGCTAATACTTGTTTTGATGTTTATTTCTTCTCCCTGTGTGGGTTTCTCAACACAATCCAAAGACATGCTCTGCACCTACTGTGCCTTACAGCCCACTCTGTGTGAAGGGATGTTGACAAATCATGGCTCTGGAGGTTCTCATTGGACTGAAGGGGGCCTGGGTCATTGTTACATTTATTACAGATGCAGCAGTCTGCTATTCAAAATATGGAGGCTGACCAGGAAGTCCCTCCTAGTTGCTTGTATAGCCACTGAAACAGTGGCGGCTGGTGGTCAAAATTTTAGGGGGGGCGCAAAACAGACCTGGCCCCCTCACTTACACATACACCCACACCCCCCCCCCCCGCCCCAGGGCAGGCTCTTGCACTACCTAGTAGATGGCAGATCTACAGGAAATTGCACAGACTATATTGTGTATGGTCTGGTGAAAAAGGGGATTGGACAGAGTATGGTCAGCTTTAGGACAATACCAAGAAATAAGCTGCTTTCATATAGGAAAGAGGAGGGATAGCCAAGATATACACAACCAGCAGGAAGGGGTGTGCAGGGATGGATGGATAGACAGGTAGGTGAGTAGGTGGATGGAGTGGGTGGGTGGATGGATGGATGGGGTGGGTGGGTGGATGGATGGAGTGAGTGGATGGGGTGGATGGATGGATGGATGGATGGGGTGGGTGGATGCATGGATGGATGGGGTGAGTGGATGGATGGAGTGAGTGGATGGGGTGGATGGGGTGGATGCATGGGGTGGATGGATGGATGGGGTGGGTGGATGCGGTGGGTGGATGGATGGATGGATGGGGTGAGTGGATGGATGGATGGGGTGGGTGGATGCGGTGGATGGAGTGAGTGGATGGGGTAGGTGGGTGGGTAGATGGATGGGTGGATGGATGGATGGGGTGGGTGGATGCGGTGGATGGATGGATGGGTGGATGCGGTGGGTGGGTGGAGTGGATGGATGGATGGATGGGTGGATGCGGTGGATGGGGTGAGTGGATGGATGGGGTGGATGGATGGATGGATGGATGGATGGGGTGGGTGGGTGGAGTGGATGGAGTGAGTGGATGGATGGATGGATGGGGTGGTGGATGGGGTGGGTGGAGTGAGTGGATGGGGTGGGTGGAGTGAGTGGATGGATGGATGGGGTGGGTGGGTGGATGGAGTGAGTGGGTGGATGGATGGGATGGATGGAAGGATGGGGTGGGTGGATGGAGTGAGTGGATGGGGTGGATGGATGAATGGATGAGTGGATGGGATGGATGGAGATATTTAATGATCAGGGGGTGGTGGATCTGCCTGTCAGTGTTCTGATTCAGCACAGATCAGTGTAGAGTGAAGGACTTGTCTTCCCCTCTAGCTGTCATCTCCTGCCCTCCCAGCACAATGTCACCATCCAGTATGATCAGACCCCCCTGCCAGGGAGCAGCTCTGGTCTCTGCTATCAGACTGGATGTAAATACAGCTGGATGAGAGGAGATGAGGAGAGGAGAGGACAGCCTGAACAACATAACATCTAGCATTATCCACTCGTGCCAGGCTGCCCCTCCCCCCACCTGACACACATTACAGTAGCAGCCCAGATGAACTGTCTCCGGAGTCCGGAATTTGCCTCTCAAGTCTCAAGCCTTCAGTGCACTCCCCTCCTCCCCCCCTGCTGCAGGTCTGAGAGCACCTAAAACGTTTCCTAATATCTTACCTGTCCCGTTCACCGGCCGACTCCTCTGCTCCTGTTCAGACATGCAGTCAGGATGAGTGATTCGTAAAACCGGAAGTGATTGGCTGGTCCGATAAAAGCACCGCCCTACATCCTATGGACCAGCCAATCACTATCCACCATCAGGACATACAATGCAGAAGAATGCCCCAATGAGCGTCTTGTGGCACTCTGCATGGCGCCACAAGGCATAAAAAAAACCCGCAAATGAAGCGTTTTGCCAGCAATCACGGGATTGCATTAGCATGACACTCCCATAGTGCACTGTGACCGGCGCCCGCCCCGAACACAGTGCACTTAAAGGAACCTTTTTTAAAAAATATTTTTTTTTTTTTTTTTTTAACCACTTGCCGACCGCCCCATGTAGATATACGTCGGCAGAATGGCACGTACAGGCAGAACCACGTACCTGTACGTGCCATTCTTCAGGCGGTTGGGGGGTCCGATCGGACCCCCCTCCGCCGGCGGGGACGGTCGGCATCGCTTCAGGAGCGATCCGGGACGAGGGGACGGCCAGTGGTTTCTGGCCACCCCCTCGCGATCGCTCCTGGCGAATGAAAAGCTTCCCCTTCCTGTCTATTGTATAGACAGGAAGGCGGAAGTGATGTCACGCTCGGTGCGCCGGTCTATGTGACCGGAACGCCGAGCAGAGAAGATGTAAAGGTTAGTGCACAAACAGTACACTGACACCAGTACACATAGGCACACAATCCACCCCCCTGTCACCCCCAGATCACCCCCCAGATCACCCCCTCCCCCCCCAGTCACAGTGTCACTAATTGCAGTGATCATTTATTTACTGATCACTGCATTTAGTGTCAGTGTGACTGTAATAACTGTCAGGGCAGTTAGTTTTAGGTCCTAGGTAGCCCCCTACCCCCCCCTAATAAAGGTTTAACCCCCTGATTGCCCCTAGTTAACCCCTTCACCCCCTTTTGCCAGTGTCACTAAGCGATCGTTTTTCTGATCGCTGCATTAGTGTCGCTAGGTAACCAGTTTTTTTTTAGGTTAACCGCCATGTTTATATAGGTTCATAAATAGGTTTATAGGTCAGGTACCCCCATATTACAACCTAAATAAAGGTTTTAACCCCCTGATTGCCCCTAGAGTTAACCCTTTCACCAGTGATCACCGTATAAAATGTCACTGGTGACGCTGGTTAGCCAGTTAGTTATTTCGTTATTTAGGTTCCCCGTCAGGTTTTTATATAGCGTCAGGTACCCCCATATATTACCTAATAAAGGTTTAACCCCCTGATTGCCCCTAGTTAACCCTTTCACCCCCTTTTGCCAGTGTCACTAAGCGATCGTTTTTTTTCTGATCGCTGCATTAGTGTCGCTAGGTAACCAGTTTTTTTTTTTTGTATTACTGTTACGGGTGACGCTGGTTAGTTAGCTTGTTTTTTATACTGTCAGGGCACCCGCCATTTACTACCCAATAACGGTTTAACCCCCTGATCGCCCGGCGGGTGATATCAATTAGGTTTTAGGGTCAAATAAGGTCTGCGTCGCCCCAGGTTAGTGCCAGTACCGCAAACACCCACGCGCAAAGCATACACCTCCCTTAGTGGTATAGTATCTGAACAGATCAATATCTGATCTGATCTGATCAGATCTATACTAGCGTCCCAGCAGTTTAGGGTTCCAAAAAAAACCGCATTGTTAGCGGGATCAGCCCAGATACCTGCTAGCACCTGCGTTTTCCCCCTCCGCCCAGCCCAGCCCAGCCCACCCAAGTGCAGTATCGATCGATCACTGTCACTTACAAAACACTAAGCACACATAACTGCAGCGTTCGCAGAGTCAGGCCTGATCCCTGCGATCGCTAACATTTTTTTTGTGGTAGCGTTTTGATTCAGTCGCTAACAGTCAGGAGCTTTTTTACCTGTGAATCTCAAAAAAAATAAAAAAAACAAAAATAGTTGTCGTTTTATTGTTCTCTCTCTCTCTCTATTGTTGCTCTTTTTTTACTCCATTCTATTCTGCAATGTTTTATTATGTTTTATCATGTTTTATCATGCTTGCTTTTCAGGTATGTAATTTTGTTTACTGTGTTTTAGTGTTAAGCATTTTTTTGTTTTCAGGTGCGCCATTCAGTTGCAGCGCGGATTTATTTATCTTGACAGCAACAGCGTTTGCTCCCACGATACATAAAGCCGCGACTCCAACGCTGTAGGAGGTGATTTCACCACCACAGTTAAAAAAAAGAGCATATGTGCCGAAGCATGGGGGCAGCAGGGGGGGCGGAGGAGCGATTGGCTCCTAATGCCACGTACATACGGTCGAAATTCCGACCGTGTGTACACGGCATAACTTTTGCGGGAGGATGCCCCCATGCATCGGCATATATAAATGGTGCATGTATGCCCATCATTAGAAGTGGGTGGATGAAGGGAGGTATTCTAATGGTGGGCATACCCACCAATCAATCTCTTTTTTTCGTTCAGCCAAGAGGCTGCATGAAAAAAAAAAAGATTACAATATATGTCCAGTATGTTGCTGGACTTTGAATGGTTATACCAGAATGATGCCTGCAGGTTTAGGTATCATCTTGGTATCATTCTTTTCAGCCAGTGATCGGCTTTCATGTAAAAGCAATTCTAGCGGGTAATTAGCCTCTAGACTGCTTTTACAAGCAGTGGGAGGGAATGTCCCCCCTCCCGGATATAAACCGCGCCATTGGGAAATTGGGAAAGCATTTTATCACACCAATCTTGGTGTGGTCAGATGCTTTGAGGGCAGAGGAAAGATCTAGGGTCTAATAGACCCCAATTTTTCAAAAAAAGAGTACCTGTCACTGCCTATTGCTATCATAGGGGATATTTACATTCCCTGAGATAACAATAAAAATCATAACAAAGAAAAAAAATGGAAGGAACAGTTTAAAAATAGAATAAAAAAGCTAAATAAATAAAAAAAAAAACTAAAAAAAAAAAAAAAAAGCACCCCTGCCCCCCCTTCTCTTGCGCAAAGGCGTACACAAGCGTTGGTCTGGCGTCATATGTAAACAGCAATTGCAGCATGCATGTGAGGTATCACCGCGAAGGTCAGATCGAGGGCAGTAATTTTAGCAGTAGACCTCCTCCGTGAATCTAATGTGGTATCATGTAAAGGCTTTTAAAGGCTTTTAAAAATGTATGTAGTTTGTCGCCACTGCGTGTTTGTGCGCAATTTTAAAGCATGTCGTGTTTGGTATCCATGTACTCGGCCTAAGATCATATTTTTTATTTCATCAAAAATTTGAGCAATATAGTGTGTTTTAGTGCATTAAAATAAAAAAAAGTGTATTTTTTCCACAAAAAATGCGTTTGAAAAATCGCTGCGCAAATACTGTGTGGAAAAAAAAAATGCAACACCCACCATTTTAATCTGTAGGGCCTTTGCTTTAACAATATATATAGTGTTTGGGGGTTCAACGTAATTTTCTTGCAAAAAAAAAATATGTTTTCATGTAAACAAAAAGTGTCAGAAAGGGCTTTGTCTTCAAGTGGTTAGAAGAGTGGGTGACGTGTGACATAGGCTTCTAAATGTTGTGCATAAAATGCCAGGACAGTTCAAACCCCCCCAAATGACCCCATTTTGGAAAGTAGACACCCCAAGCTATTTGCTGAGAGCAATGTTGAGCCCATTAAATATTTTTTTTTTTTGTCCCAAGAGATTGAATAATGAAAAAAAAAAAATATATATATATTTTTTTTACAAAAAGTTGTCACTAAATGATATATTGCTCAAACATGTCATGGGCATATGTGGAAATACACCCCAAAATACATTCTGTTGCTTCTCCTGAGTACGGGGATACCACATGTGTGGGACTTTTTGGGAGCCTAGCTGCGTACGGAACCCCAAAAACCAAGCACCGCCTTCAGGCTTTCTAAGGGAGTAATTTTTTTATTTCACTTCTCACTGCCAATCACAGTTTCGGAGGCCATGGAATGCCCAGATGGCATAAAACCCCCCAAAATGACCCCATTTTGGAAAGTAGACACCCCAAGCTATTTGCTGAGAGGTATTGTGAGTATTTTGCAGATGTCGCTTTTTGTCACAAAGTTTTGAAAATTGAAAAAAGAAAAAAAAAAATTTTTTTTTCTTTACTTTCTTCATTTTCAAAAACAAATGAGAGCTGTAAAATACTCACCATGCCTCTCAACAAATAGCTTGGGGTGTCTACTTTCCAAAATGGGGTCATTTGGGGGGGTTTTGTGCTATTTTGGCATTTTATGGCCTTCGAAACTGTGATAGGTAGTGAGGAGTGAAATCAAAAATTTGCACCCTTAGAAATCCTGAAGGCGGTGCTTGGGTTTCGGGGCCCCGTACGCGGCTAGGCTCCCAAAAAGTCCCACACATGTGGTATCCCCATACTCAGGAGAAGCAGCAAAATGTATTTTGGGGTGCAATTCCACATATAACTATGGCATGTGTGAGCAATATATCATTTAGTGACAACTTTTTGAAAAAAAAAAAATCTTTTTTATTTTTGTCTTTATTCAATCACTTGGGACTAAAAAAAAAAATATTCAATGGGCTCAACATGCCTCTCAGCAAATAGCTTGGGGTGTCTACTTTCCAAAATGGGGTCATTTGGGGGGGTTTTGTACTTCTCTGCCATTTTAGCACCTCAAGAAATGAAATAGGCAGTCATAAATTAAAAGCGGTGTAAATTCCAGAAAATGTACTCTAGTTTGTAGACGCTATAACTTTTGCGCAAACCAATCAATATACGCTTATTGGCATTTTTTTTACTAAAGACATGTGGCTGAATACATTTTGGCCCAAATGTTTGACTAAAATTGAGTTTATTAGATTTTTCTTATAACAAAAAGTAGAAAATCTCTTTTTTTTTCAAAATTTTCGCTCTTTTTCCGTTTATATCGCAAAAAAATAAAAATCACAGACGCAATCAAATACCATCAAAAGAAAGCTCTATTTGTGGGAAGAAAAGGACGCAAATTTCGTTTCGTTACAAAATTGCATGACCGCACAATTACCAGTTAAAGTAGTGCAGTGCGAAATTGAAAAAAGACCTCTGGTCCTTAAGCTGACAATTGGTCCGGGGCTGAAGTGGTTAAAGGGACATTTTTTTTTTTTTATTTTTTTTTTTGTGACTGGCTTTAGGGGGGGGGGGGGCGGCGGCGCCCATGCGCCCCCTATGGACGGGCCGCCACTGCACTGAAAGAGCACTTTGGCGGCTAGGGAGGCCATATGGTTGAGACCCTGGGCTGCGTATTGCTTCCTAGAAACAAAAGTGGGGAAGAATGAAGGGGGTTTGAGAAAAATGCCCGTATAAACAGGATCTCGAAATTGTATACTCTGAACAAGCTAATGGTCAACCTGCTCCTACATACTGTAGCATCTGCAGATGCCGGCAGACCAGCAATAACCAGCCCATGTGCTGGGGGAGTCTAATGGGAATGGTTTAATAATTATCAACCAGCTGCTGCACCTGCAGGACTCTGAGGAGAGTGTCAGGGTCTGCATCCCTTTAGATATGTTTTCCTATTAGAAGTGTATTGCCAAAAATTAGATTTTTGTGACAGTGGATGCCGAGGGTCTGGCTTGTGTCTTGGTGCAGACTTCTGGGGGGATAAGTGAGCCAGTCACACATGTGCATGCCCAGACTCTTAAGGTAAGACCTAGAAGGGACGCTTCACTGGTTTCTGGACGGCATGTTGGATGAAGGTATCAGACACTCATGGTCACTTTGGGAGATTCCTCACTGCTCCTCTCTTCCACGAAGCTGCCAAGTCCACCACAACAGCGGGTGGACTGCTACATTGCTTATAGACACCTCAGACTCAAGGGGGTTTGCACGTTTTCTATCCAATCCTGTTTGGGGTTCGCAGGAGATGTTGGTTAGTGTCCAGTTGCAGATCGGAAGAGGTTGAACCCTGTGGGGCCCTCTTTGAGTTCTTTAAGACGGAGTCCATTAAACAGTATAACCACATGGCTGGAGGCTGTTGCTGGATCATTAGCCTCACACCTTAGAGGGAAAACAAAGCCAACTTTCTCCATCCCAATGGTTGGTGTACCCGGGGGTGCTCTGCTAGTTCCTCTGTTTTATTTCAATCAGAGGAAGTGGTGATAGTCAGGAATAGATTTCTGAGGATGAATACTTCCGCTTGTTTGATGGCTTCTCAGTGCCTGTCATCTGGGCACAACGTCATCATGCATATAGATGATTCCTGGGGTGCATGGGAACCTGAGCAAATTTCATCTAGAATTCTTAGTGCAAGGGAGGAAACAGGATAGAACACAGTTAATAAGTGTTACTCAGTATGAGTAGCGCTCAGCGGTGATGTAAAGAACTTAAGGATGTCTCGGTCCGTTAGGACCTTTTAGACTGGAGAATTGCTACAAATCAGGTCTCATCATGAGCTATGACTAAGCACCGTGTTCGGTGTGAAACATGTCAGCAGCTGTGCAGTTAGTCTGTACACAAGCCTAGATGCTATGATTTTATTATATCTTTTGAAATAAAGTTGAATAATTTGGAGTGCGGCTATCCAGCTACATCTTTTCTACTACAAATCAGGTCTGCAAGACAGCCGGGTAGATGCATTGCGAGGGACTTTCAGTCAAGGCAATCAGAGCTTCCTAGCCAAGGAGGATAATCTTGAATGCGCTGTGGGTTCAAACAGCCCTTTTATGCACTTTGGCCTTACTACACAGAGTCAAGGAGGACCAATCTCCCTGCAGTTTAGCAACAGGGCAGCAGTCGCAATATGCTATTGGAAGAGGTGAAACCCATAACACCTGGGGCAGATCACCAGCAAAATTTCAGGAAGCAGTTTACCTCCCAGGATATTTTTCTTTTGAACAAATACAAGCTTCCCAGAGCACGAGTGGGTCTACACAGGGCCGGTGCTACCACTAGGCAAACTAGGCAGCCGCCTAGGGCGCACTGCTGCCTAGGGGCGCTCGGCCACTGGTTTCCTTCCGTGTCTGCATGCTCTGCAGGCTGCAGAATACAACTAACTAAGTCTGACCGGTAGTGTAATTAGAAGCGCAGCACTGGAGCCAGCGCTAGAGGAAGCAGAGCCAATGCTTTCTGTATAGCGCCGCCTTCTGTCACATGGACAGTGTAAAGGGGGTGGAGCCAATGGTGGTGAAAAAATTGGTTTTTGCCTAGGGTGTCAAAAACCCCTGCACCACCCCTGGGTCTACATCCAAGGTCTTCTCTCAGCTGGCCCACAGGTGGGGCCTACCACAGACAGACCTCCTCAGGCCTCCTCCAAGGCGCAAGGGGCAGATGCTCTGGTCTCTCCCTGGGTCTGCAATCTAACCTATATATTTTCCCCAACATTTCCCGTAAATGATATTTCCCTTGAGGCTGTCAAGGGAGAACATAGTTGTCATAGCCAGTTCTCCATATTGACCAGGAGGCCCTAGGTTTTCCCTGGCCATTCATTTCAGGATACAGAAGACATTTCCCCTCTATAACATGCGCAGACTGGGGCTGCAAGCAGGGGCACTAAAGGGGGAGGATGGGCAACTCCGGTTGCTCCAGTTTCACTCCAGAGTGATCTCTAATTTTGTTGTGTGTGAGAAGACATTCTACTTACAACATCTAGGTCTAATTCTGGAACAAGTTTGTTTTTTTCTTGGTATTGATCCTACTGCCCTTCCAGTGTCAGCTGTTGTATTCTTCCTCCAGGCCTTAGCCTATCCTCACATAGCTCACGAGTGTGGGCTATATTGGCAATAACACATTTGAAAGGACCAAGAATCCTTCAGTTTGCACAACTTTTGAGGGCAGTCGTGAGGAGTCAGTCACCAAGGAAGAAAAGATCTATTGCAGTTGCTGGATCTCGTATCCGTTTATCCATTTAGCCATCACTTACAAAGCAGTATCAATCACAAAAACTTTAAGCAGAGGGTTATCAGAGATTCAAGCTCTTGGAGCTTCAAAGTAAAATAAATAAATAAATAAATAAAATAAAGAAAAAATTATATATAATATATACCTTTCTTTCCAGAAAGAATAGAGTTGGATCTTGTAGATCATTCTGCATCTAACGTAGTAACAGACAGCTGGACATTGCCTAACTTTCCAGAACATCACACAGGAAAGTCACACGTTCTGTTCGTTTTCAGAACTTTAAAGGAGTATCTCCACAATTGTCCCTTTCAGGTCATCTAAATAAACCTTTTGTCATTCCAGTTGGGAATCAAGGGAAAGAGGTTACTGCCTGGATCCTAGCAGGCTTGGTTGTGTATAGGATAGAGGTTACGAGCTTCCGTCAATGGCGCCAGAGCGGTTAAAGCCTCATAGGCAACACATTTAAGAGAATCTATGGTGTCCATCTGTACAGGGGTACACGGTCGCTCCAACATTCCTACTCAAACTTGACAGAATAGACCCGGGGGCCTTGTCATCAGGGGACTTTGTAGGAAGGACTATTCAGTCCTCTGTCTCATCCTAATTAGAAGATTGGTTTGACAAGTAGATCCCACCCTGTCAGCTAGTTATTTATCACTAGTATGCTGCCATGTTGGCTTCAGGAAAATGGAAAATTGTATCAAATACTTACCGTAATTTTCCTTTCCTGACGCCAAACCATGGCAGCATATGGTCCCACCCTTATACGTTTCGGTATGTAGCTAATTACAGAGAATGGGGTGGGGCCTAACTAGGTCTTATATTTGTTATTCACTGGTCCTGAGGGAGTGGTCAAGAGGCGGAGCTCTATCACTAGTATGCTGCCATGGTTTGGCGTCAGGAAAGGAAAATTACGGTAAGTATTTGATACAATTTTCCATTTTCTAGGGCTGCAATGGGCTTTAAATGGCCCATGAGGAATACCAAATATCCTTTCCTTCCTTTCCAAAAATAGTTCCTTATTTTTCCTTATTATATAGGTATTGTACTTTTTTAGGTAGAAAAACAGACAATGAAAAAAAAACTTCACTGAAAACATCCTAAAAAAAACCCTCTTAATAAAATAAAGAATAGATTTTTTTAGTAGAATAAAAAAAAAGTAAAAAATAAAAATTATAGCTACATTACACCATAAAATTTAAAAGCTAAATAAAAAAATTAAAGTGGCATTACACAGAGACACAATCAGATAGATTGCTAGGAAAGCTAGGTAAATGTAGCTCTTTTTGGCTCCACTGTAATCAGTGAAATTTTGTGATTGCTTTGGGCTCCACTGGTTGTAGGTTTGATTGTTTCTCCCTGAATTCTGGAGAATTCCAGAATGTAGAGGGCTGCAAAGGCAAATCGGCAACCTAAATATTTATGCTGTCCTAGCCAATCTCTGGGGAGGGTGCCCAGAAGGTGGGTGGGGTGCATAAATAGTCTGGAGGTTGGAGCTGCCCTGTTATTGCCCTGTCCAGATGGAGACACTCCCAGGTGGAAGAGCTGCTGCCCTTCCAGGTAGCCCAGCTGAAATTATACCTGTGCTTATTGAGGTCCCAGCTACAGTATGCTAAAGCTGGGGTGGGCATGTTTGCTGACAATCTCTGAAGCTAAGCAAGGGATTTCACTGAGGATCTGGTGTGCAGAGTTCACTGGAGAAATGTCTGGATGATACTGGCATCCAAGTATCCAGGGAGTACAGACCTGAGTGCATGATGCTGGGGACTGTTGCTGCTGCCAGTCCTTGTGTGTCAGTACTAGTTCTTGCCTGGACTATCTCTTACGGTGTCTATGTGCAGTCAGATTTCTGGGCCAATATTAAAGGGGGACTGTCTTAAGGAGTGACGCCAAAATGAAGAGTGTCCTTACAATTCTGTTTAGAGTCAATAGAGTATCCCATAGCTCCTTGTGCCCTATCCATTTTTTTTTTGAGCAAAACAATTAAGAAAAAGCAACCCCTAGACTGTTCATTGAGCCAGAAAGAGTGACTGTTGCTATGTGCCTGGCTGCCACTGCACTAAGATGGGAGAGGAAATCAGTGTGTGGGCAGGTTGAAAAAATTAGGTGCTGTCCCTGCCGGGAAGGAAAGAGTTAATGCTTTTCCCTGTTCTTTGGCTTTTGGTGGCTTCTTCTATGGGTCCAGCCCACTAATCCTGTGATATATAAATAAGAGACAGTGGTCCAGCATGTGGAGAACCCCCTTGAAAGGTAGTTGGGCAAGGTTCAGGGATTTTTCACTGTGGAGAGCCCGAGAAGGAGGGTCACAAGGAGAGAGAGTCAAGAGGATCAAGGCTTGCTTGCTTCAGGTCCAAGACCCATAAGGAAATGAGACAGAGAACAATACCCACGAAGGCCAGAAGAAGGTTGTTCATCACTGTCTGCATGTAAATTCATCTGAACCTGGGGTTTGCTCTGAGGACAGCAGCACTGGTGCATGTCTCTGAAGGACTTGTATCTGCATAAGATTGCCTCTGAAGGACACCCTTGCAGATTGTTAGGGATTAGCTCAGTAGCAGGGTGTGCAGCAAGACCTCCCTGGATGGGTCACAGCACAGTGAAGTAGGCATGGACAGACAGCAGGATCTTTGTGAAAACAAAACAGTGGTTTATTTCCAAGTCTGTGGTTACAAGTGCAGGTATCAAAAACAGCAAAAGTAACACAAAACAGAAAAGAAACCTTTGCCACTTTGGGCGTCTAACTGCAAAACACAGGAACCTATCTACCTGGTCTGGAACAGCCTACCGCTGCCCAAAACCCTGTCTGACACACAGAAAACCAGTCTTTTAGTCTTACAGACTTATGCAGGCCATACATGGTCGAATTTTGAACGAATTTTCTTTTCAAAATCAGAAAGTTCGTTTTTTTTGTGATCCGATTGTGCCACCATTGATTTTCGAAATTCGGCCGACCGAGCCTTCAATTTCCCCTCATGCTGCTACAGAAAAGAATTTTCTTTTCTGGGAATCTTCTTTTCTCTCCGTAAATTTTCTTTTCTTATTACATTTCTCGCACGATTATCCCATCATTGATTAGAAAATCGGTCGTTTTTTTTTAAATTTCCAACATGTCCGATTCCTCAAATTTGATTTCCGAACGAAAATCGGCTGTTACTGCAGCCCACTAATGGTGAGAAATTCATACGAAAATTCTTAGATACGATTTTCGAAAGAAAATTCTTTTGAAATTCGAACCGTGTATGGCCGGCCTTAATCTCACCTGCGCAGGAATCTGGTTCCAGTTTTATAGCGCCCTGAGTGCTTAATCTGTTACACCTGAGCTTGTTAACCCTCATTAAGCCCCAAACAGCCTCACTACCCAGCAGAAACCCATAAGCAATCAGTGTACAGCATAAACCTGGGACAAATATGTCTCCCATCTTGGACACAACCCATAGATTTTCCTGGCTTCCTGTCACAAGGTATACCGGGGCAGTACTCAAGCCTGTAGTTATCCTTGAACTTGTATGTTGGACTTTAAAATGTTCATTTTGCATTTTTCTTAAGTATTGAAACGTTGTCCTTGCCTGGTCTGAAGTTACTAAAGAGGTGTATTGAGTGTCGGTTTAAAAAAAAAGAGGTGTATTGCAAGTAACTTGCACACACATAGTGATCAAGTGGGTCTTAACACATAGGAGTATGAAGGCATTCATGTGGAATGGAGTAATTTGAAGACACAAGTAGTTGCCAAGTGTAACGGAAGTGTAACAAGTAGCCTGTCGGTAGCCTTTACCTGTTATAGGTTACAGCAAGGGGGGTGTTGTCTGCACTCATTCTGCCAGTGGTCTGTCTCCCATAGCAAAGGGAGCAGATTCACTCTGCAGAGGTTCCCGATCTGTACAGAAGTTCAGAAGTTCAGTTGAGTGCACTATGGGATCCACTCAATTACTGGGGAAACCGCTGGACAATTGTATGTGGACAAGGCTCAGCATGACCCCCCTTCACATTACAGAGAAGGTGTACATTGTCACGAGGAACTAATAGTTAACTGGAGAACAGTTGCAGTGCAATATACACAGTGTACGTTCATTTTTAAGAGTAGAGGCCCACCTTAAGGTCCAAGGGCATTGTTAAAGACAACACAAACCAAAGTTACCCCATGTGTTTAATAAAGTGACCCTGTACAATGTGCCTAGCGTAGCCCAGAAGAACCCACCTTAAGCAGGGTCTCATGTTATCCTTCCTTGACAAGAAAAGAAACATGGAGGATGTGACAAACAACCACCACCCTGCCCCTTACAAGCGGGCCCTTATGGGGTTGAGGGCTACTCAAATATACACATGAAAAACACAAAGCTAGACTAAATACAACCAATAAAAACCCCATTCTCTCTAAGTATATATTTTTTTAAAACAAACTAAAATTTTTAAGCGGCATCACACAAATAATCAAATATACACATGAGATAAACAAAACTACACTAAACCTAACCCCCACAAAAAACATCCTCCCTCTAAATATAACAAAAAGCATTCCTTCATTAAAAAAAAAAAAAAAAAATCCAGAATGTAAAGTAGAATTACACAACAAAAAGATCAAATGTACATGAAATAAACAAAGCTACACTAAACATGCCCCAAAAAAGCTTCTCCCTCTAAATTAAAAAAAAGTATATTTTTTAAACATAAAGTAAAAGAAAAAAACAAAAAGAAAAAACAAAACTAGACTACATACACCCCTGCCAAGAAAACAAACCATCATGGCCCTGTGTGAAAAAAATAAAAAAAAAAATAAAAAATCATAGGTTTTTTAAAAAAAAATAAACATGTAAAAAATATGATAGATAAAAAGCCATTTCCAAAGCGGCATTGCACAAATATACCCATGAAAAAAAAAAAACAATACCCCCCCCAGGAAAAGACTGGGCAAAAATGGCCTGCATGGCAGAGTTCCAAGGAGAAAACCACTGCTGAGCAAAAAGAACATCAAAGCTCGTCTCAATTTCTCCACAACACATCTTGATGATCCCCAAGACTTTTGGGACAACATTCTGTGGACCGATGAGACAAAAGTGGAACTCTTTGGAAGGTGTGTGTCCAAGTATATATGGCGTAGAAGGAACACTGCATTTCAGAAAAAGAACATTATACCAACAGTAAAAAATGATAAAATTGGTAAATTCAATGCAGAATCATTTTTGCTGAAATTGCTCATCCCTAATATAAAGTGTTGGCCTGTTAAATTTATAGTAAAATTTGACTTTCATCATTCGGTCAATATGCCCATTTTTTTTTCCATTTTTATAGCATGTGCTATTTTTTGTGACCATTTACCTTGTGAGCTCTCCATCACTTTTCTTTTAACCAGCAAGTTGTGACCCCCCCAATGGTACATCTTGGATTGCTCCAGGCAGTTTAAAACCAGACATATTGAAAAGATTAACATTTAATTATGTGTATTCCTATTAGGAGATAATTTTAGGAATATTAATCTTCATTAGGATAATTACTGTATTTTTGCAATTAGGCTGTCTGCCATCCCAGTTACACACTCTGCTGTCAAAGTGTGAAACTGAAATGATAGCTTGATTTTTTTATTTTTTTTTAAGTTGTCTTTTTCTCATTATCCTATTATGTGTAAGGGCTGAATTAAGTGCTGATTGCTACTGTGATTTGTGAGAAATAATCATCCTATTTTAATACCTGCAGATAACACCTTGCTAAATACATTTGTGTTCTGGCATTGTTTATTTGGTAGCAAGTCTATTGTTTAAATAGTTTATGGATGAGAAAATGCTTAACCCTTTCAATGCCGGTGCTAACACTATGCATAGAAGTGATTGGGCGGCAGTTTCACTACATGAAAGAGTATATCGATCACTGAAAATTCTTAATTTTTTTTAAAAAGTTTTATTTGTTAATTAATTAATTAATTAGTTTAAAATACCTATTTTTACCTTTTTTCCATCCTTTGTTGGATTTCAGTGCTGCTGATCTCTTGTATCCCCTGCCAACTGTTTAGCCTTAGCTTTAGTTTGCATGTATACTGAGAATTCAAAACTACGAGCATCAAGGGGTGTACCTAACATAAGGGGGGTCCTGGCTGTACCTGATATTGGGAAAACCTGGCTGTACCTAATATTGAGGGATCCTGGCTATACTTAGTATTGAGAAATCTTGGCTATACCTGGTGTTGGGGGTCCTTCCTGTACATATTAACGGGTACGGTCTGTACATGGTGTTAGTGGGTCCTTGCGGTACCATGATATTAGGGGATCCTAGCTGTACCTAATATAGGGGGTGGGTCCTGCATGAATGAAATACTGGGGTTTTCCAACTGTTCCTGGTATTGGGTGGTCCTTGATGTACCTTATATTGGGAAAACCTTGCTGTACCTAATATTGAGAGACCTTGGCTCTAATTAGTATTAAGAAATCTCGACTGTATATTCATGTATGTGATATTATGGGGTCCTGGCTGTACCATGATATTAGGGGGTCCTAGCTGTACCGAATATGGGGGGGGGGGGGTCCTGCATGTATGAAATACTGGGGTTTCCTGACTGTTCCTGGTATTGGGTGATCCTTTATGTAACTTATATTGGGGGCCCTAGATGTACCTGATATTGGAGGACCTTCCTGTTTCTGCATGTAGACGGAAAATGGCTGCAAAGAGGTTGCAGGAGGTCAGCAGTACTAAGATGAAACAAGGTGTGTACCTGATATTGTGGGGTCTTTGCTGTAGCCGATATTGAGAAATCCTGGCTGTACCTAATATTGAGGGGTCCTCGTTGTATGTGATATTGGGAAATCTTGGCTGTATCTGGTGCTGGGGTCCTTCCTATGTGTGATATTATGGGGTCCTGGCTGTTCAAGGTGTTGGTGGGTCCTGGTTGTACCATGATGTTAGGAGATCCTAGCTGTACCTAATATTGGGGGGGGGGGGGGGTTTTGCATGTATATAATACTGGGGTGTCCTGACTGTTCCTGGTGTTGGATGGTCCTTGATGTAACTTACATTGGAGGCTCTAGATGTACCTGATATTGAGAAATCCTGGCTGTACCTAATCTTGTTGTGGGTCCTGGCTATACTTGATATTAATAAATCTTGTCTATATCTGGTGTTGGGGGTCCTGGCTGTACCTGATATTGAGAAATCTTGTCTATATCTTGTCTATATCCGGTTTTAGGGGTCCTGGCTGTACTTAATATTGAGAAATCTTGTCTATATCTGGTGTAGGGGTCCTGGCTGTACCTGATATTGTGGGGACATGGCTATAGCTGCTATTGGGAGTCCCGGCTGTACCCTCTCCCAGCTCTCATGACACTCTTGGCCTGCTACCCAGCATGCCCTCTGGGCCACCCCCTAGCGGTTCCAATCCTTTGATGTAAGTATCCTAGGAGCCTGCATGTTCAATGACATGTCATTTTGTCTTAGGCCAGAATGGTGGTAGGGGGTGGGCCCAAAAATTGCAAAAAAATAGAAACAAAAAAATGTAAACATTCCCACAATTCTACTTGGGGAGGGAGGCGTGTTAGGTTCCACTTTTAGTTGCCTGATGGTGACAACATGTAAGGAAAACAGTGGTGCACAGGCATGGACAGTTCAGGAGATGCTCAAGAAAGGGTGCACGCAGGTGCGCGCATAGGTGCGCGCATTGGTGCGCGTGCACGCGCACGTGCGCACATTGGCACCAATTCGCCTATTTAAACCTACCAGTTGTAGTGATATAATATGTAGTTTGTAGATGATATGTAGTTATTAATAAGTATTGTCCCGCAGCAAACCCAATTCTCCCAGAGAGACGCACTTTATTGACTTCTAAAACAGAACAGTCTTGCAGATGATAAAAATCCAACAGGGTATAATCATGACAGTGTTAGTAAATTTCTAGAGCCCCATGGATCCATGTGACTTTTGGTGCCTTCATAAAAACACACACTTCTAAAACAGACTGAATGCCATGTTATATCCCCCCCATACACTGAATGGCTGAGCAATTTGATTGGCCGTTTCCATTAAATGCCTTGATCTGCTCCTGTCATTCAGAGTGACAGCAGATCACCCCAAGCTGTGAACAGCTGTAGTCATAAACTGCCCTAATCTGCATTCTTGCATATTAACATCAACATAGCCCTGAATCATTATCTGTTCCCCTTTGATATGTGGAGTAATTCTTGTTTGGCCACTTCCCCTTTGATCAACAAGTCCCCTTTGATATGTGTAATTAGGTTAACAGATAACATTGTCAACTGAAATCTGGCCTGGTCAATCTTATACTGTGTGTGTAATATATATATAATACATATATATAATACAGTACATATATATATATATATAATAATAATATAAAATCCCACATAAATCGGCCAACACATTACAACACCAGTGACATGCACAACTTGCTGAGTGGTCTTTTCCGCTAGTGCTTGCTTACCCAATCTGAACCAGTTTCCTGTATCCCGACCTGAACTACCTCTTGACCTCTGCCTGCCTACTTGTGATTTTTAGAATGAAAATGACCACTTAATGTGGTTATTACAACCCTGCGCTTGGAGTATGTTTAGAACCATATATTAGTATACTGTAGCCACCAATATTTTCTAAAAGTATAAATGTGCAATATTTGCTAATTATTTTGCAAAATAAAGTGCAATTTAATAATATAGGTAAAAAGCCGCTCCCTATGAAAATCGCGTGATTTTATGAATATGGTTATGTGGTGTAGTAGGGGCGCTAATTTGTGTACACAAACTTAAAGCGGAAGTAAACCCATCGATTTAACAGTCTAAAAAGAAAAGGCATGCCTTGAATGCTAACTGCACATTGGCTGTGCTCTCAACCAAACAGTCAAACCATCCAATGGTTGGTGTCATAACAGATCACATGTGCAGCACTGTGGCAGTTGAAGATTAAACAGAGGCAAAGATGGCAGCTTCCTTGGCTGAAAACGATAGGAGGGTTTACTTCCACTTTAACTAAATTAAGTACGTGTATTACATAAGTAGAGAATAATACCCTCTATTTGTATTGTTTAAGTGATCTGCCTATTAGTAAGTAGATTGTGCCTCAAGTGTGGTACTGGAAAATCTTGTTTTCCAATAGTGGTAAAAAGCTAGCCTGGTGATGTTAATAAAAATTAATTAAATTTAATTATCCATATATATGGCTGGAGCCCATGTGTTTAGTCTCAAAAGTGTTGGTGCATACAAAAACCACACTCTGATGCCCAACTGGCAATAAGTACTGTGTTGCCGCTGGGTTGTGGCTACGCAGTGGTGTCCCACCACACAATGCCAATATTATATAATTAGTGTGTACAATTACACGTAACTCCACATACTAAACTGGTGATTGCCCAATTACAAGTGCACTATAGTATATACAAAACAACTTCACAACAAAATTTGTTCGCTCCAGTAATTCGTTGGTAATTTGTAGAGCTCTAAATATATCACCATGAACAAAGTCCCAAATAAGTAGTGCCTCTAAAAATATAATCAAACGTGAAAAAATAATTGATGATTCACTGGCTGTAGCAGTACAGAGGTTCATGAGTAGTCAGCTAAAAATATACTAGCAGATCCCCTAGCAGGTGACATGGGCTCACCTGAGGTATAGAGTCTAAGCACTAGCTGGTCTTCACCAGAGCTCCTGATGGTGGAGATGGGTTTCCTTGCATGCTAATTCCAGGTCACGACTCTCTGGATTGCCCCAGCGGGAAAATAGCAAGCGGGGGTTGGGTAACAGATTAAGCAGACTAAGGACAAGAAAAAGTAGTTGAACATTTTTGAAAAACAAGGGCAGAGAATTTGATGCAACTATGGACTCTCATGGTACAGTAAGGACTCACATACACAATCATATAAAAAAGTATAAATGTATTTAAGACAAGAGCATGATTAAAAATATCCTATAAAGAGGGTATACAATACGCATAAATTTGAATCTCTGAAGATTGTTTTTCAAAATTGATAGGACGACGGTACATTACCTTATTGTTTTTAGTCCAGTAGCGATAATTAAATAGTTGATGAACATGCCAAAACGTCAGTGCCAAGTGCTGGATGGGATCAGATGGCAGTGTAGTCTGTGAACAAGCCAAGGGTTGATAGCGATTGGTAGCGAAGATAAGGACAGCAACAGGCATGCAAGCTGCAAGATATTACACAATAATCTGGCAAACAGTAAGTGCAGAGACATGGCCTAAACCAGGAGGTTCATTGGAGGAGCAAAGAATTCAAGGTTCACCAGAAACAAGACACAAAGCAAGGTTGCCCAAAGCATCAAACAGATGACCCTGGTGAAGAAGAACCCCCAGCCAGACACCGCAGAGGTCGCAGCTTCAGATGTGGAACCTGACAGTAAATCTCAAGGCTGGATGGATAGAGGTACAGATCCTTTGGCAGATAAAAACGCTCCTTTGTTAGTATTTTATCTATGCTTTTAACAGTTTGCGTTGAGTTCAGCAGTAAAGCAGAATTCTATTAATTTACCCCGTCCCCCTCCCCCACCTGTCAGTGGGTACCTGTCCTTACCTACATGTACTTCAAAGAACAGGACCCTCTTTGTGGCACAGTTTGAGCTGTTTATATCACATCTTCATCCAAAATGACAGCTGAAATCTCCAATTAGACGCAGGCTTTCTCAAGATGGCACCTGGAGCCCATGGCAGAGGAAACATTGGTTATATGCTGGGCTTTCCCTAACACCAGTAGTAATTGGCAGTCTTGTAACTGCTTATGAAGTGACTTTGCAATCACTGGAGTGATGCTGCATCATTTATTATACAACTATTCCAAAAGAGCGGCAGCAGCGATCCTTAAATATGAAGAGGCTGTTACTGCCAACTGCCTACCGAGAGGAAGTCTAATGCCCCGTACACACGGTCGGAAATTCCGACCACAAAATCCGTCTGATTTTTTCCGACGGATTTTGTCCGACACTGGTGTTGCATACACACGGTCGGACAAAGTTGTCGGAAAATCCGATCATCCTGAACGTGGTGACGTTCGTTGCGTATGACGGGACTACGTAGAGGCTAGTAGCCAATAGCTTTGGTCTTGTAATGTGATCTGAGCATGCGTGGCACTTTGTCCGTCGGAATTCGCTACACACGATCGGAAAAAGTCCGATAGGACTTTGTTGTTCGGAAAATTTGAGAGCAGGAGATAAAACGTCGTCCGTCGGAAAATCCGACGGAAAAAGTCAGATGGAACCTACACACGGTCGGAATGTCCGATAGGACATTTTCCGTCGGAAAATCCGACCGTGTGTATGGGGCATAAGAAGAAAATATGTGGAGCTCTACTTTAAAACGGAACTAAAATGGATCTTTTACTCACTTTTCCTCCAACGGTTCCCAGCCCTTACTGGCACTAGCATCTTCTTCTGTGTGCCAGTCTTTGGCTGTCTTCATTGGCTGCAGCGGGATGAAGTCACTCCGGCACACAGGGGTGGTGATGATGTTGTAAGCTGGGCTGCTCTTGTTTACATCACTGGGGAAGACAGCGAGCAGGCAGGTAGGTTAATTTTTTTGCAGTATTACAGCAGAACTTTAGCTCTACTAGAATAAGGATACAGTATGGGATTTTACTCATTGGGTTTACATGTATAATGAATCATAGTTATAGGATACAATTTAACAAATAAGGACATCTGCGTGGATGGGTGCTCCCAGGCTTCCTGCCACATTCAATTAGGCAGAGTTGCACAAAGCAATCTTTTTCTTTCTTAAAAAGTCCCTTTTAGATTAACATTCAGTTATCCGGCAGGGAACACGCTTTCCAGTGACCCTCTCTGTGAGCTGAAAATGTTTAATGCTCCCTCCCTGCAGAGGTGATAGATTAAAAATGAGAAATGTTGAAGTGCAATTCTGAGTCGTTTCTGATTAGTTTCCTATTTTGAGATATGAAAGGAACTTATCAAACACGAATATCATATTGGAAATAACCTACTCTCTCGCAATTGTCCTAGACACTTACTGAAACTTTCCATTTCATGGAAGGACTCTTGAAAACGTATTCATACCTGAAAAAAGAATCAAGTATGAGCAAGAACTAAACAGAGTAAACAGCACAAGGGACTTACATTTTCTGCAAATAAATCGCTATTTTATTATATTGCAAAGCTTGGCATTGTGACATTGACAGCAGGGAATCACTTTATCTTGAAGTAAAACCCAAGACCAAATAAATGTATTCAGCTTATACTGTAAATCCTTAGATGTGATGATTGCATTTTTTGTTTTTTTTTATATCTAGAATTTTTTATTTATTTTTGTATAATCTTTATTTATTAAAGACAAGGCATCACATCTCAATGAGCAGTGCCATTGGCATAAGAAGCATATGTTGCATGAGTCATATATATCAAAGTTTACAACACGAATAACGTAGGTATAATAAGTATTATAACAGGAAGTATAAAAGGCTCAGCAATCACATAGCAGAGCGGCGTCAGAGCAACCCCCCTCACACTGAGTGAGGGGAACCCCAACCGCCCCCTCACCTACATTTACGTGCCGCAAAAGGAAGAATTGTAATACGAAAGTGGAGTGGTCAACTTCTCAAACAACAATATATAGAAAGATGTGGATAAGCTCGGGGGGGTACCTCGTCCTGAATTTAGATATAAAAAACGAAGAAGGGGGGTTTTTAGCCAACCTATCGGACTATCACGGTACCTGAACGGATGTATGTCTCAATACCAAAGATTGATTCTAAATAGTTTTATTAACACATAATATACAAAAAAACATATCATATATAAAAACGGTAGGGATCCTTACAATCCAAAGGCATACATATACAATAGCTTGTTGATAGATCAGAATGTTTAGACAAAACTCGCTGATTCAATGCTGGTTGACGCGTTTCGCTTAGAGCTTCTTCAGAACCAGAGCATAGCGATACATGTATCTGTTGTACATATTAAGAAAGACACGGGAGTTATTTATGAGTGGATAGGCAAATGTTATGTGTTTTAGATATATGTAATATTAGTATCAATATAAATATAAGTAATTCAAATGGGTATACAAGAGTTACCTACCTTACATTTCCTGTTGGAAAGGTAGGAACTGGTATATGTCTATAGTAGCCAGTAATTTATCTAAAAGTAAGTCTCTCAGGAGGACCGTCAGGAACTCGCCGAGTATGGGGTCCAGAGCCCGCAAACAAGGCATGAGCTGCAAGTGAGAAAGAGAAAAAAAAAAAAAAAAAAGGGGGAAAGGGGAATCACTAAAGATTCTAGAATGAAGTAATGGGTGACCAACCCCATATAAATATAATATAGACAGATAAGTGTGTATATCTAAAAGGAGTACTCACATAACAAAGTCTAAAAAGAAAAGTGGTAGTAATGGGGTTGGGATGTGCCGAACCGGCCAGCAGCAGAGTCGTATTCTGCGGACAGATATGAAATGCCAATGTCCTATAATTAATAACAATAATAATGTACAGGATAGATAGAAGAACATTAGCTTCCAGTTGTAGACGCCCCCTGGATGTACCTTAAGGATCCAGTTGGGTCCTCCCCATGAGCCTCCTTGTAGGAAGTGGTGATAACCAGGAATGATAAAAACACTATATTAAGTCCAGTATCACAAGGATAAGCTGAAAATAATCAAGATAAAGAAGATATATATACAAAATATTAGTGTATAATGTATCTACAGTATGCGGTATCTAGAGACACCTTGCTATAAAGTATGGTATTGTGTACAAGTCAGCCTTACTAATCCAAAAAGCGTACCTGATAGCCACTTGTAAAGGAGGGGAACACCCCAGCTGGGAAGGGTCACCAGCTCTGCAGGGTCAGACTCCAATAGCTGGATCCATTAGTTGCAAGTCCTTTGTAAAAAGGAAATAGGGCAGAACTAGTAATAAAGCCAATGTTAAAATTTCGTGTATGCTAAGGGCTAATTAGCCCCAAAAACACCACCAAAAAGAGTATGGACAAACATAGCAGCCCTTTAAGAGAAAAAGTACCTGAACAGGGTATGGTGAAAGCAGCTTCCCAGCACTCCATCTCAAGCAACTATCTGATGGAGTGCTGGTTAAATAGGTTGCTTTGGCGCCAAAACTGAAGGTGGGAGGGAGCAGATCGCCCCATGTGGCCAATTATGGGATGATGAGAAACAGCTGAGAGGCCGTCAGAGCGAATAGGAGGATACATTGGTGCTAGTACCGTTGGGCGCATGCGTCATGCCAGGCTGAGGGAATGGGATCCGCATATAGAGCGTCCCGTTTACCGCAGCCGAAAACGAAAGTACGCGCATGCGCGATGGGTAATACGCGCATGCGCCGTAGTAAAGCGGCAATTGTCCCCATTCTAAGCGCACTGGTGAGCTAAGACTGAATTCCAAAGGTAAGAAAAGGGTCAGATATAACATTGAATCCTCCCACAGGAGGTAAAGTGAAAGAGCGTTGATAATAAAGATAAAGGGATAAATTTTGGATTTAATGAAAAGCACGAATCCTGTAGACTTGTAAAAAAAAGTCCAGGACATACAATAGATAAGGAGAGTAAAAAATAAAGTAATAATAGGGATTGATGAATAAAGAATGAATAATAGAAGAGTAAAATAAAAATAAACAAGGATGAATGTAAATAAAAAATAAAGCAGGGAATAAATAATAAATAATAAGTAATAAATAATAAAGGTGAAAATAAAAAATGTAAAAATAAATATGTAAAGATAAAAATAAATATAAAAGATAAAAATATTAATAGAGAAAAAAAAAAAAAAAAAAAAAAAAGAGGAGAGAGACAGCAATTTCTCTTTGACATATGCAGCCCATGTTGTGGATGGAAAATAAATGGGGATGAGCCTCCTCCGACGCCGCCACCGCAACGCCTCCACCGTGGCCACTATGGTTGGATGGAATTACCTTCCATAGTGCCTGTTGTTGTCCAAGCCAGAGGGAGATCAAAAAATGGGCTCAATAACCCAAGTGTCTCTCTCCCCTTTTTTTTTTTTTTTTTTTTTTTTTTTTCTCTATTAATATTTTTATCTTTTATATTTATTTTTATCTTTACATATTTATTTTTACATTTTTTATTTTCACCTTTATTATTTATTACTTATTATTTATTATTTATTCCCTGCTTTATTTTTTATTTACATTCATCCTTGTTTATTTTTATTTTACTCTTCTATTATTCATTCTTTATTCATCAATCCCTATTATTACTTTATTTTTTACTCTCCTTATCTATTGTATGTCCTGGACTTTTTTTACAAGTCTACAGGATTCGTGCTTTTCATTAAATCCAAAATTTATCCCTTTATCTTTATTATCAACGCTCTTTCACTTTACCTCCTGTGGGAGGATTCAATGTTATATCTGACCCTTTTCTTACCTTTAGAATTCAGTCTTAGCTCACCAGTGCGCTTAGAATGGGGACAATTGCCGCTTTACTACGGCGCATGCGCGTATTACCCATCGCGCATGCGCGTACTTTCGTTTTCGGCTGCGGTAAACGGGACGCTCTATATGCGGATCCCATTCCCTCAGCCTGGCATGACGCATGCGCCCAACGGTACTAGCACCAATGTATCCTCCTATTCGCTCTGACGGCCTCTCAGCTGTTTCTCATCATCCCATAATTGGCCACATGGGGCGATCTGCTCCCTCCCACCTTCAGTTTTGGCGCCAAAGCAACCTATTTAACCAGCACTCCATCAGATAGTTGCTTGAGATGGAGTGCTGGGAAGCTGCTTTCACCATACCCTGTTCAGGTACTTTTTCTCTTAAAGGGCTGCTATGTTTGTCCATACTCTTTTTGGTGGTGTTTTTGGGGCTATTTAGCCCTTAGCATACACAAAATTTTAACATTGGCTTTATTACTAGTTCTGCCCTATTTCCTTTTTACAAAGGACTTGCAACTAATGGATCCAGCTATTGGAGTCTGACCCTGCAGAGCTGGTGACCCTTCCCAGCTGGGGTGTTCCCCTCCTTTACAAGTGGCTATCAGGTACGCTTTTTGGATTAGTAAGGCTGACTTGTACACAATACCATACTTTATAGCAAGGTGTCTCTAGATACCGCATACTGTAGATACATTATACACTAATATTTTGTATATATATCTTCTTTATCTTGATTATTTTCAGCTTATCCTTGTGATACTGGACTTAATATAGTGTTTTTATCATTCCTGGTTATCACCACTTCCTACAAGGAGGCTCATGGGGAGGACCCAACTGGATCCTTAAGGTACATCCAGGGGGCGTCTACAACTGGAAGCTAATGTTCTTCTATCTATCCTGTACATTATTATTGTTATTAATTATAGGACATTGGCATTTCATATCTGTCCGCAGAATACGACTCTGCTGCTGGCCGGTTCGGCACATCCCAACCCCATTACTACCACTTTTCTTTTTAGACTTTGTTATGTGAGTACTCCTTTTAGATATACACACTTATCTGTCTATATTATATTTATATGGGGTTGGTCACCCATTACTTCATTCTAGAATCTTTAGTGATTCCCCTTTCCCCCTTTTTTTTTTTTTTTTCTCTTTCTCACTTGCAGCTCATGCCTTGTTTGCGGGCTCTGGACCCCATACTCGGCGAGTTCCTGACGGTCCTCCTGAGAGACTTACTTTTAGATAAATTACTGGCTACTATAGACATATACCAGTTCCTACCTTTCCAACAGGAAATGTAAGGTAGGTAACTCTTGTATACCCATTTGAATTACTTATATTTATATTGATACTAATATTACATATATCTAAAACACATAACATTTGCCTATCCACTCATAAATAACTCCCGTGTCTTTCTTAATATGTACAACAGATACATGTATCGCTATGCTCTGGTTCTGAAGAAGCTCTAAGCGAAACGCGTCAACCAGCATTGAATCAGCGAGTTTTGTCTAAACATTCTGATCTATCAACAAGCTATTGTATATGTATGCCTTTGGATTGTAAGGATCCCTACCGTTTTTATATATGATATGTTTTTTGTATATTATGTGTTAATAAAACTATTTAGAATCAATCTTTGGTATTGAGACATACATCCGTTCAGGTACCGTGATAGTCCGATAGGTTGGCTAAAAACCCCCCTTCTTCGTTTTTTATTTCTCAAACAACAAGTAATTACAGTGTGCTAAAAAGATCAAGGGCTGGGTCTCCTGGGCGGAGCGCAAGGGGAGGGGGGCAAATATAGGCCTCTAACTGACCGCCCCAGCACGCCACCATACCAAGGTCACCCTAAGGCACAGCGTTTTCTCCATGGGGACAAAACTCTGCCAACTCCAGATGGGCTGGTCTTCCCCATAGCAACAAACTTTCCACCTTGCCTGTCCAGCCAGCACATCTGCTTATTACCTACTTCCTGATGTACAAACAAATGATAAACTGTTGGTCAGGGGACCTAGGAGAGGAGAAATAAGAATAGAAAGAAGAGTATAGGGGGCAAGAAAGGGAAGATAGAAGAACAGGAACATACCTTGAATCTCGCAATTAACGCCACCTCTCACACCCAGCCTCTAATGCCATTGCAAAATGAGGTAAGTAGCTGAAAGAAATGTTTTTTTTCCTCATGCATCTAAGTTAGGTCTCTGTTCTTAAATGTAGAAGTTGAGGGCGTTGCCTAAGGGACGGCTCTGCCAACTCCAATAAAGCCAAGTCTAAACTAGAGGATACTTGTCCTGGGTCGGAAACATATTCTACCCAAGTTTACCAAGTGCTGGAGAAGTAGTCCCGGGTACCCCTGCAGGTAGTGATCCAGTCCTCCTCTTTCTTTATTTCACTCACCTTACACCTCTATTCTTCCCTGCTGGGGATTTGTGGTAGTTTCCAAAAGATTGGGAGCAGCCACTTAGCTGCATTCAATACATTAGGCAATGTGCTTTTCCTATATTGACTAACTGGCATGGGAGGAATGTGCAAAAGGAAGTGAACCGGGGAGAGAGGGACGTCTTGGTCTATGATGTCTTTAATCTGGGACCTAATGTCCTCCCAAAAGGGTCTAATCACCGGGCAATTACACCAGATATGCAAGAGTATACCCCTGTGACCAAAGCCCCTCCACCACCGGTCCAAAGTAGATGGAAAAATTTGTGCTAAATCCGCTGGTATGCTGCTTTTCTCTATCTTTTCAAATATGATAAATATGATAAAATTATAGACCCTTCATTTCTTTGTAAGTGGGCAAACTTACAAATAAACTTTTCCTCACTGTATATTATTATTCAACCTTACCAACTATGTAACTGTGTAAGTTTTTTATTATTATTTTGTTTTACAATAAAAACTAAATAATTTTAAATAAATTATATTTATTATGACGGGACTATTTGTTTCTGCTGTGTGCGGTTTACTGTTGTATACACTGTTTATAAAATCTCAATAAAATGTAATTTACAAATAAATAAATAAAGACACAAAAAAAGTAGAACATACAAAATGTAATATTTACATTTTTTTTCTAAAATATGTTTTAACCACTTCAATACCAGGCACTTTCCTCCCTTCCTGCCCAAGCCAATCTTCAGCTTTCAGCGCTGTCACTATTTAAATGACAATTGCGTGGTCATGCTACACTGTACCTAAACTTAATTTTTTTTATAATTTTGTTACCAGAAATATAGCTTTCTTTTGGGGGTATTTGATTACCTCTGGTGTTTTTATTTTTTGCTAAACAAATAAAAAAGTTTCTGTTGTAAAACTTTATAAAGAAGTACGTTTTCGCCTTCACTGATGGGTACTGATAAGGCGGCACTGATGGGCACCAATGAGGTGGCACCAATGGGCACTGATGATAGGCACTAATATGCAGCACTGATGGGCACTGATAGGTTGCACTGATGGGCACTGATAGGTGGCACTGATATGCGGCACTGATGAGCGCTCATAGGTGGCACTGATGGGCACTGATAGGCGACACTGACGGGCACTGAAAGGCTGCACTGATGGGTACTTGTGGGGGGCACTGATAGGCGGCACTGATAGGTAGCACTGATGGGCACTGATGGACTGTGATAAATGGAACTGATAGACATTACAGTAAAGGCATCACTGGCAGGCATTACTGATGGGCACTGATGTGGCATCATAAATGGGCACTGATTAGCATACTTTTTGGGCACAGATTGGAATCCCTGGTGGCCATGGGTGGCATACCTGGTGGTCATCAGTGGTGACCATCCCTGGTGGTCCTGGTGGCATCCCTGGTGGTACTGGGTGGGCATCCTGGGGAGGGGGGGCTGCACAGACCCCCTGTTAGGAGAGCAGCCAATTGGCTCTCCTCTACTCGCATCTATCAGACGCGTGTGAGGAAAAGCCGATAAACGGCTCCTTAACGGCTCTTCATGTGCATACTGTGTATGCACCAGGTTGGCAGGAAGTGGTTAAAAATATTCAAAATTACTTTTGTCAATTGGCTGGAAAAGTGTTTTGAATAGATTACTCTATCTGGCAATATAACGTGAGAGAGATGTACCTGCTAAATGTTAATGAGGCTTTTTTCTTTATTTTTTTGACAACATGTGAATTTATCTGTGAACAGTTGATGAATATCTAGTTATTTTATCTTTTATGTGTGAAACTTCCAACAAATGGTTGTTGGCAACCATTCCTGTTCCTTGCAGTAACTTTATAAGTTTAAAGTCTGCTTGAATAATTTCCTGACAAATCTCAATATACAGCAACAGTATCTTTTCTCAGAAAAGCTAAAAAAAAATCTTTATTAATGTAGCGCTTACCCTCAAAGGAGCCGCTGTTTTCTTGGGTCACCTGTTGCTAGTGGACAGGATGATGGAGTAACCAGAGAAATGGAAATTCAAACAACCCCTCAAACAAATACATAAAATAGAAGCAAATACAGCTGGAAAAAAATATACTATATACAGAAAAACGAAAAATAAAAAGAAAAAAAAAGAAAAAATAAAAAAAAAAAAATAAGAAAAAAACATAAAACATAAGAAAAAAAAAACAAAAAAAAAAAAATTTAAAAAAATCAAAAAAAAAAAAAAAGATAATAGAGTAAAAAAAAAAATAAAAAGCAAAAAAAAAGATAAATATATTTCTAATGCCGCGTACGTCAGATTTTCCGACGGGAAATGTTGGATGTGAGCTTGTTGGCTGAAAGTCCGACTGTGTGTATGCTCCATTGAACATTTGCCGTCGGACTTTCCGCCAACAAATGTTGGCTAGCAGGTTCTCAATTTTTCCGCCAACAAAACTTTGTTGTCGTGAAGTCCGAACGTGTGTACACAAGTCTGTGCACAAAAGTTCACGCATGCTCAGAATCAAGTAAAAACCGGAAGCACACATATCACATTCGTCACGCGGCAAATTATGAAATCTCTCAATGCAGTGCATTCTCTTCTTCTTTATAATGGTATAATAATAAAGTTGCTTTGCTGCTGATATTCACAGAGTTCTGACAAGCTTATTTTTAATTATTTCTCATAATCTCCTGAATAATATTAGTTTTTGTTGTTTTCTTTCTCATGATTAATCTGTTTTTTTTCAGCATGAGGATGAAAATCGCGAATCATCCCTTACCAAACTTCTACTAACACGAGATAAACACAAGATTAGCAGAAGGAGCCCAAAGGGTGGCACACTGGCTATTGAACTTCCTTTTTATCGGCTCGTCGTACGTCTTGTACATCACCACGTTCCCACATTCGTAATTGTTGGTCAACATTTGTGTGACCGTGTGTATGCAAGACAAGTTGGAGCCAACAAGCTTTCGAACAAAAATCCATGGTTTTGTTGTCGGAAAGTCTGATGGTGTGTATGGGGCATAAGGGTGCTATTGATATGACATTTTCACCACATGTCGGTAACAACCCATGCAATCCTTACATACAAAGAAACCAAAACAAATACATTCAGAATATTGATTTTGGCCCATTCTTCGACACAAACAGTCTTCACATCTTGAAGGTTCCATTAGGGTTGCCACCTCATCCCTTTAAACCCAAACACATATTAATTACACAGGATCTGTGGCTGATTAGTGTGGTAATTAAACTCACTTAGTGCCTTATCTGCATTAAATTAGCTTCGGAACCTGTGTAAATAATTTGTGTTTGGGTTTAAAGGGATGAGGTGGCAACCCTATCCATGGGCCTTTTCTATGAACTCTGATCTTTAGTTCTTTCCATAGATTTTCTATTGGATTCAAGTCAGGTGATTGTCTGGGCAATTCTAGCAGCTTTATTTTCTCTCTTTGAAACCAATTGAGAGTTTCCTTGGCTTTGTGTTTGGGATCATTGTCTTGCTGAAATGTCCACCATTGTTTCATCTTCATCATCCTGCTAGATGGCAGCAGATTTTTATCAAGAATGTCTTGGTACTTTTTTCCATTCATCCTTCCTTCAATAATATGAAGTTTGCCAGTACCCTATGCTGAAAAACAGCCCCACACCATGATGTCCCCACCTCCAAATGTCACTGTTGGTATGGGGGTGTTTTTGGGCTGATGTGCCATTTGACCTCCAAACATGGTGTGTGTTATGGCATCCAAAGAGTTCAATTGTGGTCTCATCTGACCAGACTATATTCTCCAGTATTTCACAGGCTTGTTTGAATGTTGCACAGCAAACTTTAAAAGAGCTTTAACATGCTTTTTCTTCAGCAATGGAGTCTTGCATGGTGAGCTTTCTCACAAGCCATGGCGGTTGAGGGCATTACTTATTGTTTTCTATGAAACAATTGTACCTTCTAATTCCAGGTCTTTCTGAAGCTCTCCACAAGTGCTCCTTGGCTCTTTGACAACTCTTCTGATAATTATTTTCACTCCTCTGTCAGAAATCTTGGGGATAAGGGTGTTCATAGACATTCATGTGATATCTCCTAATCAGTGATTTCTCCACCAGCTAGCCAAACCGCTCACCTCAATCACTGGACCCCTGAGCTAACAGATAGGTCAAACAGGCGTTCGCCACTTAAAGTGGTCACAGATGGAAGCTTGAATGTACAGATGAATAAGATATGATGTCCAACCACTTTTAACAACCGAACGTTGTCACTCTTAAATTCCAACCGTAATACCATGAAAAAAACCAATGAAAAAATATATAGTGCACACTGTGTGGCTGAAATACTTTCTTTTTATTCATAAAAGTCAGGTACTCAAATAAAAAGCACTGTAACCCCAGTGCTAGGATGAATGGCATGTAGTATTGTCGGTATACATAGCTGAGGAAGTCCCGCTTAGGAATGATACGTGCACAAGAGGACTTTGAGCCAGTCCAGTCTCGGGCAAGTTTGCGACAATGGAGAGATTCACCCCCATGCCTGGACCAACACCTCTCAGCGAGCCACTGACAGCCTGAGCCAGCCGCTCCCATCCCCTCCACAGCCAAGCGCTCCAGTGAGCGTAGTCACCAGCTCTCTGCTCAGGGACCTGCGAGAACCGAGCGATCTGCTGTGTTAGATTGCTCAGTTTTCAGTCTTAGAGGCGCAGGGGTACAGATGCCGTATCAAATCATGGGGGACATTCATGCTGCATCCAGCTAGGTATGTATGATTCTGGAAAAAACATAACCTCATATTTCTCTTTTAAATGCAGCAGTGTCCAGCGAATCCAGCACAGGAACAAAAACAGCACAGCACTTCTTCTCCCTTCCTACTCCAGTTGGCACTTTCTCCGACTGCCCCGTTCTCTGCCAGGCTTAGCTTTTTATATGACCCCTCCTGCTCTGAGGCATGCCTGGGTATTGTAGTTGTTCCCCAGTCATGGTTGCAGTCCAGGTCCTCCTCCAAACCACATCACCCATGGTGCCTCTGCCCAGAGTCAGGTACTGGCTAAATAAGGCACACCTGTTACTGCCATCTTGTGGCAGAAAAAGAGTTCTGCATTCAGTGATGTTACCATTTCTTACACTAAATGGCACCCTGCAATGGACTGCAATGCATGTCCATCAGCAAAGTGCCTTTGAAATGACTGCTACCACATTGCACTAACACAGTAGTGTGAATGGGCCCCAATAGTAGACCAGAGCTACATTCTTGGAAAGCAGATTAGGGATCAATGCAATACAAAAGAGCCTTCCGCTAATGTACAGATGTGAATTATTACGAGTCTCCTTTGCAATAAAAGAAATTAAAAGCAGCATTTTACAGAACATTATAGCAGATGCAGAAACGTGTTTAAAATCTAAAGCAGGTTTATATAATTAGTGTGTAAAGACAAATCCAAGATAACCGCTTTGTGTTCTGTTCCGTATAGCAGATGCACCCCTGCTATGTGAGAAAATAAAACCAAAGCTAACGCCTTAGTGACAGCTGTGGTGACATGCAAACTTCATCTCTTTTTAAATAGATAAATTAAGAAGGAAAAATTGAATTCAGTAAAAGCGCAGAGCAGGAATATTTTTCTGATAGGCTGCTTTCATTACAGTATAGCGTGGGTTTTGAAAGGACCAGTGTTTTTGTATAGTATATATTTTTTTGTTTAGGGACTGGTATTTGATTTCCAATTAACCATTTGAAGACCAGGCCTTTTCTGAAACTTTTTGTTTACAAGTTTAAATTAGTATTTTTTGCTAGAAAATTACTTATGACCCCAAATGTTATATATTGTTTTTAGCTGAGACCCTAGAGAATAAAATGGCTTTAATTGCAATATTATTATGTCACACAGTATTTCAAACACAAATATTTGGGGAAAAAATACACTAAAAAATATATACAATAAAAACACAATAGTTGCCACAATTTTTTTTCTATAATGTGAAAGAAGATGTTACGCAGAGTAAATTGATACCTAACATGTCATGCTTTCAAATTGCGCCCGCTTGTGGAATGGTGACAAACTAGGGGACTTAAAAATCTCCATGGGCGACGCTTTAAAAACTCTTTTTTTTTTATCACTTTTACTCCTATTACAAGGACTGTAAACATCCCTTGTAATAGATATAAAGAAGACAGGTCTTCTTTATTGAGAGATCTGGGGTCAAAAAGACCCCAGATCTTTCATTTACCTTTAAAAGCAAAAGAAAAAAACATATTTTTTTTTTGCTTTTTTAACTTTGAAAAAATAAATATATATTTTGGCCTGAGAACGGGAAGTGACGTCAGAGGTCGCTCCGGTTCTCCATGGGCATAGGACAAGTGACAGCCATCTTGGCCTCACTTGTCTTCCTGCCCAGCAAATAGATGGGTCGGGTAAGCCTGGGAATGACCAGGAAGTGGCGGAGGGCGAGCACCCCTTCCGCTGCTTCTGAAAGTGATTCAACAATGGATCTGCCTGTGGGACCACTTATCTTACAGAGAATCGGCCATAGTAAAAAATTATACTGGGGTTTGAGCAGCTAGCTGCTGCCATAACACCGGTATTTATCGTCCAAATAATGACGTATTTTTACTATGGGCCAGTTGGCAAGATGTAAAAGACACAAATTATGCAACTCTGTTTTCATTAGTACATCCTTAAATGTTTGATACAAGCACTGTAAGTAGCTGAATGTGACTTGGCAGTCCCTGAACAGCAGAGCTCAGGCTGGAGAAGGTTAAGCAAGGAACCAATCAGTGTAAGGAGCATGAGGATAGAAGGCAAGAGCAGAGTGACGGAGTAATGATTGTTACCAATTTCATGAAACATATTGTACAAGTTCTCGATTATCTTTTGTAGCACCCTCTAGGTAGGTAGGTGCTAGAGTGAGGATTTTTGGTTAGGATTAGGTAAATTTAGGCAGGCCTGGCCAAGCGCCAGGCCTGTTTGTTTTGATTTTGTCTGGGCTGAGATTGGCTCAGAGTAGCAGCTGGTGACTCACAGGCAGCATTACTGAGACCTCCCTCTCGAGAAGATTATGGAAAGAGTGGAGGGAAGGAGAGGTATCTGGGGTATTCTAAGGAGCCATGACCAATCCCCAACCTGGATTGGCAGGGGGCAGGCCTCCTTAAATACTCAGGGTCAGCCCAGCTGGGGAGGAGTTGTTGGGTGGAAGAGCTGAAGTAGAGAGTGTGGAGGCTGTTGGGCCTTTGGGGGAGCTCCCCAGTCTGCGGGGGGGGGGGGGGGGGTGACCTCTGGCCATTTAAGAGCAGCATACATACAATATGCCTAAGATATAATTACATATATTTTTTCCCTTTCTTAGCAATACAATTTAATTAGAGATAAAAGATAATTATATATAATAATAACTCATACATTTCAATAAAATTGTATAGGTAGAAAATAGTACTATTTGATGCCCTATGGAGGCGAAACGCCATAGGGAGATGATTTGCTGATGTCACTGCTATCAGTACTATATCCATGCTTTTAATCCTTATGTCAATGTGAGTACCCACTTTGTCAGATTTTAATAAATTTTTTCCGCCTGACGGTATTACACTATATAGTCCCCTTTTCTTTATTACCGGTCATACCTGGGGAGATATACCATACCATACACTGCCTACCATCTTGTTCCTGAGTCCCTTTGGAAGACTTTACAAAGACTTGGTTTGCCGTTACTACATACCTGGGCTGGGAGTCGTTTCCATTGGTGTGGCTGACACCATCAAGCCTTTGTGACTCACATGGTATACACCTATCTGAGTCCACAAATTCCGGTAAGCCTCAGTCCTAGTGGTGACGGACCTCTTCAGACAAGCCGCACAAAAGTCACGTTTATTTTGTTTTTTACACTTTAGTATCACAATTAAGGTGTATTATTACATTGTTTAGAAGCATTTTGTATTATTTTCTATGGTCAAACATAGTATATATACATTATAGTTTATTTCACGTCTCTTTGATAGAGATTCCACATGGTTATATTGTATAGTGTGTTTATGGACAAAACACTTATTTTCACATTTACTCTTTTGAGAGTGAATCACTCACACATATTGGTATTGTATTGTTTTCTATTTATTTAGTTCACAATTTTTTGTATGATTGTCCATTTGATTATATAACGGACATTTTATGAGCGCTGCACTCTTTTGATACTCAGAAAATAGTACTAGGATTGTTGTATAATTCATTCATTGGTTCTTTCTATATACATGCATATATATGTGCACATATATATATATATATATATATATACACATATACACACACACGCTCATTCATTTTTTTTCTCTTTTTATACATATAAAAACGTGTTTTTTAATATATTGATTATTTGTGTCGGATAACTTTTCTAGTTTCCTTAATTATGATTTTTCTTGCTATTTGGCTTTTTAACCCCTAGTGTCTGTCATAGAGGGTATTTTGTACGTTAGTTTACTGGTTGAAAAGTAATACAACTGCAAGATAGGTTGTATTGGGATACAATTGCTTAAAAATAAATAAAAATAAAAACTGTAGCCATTTATCGATTATACTAGAGAGACATATATGGTGAACCCATTATAGAGAACAAGTTGATAAAAGATAAATAAAAAATGAATAGTGCACATAAATATGTATACCTGACATATGCTAGATATTTGTAAAGAGAGATATGCATATACACGCATACACACATAAATACATATATACGCATGTATACACACATCTGTATCACGCACAAACATATATACATATATATAAAAAATATATATTTAAACACGCATGGGTCCTTCCCTTTCTCCAACCATCAGTAAACCAATGCTGATAGACCATTGGACACCAACAGGGGAAGAGATGTGATAAATAAATTGATCTGAAAGGATTTTCCATTGGAGTCCTTAAATTCTTTCTGGCCGTGTTTTATGAATATACACGCCATGCAATTGGATTTTTTGCACCTAAAGATACCTCGAATGTTAACCATAAAAGGAATATTACTAATTTTAGGTTTAGATCCTTTAATGTTACTTGGTGCTATACAACTCTTAAGCCCCATACACACGGTCGGATTTTCGCATGGATTCTGTCCGATCGGACAATGTTGTTGAAAAATCCGACCGTGTGTATGCACCATCGGACAGTGTACGTCGGATTGTCCGACGGACAAAGTCCTATCTCCTGCTGGATAGATTTTTTGACAACACGGTCCGATCACACCAAATCCGATCGTGTGTAGCGTTGTCCGACGGACAAAGTGCCACGCATGCTCAGATCACATTACAAGACCAAAGCTATTGGCTACTAGCCTCTACGTAGTCCCGTCGTACGCAACAAACGTCACCACGTTCAGAATGATCGGATTTTCCGACAACTTTGTCCGACCGTGTGTACGAAAAACCAACATCGGACAAAGTATGACGGACATGATCCGACGGACCTGGTCCTCGGATAATCCGAGCGTGTGTATGGGGCTTTAATGTTTTGTGTCCTTCTAAATACAGGTCTGGTGGGCAGTGTCTTGGATAGAGTTGGATTTTGTAAGAATATTGGCCAATTTATACCTGTTTGTATTTAATTGAGCTTCCAAATAAAACTTTCCTGGTGCCTCCATGGCAGCATACCAATGGTTGGTTGCCCCGCCCCCAACCAACCCACAGGACCACTTCAAACTCTAGAAATAGGAGAGTTGAACCCCCCTGTCAGTATTCTTTTCTCTGTCCTCATACCTGCAGGATCACGGCCAGTCCTTCCTCACCGCTCTATGGTGCAACCATTGCAGGTTAATGCTCTCCTGCAGCATGGAGTCCCATGGCTTGGGTTGCTAAAGGCACCAGATAAGTATGGGAAACCCGTTTTTCTGTGGATCTTTTTAGGGTTGGGGATCAACAGGAGCCGCTTGTCTTTCTCCTCTATTTATCCCCACATTGTAGCACACAAAGGCATGCCTACATACAGTTCCCCCTGGGGCAAGTTATGGCAGCATTGGGGAAAGCATCCTCCCCCTCCTCAGCGTCCCCCTGTGTGTGCGGCGCTTCGCGCGCGCCGTTCCGCTCTGTTTTCTCGGCGGTAGGCGGAGCCGCGCCGCGCCGTGACATCGACAGCGCATGCGCAGTAGCCACTCTGAAGCCTCCGGCGGCCATCTTGGTACTTCCTAAGCGCTCTCAGTATAAAAGGAGAGCACAGCTTCAGTCTGGTGTCAGCTACATAGGAGTACACACCTCAAGCGCTCTCTCTCTCTCTCTCCTGCTGTCCAGCCTGTTTTCTTTCCTGGATATGGAACCAAGCCAAGGTACTGGAAGGGGCAATTTACCCCTTGTTTTCCTATGATCTGTAATTTGGAAGTTTTTTTGACATATTGATGTATTATTCTTGTACTTCACATTAGTCCAACTAAGTACCTCTCCTACCTTTTTAGCTCCCCATAGCAATCTAACACCGCATCAAAAAGATCCTCAACATACCACTAGGTAAGGGCTGCAACAGTCAGGTGAGGTTTTTAAAAGAGCACTTTTTTTTAAATAAACGGGACTAAAAAAACTTTCCTTTTTTTTTTCCTCTTCTCCCTCTTACTCAGCCCGCATCATGGATCATCACGCCGGTCATCCCACAGGGGGTCCCAAGATAGGAGGTCGGGGGGGCATAGAAGTTCGGGTCACTCCCACCCTTGTCAGCCCATGCCTCTCGCAGTGGCCAGAGGTCACCCCGACATTCTACAGATAGGCATGTCTCGGCACAAAGGTCGGGGTATCCAGGTCAGAAAGCCTGCTGGGTATGTGGAAAACAAGCCCTCCCAGACAAACTAGTATGTGCCCAATGCCTCAGAGAAGCCGCAGGTGACAAAGAAAAAGACAAACAGGAATCCATGGATTCCATTAAACAGCTAATAAAGGATTCTATCCACGAGCTCGCGGTAAGTCAAGACCAGGCGGCTCCATCTTCAGGTGAATCAGTGATTACCCCCACCCCACACCATGATCCTGAAGCACTTTCTGAGGAGGAAACAGAATTGGTGGAGGAGAACCCATCATCTTTTGATTTCGCTCTAGTGGAACCCTTTATTAATGCTGTAAAAGATGCAATCCAGTGGGAGGAGGACCCAGAGCCTCCGGCCAAATCCCAAAAATATTTTCCACACCTGAAAAGAAAATTGTCAACCTTCCCCCTGATGGAGGAAATCAAGGAGGTAATAACAGACGAATGGCAGAAGGTAGATAAAAGGCCATTGGCATGCAAACCAGCAGTTGCCCTAACCTCTATTTTCAGGGCCACAAGAATATGGTCAGACAACATTGAAACAGCCCTCAGACAAGGTGTGGACGTGGAAGAAATCATTAAGGCGCTAGATGAGCTGAAATTGGCCTCAGACTTCATGGCGGAAGCCGCCATTGACATTATAAAGTGTTCCTCCAGGGCCATGTTATATTCTATTACGGCCAGAAGGGAATTGTGGCTTAAACCATGGGCAGCCGACCCTACCTCTAAACAATCATGGTGCCGTATCCCGTACAATGGGAAAGCATTATTTGGCGACAAGATGGATGCAGCAATCACCCGGGTCACGGGGGGGAAGAGTGGCTTAATTCCCCAAGACAGAAGCAGAAGAAAGAGGTTTGTGTCACGCCCGACGAATCAGAGGACCAAAGATTCCAGATCCTACCGCCCAGGTAGGGAGTATAGGAGAGGCTGGAAAGGGTCACAGGTAACTTTCCTGAAGTCGGGAAAACCCAAAGCCTCAACTTCCACGACCGAGGGCCAGATGTCCTTTTGACTCTCTGCCCACCCAGACAGGGCCTGTAGGTGCTCGACTCGGAGCATTCGCTCAGGTTTGGGTGGAAAACTGCACAGATCAGTGGGCCGTATCCACGGTCCAGCGGGGTCATCATTGGAGGTTCAAAAGACACCCCCCACGCCTATCTTTTCAACCCACCAAAATTCCGACCTCCACAGGAAAAAGGGAAGCTCTTCGGCAGTATGTGCAAGCTTTGGTGCTTCAGCAGGCCGTGGTACCAGTCCCAGCTTCGGAGGAACACCTGGGGTTCTATTCCCCAATCTTCTTGGTCCCCAAAAAATCAGGCGGATGGAGACCGGTACTGGATCTCAAAAAATTAAACAAATACATCCAGATAGAACATTTCAAAATGGAATCACTAAACACCGTGATTCTGTTAGTTCAGCTGGGGGATTGGATGGCCTCTATAGATCTTCAAGATGCCTATCTCCACATTCTGGTCCAGAAGCAATTTCAACCTTTCCTGCGTTTCAAAATAGGGGACTTACGCCTCCAGTTTCGATGTCTCCCCTTTGGGATCTCGACAGCTCCGAGGACTTTTACCAAGGTTTTGGTGGCGATTCTAGCTCCCCTGCGGGAAGAGGGGATCCGAGTGTTGCACTACTTGGACGATATACTAATATTGTCCCAACACAGAGAGAACCTGGAAGAACATGTGCAAAAGGTCCTGAACACATTAGGCAAGTTTGGATGGCTGGTGAACCGCTCCAAAAGTCAGCTGATTCCCACCCAGAGGATGGTATATTTAGGGGCTTTCTTCAACACCCCCGAAAGTGCGGTATCGCTACCATCAGGGAAAATGCCGGCTCTAATAGCCAAGGTGAAAAGGATGCTAGCAGGCCATCGTATACCTGCATCAGATTGCCTGAGCCTGCTGGGGTCCCTATCCTCCTGTATCCCCATGGTCAAGTGGGCCAGATGGCATCTGCGGGGATTCCAAATAGGGTTCCTATCACAGTGGAGAGAGGACCGCCTAGATCAGAGTATATGGATTACCCCCTCCATGAAGTCCGGTCTTTGGTGGTGGACGAGAACGGCCAATCTTCAAGTACACTGCTCTCTAGGGCCCATCCTGTGGACCATCCTGACGTCGGATGCAAGTCAAGTGGGCTGGGGAGCACACGTGCAGAGGCAACTAGTTCAGGGAAGGTGGCAATTCAACCCAGTCAATGTTGTGTCCAACATTTTAGAAGTGAGGGCGGCATGGATGGCATTACAGAATCTGGCCCCCTATCTCAGGGGAAAATCCATACTTCTACGGATGGACAACAAGGCGGCGGTAGCCTACGTCCAAAACCAGGGGGGAACACACAGCAAGTCCCTTCTCAGCGAGGTGACACCCATCCTGAACTGGGCCGAGAAGAACCTAGTCGATCTACGGGCCTCTTACATCCCAGGGCCCGAGAACCAGCTAGCCGATCAGTTGTCAAGAACCTTTGTCGACAACAACGAGTGGTCTCTCAGTCAGGAAGCTTTCTGGTGGATATGCCAACAGTGGGGCACTCCCCAAATAGATCTCTTCGCCTCTCCCCTCAATGCGAAAACACCACGTTTTTTCTCGAGGTTCCCATCACTAGGAACAGCGGGGGTGGACGCCCTGATTCAACCTTGGGACTTCCGGAAGGGGTATGCGTTCCCGCCAACCCCCCTGATATTGAGGTTCCTCCAGAGGCTGACGTCAGAGAAAGTCACAGTGCTGGCAGTAATCCCATACTGGCCCAAAAGACCATGGTTCGCGCTGCTAGTCAAATTGGCCATGTTGGCCTGCTATCACAGGGCGACCTCTCTCACCAACACCCAGAAATCCTGGATCTGAGGGTATGGAAATTGAGCGGGAAAGGCTGGACAAGCTAGGGTGTGCACCTAGTGTCGTCCAAACACTGTTGCAGGCTAGAAAAGCTACCACCAACTCCACATACTATAGAATATAGAGGAAATTCACAGAAATGGCGGAAGCTAATCAGTTTGACCCCCTGGAGCCGGGGGTACAGAATATTCTCCTGTTTCTGCAGGCCGGTTTAGATTTAGGTCTAGGCCTAAACACCTTGAAAGTTCAAGTCTCAGCCCTTTCAGCCCTGACAGACACACGCTGGGCGCTGAACCCTTTAGTGGAACGCTTCTTAAAAGCGGTACTAAGGCTTCGGCCCCCCAGAAAGACTCTGTATCCAAAATGGGACCTAACAATAGTACTCAATGTTTTATCAAGTCCTCCTTTCGCCCCCACGGAGGAATGCTCCCTGGAGGATATCACCATGAAGACGATATTCCTAATCGCCATCACCTCGGGGCGCAGGATATCGTAAATCCAAGCCCTAGGGGCTCAAGAGCCTTACACCACCTTTTTCCCGGATAGGGTGGTCTTGCAACCCATCAATCAGTTCGTCCCGAAGGTACCTTCAATCTATCACCTCAGTCACGAATGGGTTCTACCAACTTTCGAGGAGGAACCATCCTCCACAAGGCTTCATGAGCTAGACGTAGCCAGATCCCTGAAACACTACTTGCTGTTAACACAACAGCTTCGGAAAAATCAAAGGCTGTTTATCATCAGCAAAGGCGCAAAGAAGGGGAAAGCGGCATCAAAGACAACCCTGGCAAGCTGGATTGTGAAGTTAATACAAAGGGCATACCGGGCTAGTGGTCTCCCTGCTCCAAACGCGGTCAATGCACATTCGACAAGAGGGATGGCGGCCTCTTGGGCAGCTTTGGCACGGGTCTCCCCAGAAACGATCTGTCGGGCGGCCAGCTGGTCATTGTTCAGCACTTTCATGTCCCACTATAGTGTGGATCCAGCAGCTCTCACTTCCCGAGATTTTGGGAAAAAAACATTGCAACTTTCTGTACTGTAGTTGTTATTAAAATTATTATTGCAGTACCCTCCCTGTAAGCGAGTTATTAACCATTGGTATGCTGCCATGGAGGCACCAGGAAAACGGAAAATTGAATACTTAACTTCCGTAATTTTCCTTTCCTGGTGCCTACCCATGGCAGCATACACCCTCCCTTCAATAATCCTTAAGAGGTTTGGAGGCTAGTTACAAGAATACTGACAGGGGGGTTCAACTCTCCTATTTCTAGAGTTTGAAGTGGTCCTGTGGGTTGGTTGGGGGCGGGGCAACCAACCATTGGTATGCTGCCATGGGTGGGCACCAGGAAAGGAAAATTACTTAAGGTACAGTGGTGTGAAAAAGTGTTTGCCCCCTTCCTCATTTCCTGTTCCTTTGCATGTTTGTCACACTTAAGTGTTTCGGAACATCAAACCAATTTAAACAATAGTCAAGTACAACACAAGTAAACACAAAATGCAATTTGTAAATGAAGGTGTATTATTATTAAAGGTGAAAAAAAATCCAAACCATCATGGCCCTGTGTGAAAAAGCGATTGCCCCCTAAACCTAATAACTGGTTGGGCCACCCTTAGCAGCAACAACTGCAACCAAGCGTTTGCGATAACGTGCAATGAGGCTTTTACAGCGTCCTGGAGGAATTTTGGCCCACTCATCTTTGCAGAATTGTCCTAATTCAGTTACATTAGAGGGTATTCGAGCATGAACGGCCTTTTTAAGGTCATACCACAACATCTCAATAGGATTCAGGTCAGGACTTTGGCTAGGCCACTCCAAAGTCTTCATTTTGTTTTTCTTCAGCCATTCGGTGGTGGACTTGCTGGTGTGTTTAGGATCATTGTCCTGCTGCAGAACCCAAGTTCGTTTCAGCTTGAGTACACGAACAGATGGTCGGACATTCTCCTTCAGGATCTCTTGGTAGACAGCAGAATTCATAGTTTTTATCACGGCAAGTCTTCCAGGTCCTGAAGCAGCAAAACAGCCCCAGACCATCACACTACCACCACCATATTTTACTGTTGGTATAATGTTCTTTTTCTGAAATGCAGTGTTCCTTCTACGCCAGATATACTTGGACACACACCTTCCAAAGAGTTCCACTTTTGTCTCATCGGTCCACAGAATGTTGTCCCAAAAGTCTTGGGGATCATCAAGATGTGTTGTGGAGAAATTGAGACGAGCTTTGATGTTGTTTTTGCTCAGCAGTGGTTTTCTCCTTGGAACTCTGCCATGCAGGCCATTTTTGCCCAGTCTTTTCCTGATGGTGGAGGCATGAACGCTGACCTTAACTGAGGCAAGTGAGGCCTGCAGTTCCTTGGACGTTGTTGTGGGGTCTTTTGTGACCTCTTGGATGAGTCATCGCTGCGCTCTTGGGGTAATTATGGGCGGCCGGCCACTCCTGGGAAGGTTCACCACTGTTCCATGTCTTCGCCATTTGTGGATAATGGCTCTCACTGTGGTTCGCTGGATTCCCAAAGCTTTGGAAATGGCTTTATAACCCTTTCCAGACTGATAGATCTCAATTACTTTCTTTCTCAATTGTTCCTGAATTTCTTTGGGTCTCGGCATGATGTGTAGCTTTTAAGGATCTTCTGGTGGACCTTACTGTGTCAAGCAGCTCCTATTTAAGTGATGCCTTGATTGTGAACAGGTGTGGCAATAATCAGGCCTGGGTGTGGCTAGAGAAATTGAACTCAGGTGTGGACAACCACAGTTATAGTATGTTTTAACAAGGGGGGCAATCACTTTTTCACACAGGGCCATGATGGTTTGGATTTTTTTTCACCTTTAATAATAAACACCTTTATTTACAAATTGCATTTTGTGTTTACTTGTGTTGTCCTTGACTATTGTTTAAATTGGTTTGATGTTCCGAAACACTTAAGTGTGACAAACATGCAAAGGAACAGGAAATGAGGAAGGGGGCAAACACTTTTTCACACCACTAAGTATTCAATTTTCCGTTTTTGTAAACAAAAAAAAAGAATATTGGCCAATATTTCTTTATTGCGTTTTTAATTGCCCAGTGTTGGCTATTGTAGTTAGTGATAAATTTGGTTTGTAAAATCTCTGGGCGCTTTGGAGTTAGTGGGATTCTCTGCATCATCTTTTGGTACTTCCGAATACAGGTTGGACGCATTTTGAATATGTTCCTCACTATAACCTTTTTCAATAAATTTCTTATGTAGGATTTTCCCTTGCTCCAGATAATCTGCTGTATGGGTGCAGTTTTTCCTCAGTCTATGGTATTGACTGTATGATATATTCTGTTTCCAACTTGCTAAATGGCAACTATTCTGGTGCAAATAAGAATTACCTGCAGTATCTTTGAAATGGGTTTTGGATACAATGTTGAGATCCTCGTCCCATGATAATACAAGATCCAAGAATACCAAATTCTAAGGATCAGAAACAAAAGTAAACCGAATATTATATGGATTACTATTGCAATATTCAACAAATTTTGAAAGCATATCTGGAGGCCCCTCCCAGATGATAATGATATCATTAATATATCTCCCATAGTATATCAGATGTTGGCTGAAGTGCCTTTCCTCCCAAAAGCTCATAAATAAGTTGGCATAACATGGAGCAAAATGGGCTCCCATAGCTGTTCCGGATTTCTGTAGGTAGTATGTGTCTTGAAATTGGAAATAATTGTGCTCTAATGGAAATGCTGTGCAGTCACTGAAAAATTGAGCTTGAAGGGGATTCAAATAATCGATATTGAACAGAAAATATTTTAAAGCCATTAATTCAAGCTGTATGAGGGATTGACGTGTATAGAGAACAAAACACACGTCTAAAGAAAACCAAGTAAAACTAGACGACCACTTTTGATGTTTTAGTTCCAAGATATGCGATGAATCGCGTACATAGGCTGAAAAGGGTCACACTATAGGTTGCAAGTAGGTCTGTTACTGATTAAAATTTTCGTGTTCGATTAATCGATTTTTTAAAAATCGATTAATCGACTAATTTCGATTAATTATAACGCACATACAGATCCAACTACTTTTAGCTGATCTCCTTGCATTGCAACTCTGCATTAGTCAGTGGTAAATGTGGTAAACACTAAATACAATCACCCAACACTAGTTAGTTTCCACAATCCATGACTTAACTTCACAGTTCACACAAATACGTTTTAAATTCAAACTGTAGCACTGACGTAAGTAATTTTTTTCCCACAGTAGCGTGACAATCTCTCCACCTCCGGTCTAACTAATCACTCTCACCTTATGGCATGGACCCCTGTGCAAACAGGTGGTCATGCAAGCGGGTATCAAAAGGGTTAACACGGACCATAAACTTCTCTCATGGCTCCTTAGATCTCAGCAAGGATGCCAGGTCATGGGTAGAAACAAAAGATCTAAGTGCTCACCGCTTAAATATAAGATTTAATTTTTGTGTTCAAACACAAACTACTCACATAAAGATGATAAAAACACAGCACGTAAAGCCGACAATCGTGTTAGTTCCGTAGGGCAGCAGCAGGTGACGTCATGCGTAGCTCCTCCCACGTACGCATTATGTTCAATCAGAACTTCAACGTCACTGGACTCCTCCCCCCTTCCCTTTGTTAGCAGACGGAGGCACTTGGGGGAGGAGTCCAGTGACGTCGATGTCCGTGACGTTGCCAGATCTCCGACAGAACTCCCTGAAGACCCGGAAGCCGGCGGAGAGGTTAGTACCAATCAAAAGAATTTTGATCGAAAAAAAATTAACAATTAATCGAGGAATTAATCTTTAATTTCCACAGCCCTAGTTGCAAGAAATAGTCCACATATTTGGAGATGTAGCATGTTAACCCATCCATGCTGGCGATAATGGGTCATGCAAGGGGGGTTAACTGCATTCTTGTGTACCTTTGGGATTTGATAAAAGTACAGTGTTTTATAATGCTGTCTTGTTTTTTTTAACACTTTGTTACTAATTTCAGGAAACATATTGTACAACTCCTGAAACTCCTGAAATGCTCATAAGAACAAGTCCAGGGTAGTTGAGAGGAGCTTCAGTAACTCTCATTAGAAATTCAAAGGCACCATGGCACCCTTACAAAACACATTTTTAAAAAACAGTTTGGGTTGCAAAATCTGGTGCAGCTCTGCACAGAAACCAATCAGCTTCCAGGTTTTATTGTTGAAAACACTTGTTTTAAATATAGTGCCTGGGGGGTCCCCTTAGTCTGCCAGTAAAGTGGTGCATCAGTACCATGTGTAGAACTTGCTGCAGCAAAACTGACATTAATAAAGAAAAGAAAAATGACAATTAAATTGCAGTCAATAAAATACCACTGCCAGCAATAGAAAAATATTTTTTAAAAGGTGTGGGGTCCCCTCCCAATCCATACCAGGCCCTTTGGGTCTAGTGTGGATTTTAAGGGGAACCCCATGCCAAAAAAACATCAGTTCGCTCATCCCTCTCCTCTCCTGGCCTGCCAGGCTGCATGCTTGGATAAGGGCCTGGTATTGACTGGGCGGTACCCCCCCCGCACCATTTTTTTAAAACGTTTTTCTATTGACGGCAATGTTTTTTCCTTCAGCTGTCAGCGGGGAAGCCCGTTGACAGCTGATGACTCATTTGTTGTTAAGGACGCCTTCTGGGCCCCTCTCCTTAACAACTAGCTATTCACTATGCCCTGATTGGGCAAAGTTTTGCCCAATCAGGGCTTAGAAGTCAGTGCGCATTGCTGGGGGGTCGGTGGGCAAACATCCCGCAAAGCGCCCCGCAAATTAGAGTTTTTGCCAAATGGGTAAACAGGCGATGTTCAGGCCGAAATTTTGTTCGGCTCGAACTGTTCGCCCAACTCTACTGAATGGCTACCGCACACAGCTGCACCAGATTTTGCACTCTCCAGTTTTCTGTAAGTCAACCCCTATGTCTCTCCTGCATTAAAATCCATTACCTGCCTATATGTCCTGTACACTGAGCTGCGCACATGCAACGGAGTGTACAAATCTCGTCAATGCCGAGATAAATGAACTCCCGACCATGCACAGTGACATCCTCTTGGCCAGGCTAATAAAAATGGCCGAAGAACAGTACCCGGAAGCTGATCTGGCCAAAGTTGACAGAAGCTGGTGGGGATCTCCGGGAGACCACAGCATTGGATAGAAGGTGAATATAGTTGAGCTTAAAAAAAAAAAAAATGACTTATACAGAAACTTATACAAAAAATTAAATTGCAATCCCCAATGACGTTGATAAATTTAACCAAAATGGCAACATTTTGTGAAATCTCATTGTTTTTAAGACTACAGAAGAGGGTTCAAATATTTTTTTTTAAACACTTTCTTACCGCTTTCATAACACAAACTGTATAAGTCCTTTATCAAACTTTAAAAGGATGATCATAATTTGCTATATTTGAAGATTTAATCATCTTCCTCCACGGGGGTCCTCCATCCCCTGCCCTCCCTACCTCCTTGAAGTCCTCTTGAATCCATTTTATTTTTATTTAATTTGTTTTAGAAAAAGCAGCCTACCTTTTTTTCTGCACTTTCCAGGCCATTCTAGTAATGTCTTTTTCCTTGGTGGTGGGTAGTCCTTCCTGCTGGCTGTAATGATACGTGAGCACCACTTAGTCAGTTAAGAAGTACTGAAATCTCAGGGAGGATGGGGGCATAGTTAATGATGCAGAATGATGCTGTGCGCCATTCAACTTCAAAAGCAAGGAGCGATGTACATCAAAGAGGCAAGTCTGCAGTGAAAAGAGCAATAGATATGGTAGATTGAAGATTTAACAACAGAAAAGATCCACTTTAATGTACAGTTGTGCTCAAAACTTTGCATATCCTTAGAGAATTGGTAATATACAGACTGTACCATTTAAAAAAAAAAAAAAAAAAAACGCGTGAGCAGGCAAAACACATTTATTTTATATCTAGATTTATACTCTGTAACTGTAGGAAAAAACAGAATGGCACAATCATAAAACAAAACATGTCAACAAGTCAACCAAGAAAAGGCGCCCCGTTCAAAAGTCTCCATTCCCTTAGTTCTTAATACTGTGTATTGCCCCCTTTAGCATCAATGACAGTGGTCAGGTCAGTCTTTTGTAATAGTTGTCTATGAGGCCCTGAATTCTTGCAGGTGGTATAGCTGCCTATTCATCTTGGCAAAATGCCTCCAGGTCATGCAAAGTCTTTGGTTGTCTTGCATGAACAGCAGGTTTGAGATCTCCCCAGAGTGGCTCGATGATATCAAGGTCAGGAGACTGACATGGTATTCTTGTCTCTATAGACCTTGTTGACCTCTCTCCAAACATAGCGCTTATGGTTGTGACCATAAAGCTCTATTTTGGTCTTGTCACACCAGATTACAGCGTGCCAGAAGCTGTGAGGCATGTCAAGGTGTTGTCGGGGCATATTGTAACCAGGCTTTTATGTGCCATTGGCGCAGTAAAGGCTTCTTTCTGGCTACTCAACCATGCAGCTCCATTTTTTTCATGTATCATCGTATCGTTCTCCTTGAAAAAACCACACCGTCTTTTGCCAGAGCAGTCTGTATTTCTCCTGAGGTTACCTGTGGGTTTTTCTTTGTAACCCAAACAATTCTTCTGGCACTTGTGGCTGCAATCTTTCTTGATCTACCTGACCTGGCATCAAAAGATCCCCAAATTATCTACTTCTAAATAAGTGATTGAACAGTACTGACTGGCATATTCAAGGCTTTGGATATCTTTTTATATCTTTTTCCATCTTTATAAAGTTTCATTACCTTGTTACGCAGGTTCTTTTCTGCTCCCCATGGCTCAGTATCTAGCCTGCTAACCGCATCCACGTGAGAGCTAACAAACTCATCGACTATTTATAAGCACTAGGTGTGAGCCGAATACCCCCCCCCCCCCCCCATTCGGTTCGCACCAGAACATGCGAACAGTAAAAAATTTGTGCGAACACCATTAAAGCCTATGGGACACGAGCATGAAAAATCAAAAGTGCTAATTTTAAAGGCTTATATGCATGTTATTGCCATTAAAAATGTTTGGGGACCCGGGTCCTGCCCCAGGGGGACATGTATCAATGCAAAAAAAGTTTTAAAAACTGCTGTTTTTTCAGGAGCAGTGATTTTAAGAATGCTTAAAGTGAAACAATAAAAATGAAATATTCCTTTAAATATTGTGCCTGGGGGGTGTCTATAGTATGCCTGAGGCATCTAGTATTGTGTTACTGGCAGTGGGTTTGCAAAATAACTCGCTAGAGAGTTGACCATTTTGTCGTTTGTGGATGAGGACATCCAGAAAGGTTATGTTGGAGTGGCTATAAGACATGGTCAATTTTTAATTAAATGTGTTGTCTGTATTGATGTAAATAAGAAAATCATTAAGGAGGGTCTCAGGTCCATCCCAGAGTAAAAATATATCATCAATGTAGTGGTGCCACACAACAGCAGGGTCCACGTACATTGATGCTGAGACATCGGAAAAAAAGAAGGTACAGGTTGGCGTACAACGGGGCACAACATGTTCTCATTGTCGCTCTGTACCTGGAGGTAGTGGGAGTCTAACATTTTTTAAAAGTTATGCCTAAGAGGACAGTGAGACAAATTCATTAAGCTCGCAGTCATGTTTGCTGCCCTGGGAGAGAACATGTCGAATCGCAGACAGTCCTTTGTCCTGAGGAATAGAACTGTAGAGGGCCTCCATGTCAATGGCCACCAGCAGTGTCTGTTCAGTGATGTGGAGGCCCTCCAGTATTTGCAAGAGGTGGATGGTTACCATGCAAATGACGGTAAACCATCAATGAATGGTCTTAAATGGCTGTCAATGAATCAACTCAAGTTCTCTGTAACGATGCCTCTCCCTGAAATAATGGGCCTACCAGGGGGGTTCAAGGCAGTGGCGTAACTAGAACGCTCAGGGCCCCGATGCAAGAAACCATGGAGGGCCCCCCCCCCGACCTCCGGACAAAGCTCTTTTCTCCGAGCCCGATGGCAGAACACCAGGGCCCGGTCACAAGTGGGTGGCTGCATATAAAGGAACCTAAATATGGGGGTGGCAGCAGGGGCCATGGATAGAATCATGCTATGCATGAATCTATCCATTTGTCATAGAGGGAGTGGCTGGAGAGAGGGGGTGGCACCTGTGCGCCCTTTTGGACGCACCGCCACTGATAAACACATGCACATTCACATACATGCACTCTCACATACATGCACACACACATACATATATGCACGCACACACACAGACAGACATACATGCATCGTGCACACACACAGACATACATGCGTGCGCACACACACACACATGCATCATGCGCACACACATGCATCATGAACACACACATGCATCATGAACACACATGCATCATGAACACACATGCATCATGAACACACACATGCATCATGAACACACACATGCATCATGCGCACACATGCATCATGCGCACACACATGCATCATGAACACACACATGCATCATGCGCACACACATGCATCATGAACACACACATGCATCATGAACACACACATGCATCATGAACACACACATGCATCATGAACACACACATGCATCATGAACACACACATGCATCATGAACACACATGCATCATGAACACACACATGCATCATGAACACACACATGCATCATGCGCACACATGCATCATGCGCACACACATGCATCATGAACACACACATGCATCATGAACACACACATGCATCATGCGCACACACATGCATCATGAACACACACATGCATCATGAACACACACATGCATCATGAACACACACATGCATCATGAACACACATGCATCATGCATTGCACACACAGACACACACATACATCATGCGCACACACACACACACACACACACACACATGTATGATGCACACACATACAGATACAGTAGATAATCTTATATTAAAAAAAACAAAAAAAAAAAACGAGTCCTCTTACCTTGTCTCTTCCTGCCGGGTACTGCACTGCAGGGGGAGACAAAGAGCACACACTGTGCTTTGACTTTCACTTTAGCCTAATGTGAGGAGCTCCCTGCACATCGCCGATTACAGTTTAGAATCGGCGATCGGGGGAGCTCCTCTCAGCCGCCCCTCCTAGCGAAGTGTACAGGGGGCCCCCAGGGCCCCCTGCAGCAACGGGCCCAGTCGCCATGGCGATCGCAGCGACCCCTATAGTTCCGCCACTGGTTCAAGGTTTTTTTTTGTACTTTTAGGAGCGCATAGAATGAAGCTAGTCCTAATAAATTCCCAGATGTTTTTTGGAATGATGTTACAGTAGTATTCTTCATCCACAAACAGGTAAAAATTAATGACTTTTATATCAAACGATACCAGTCTGAGTTGGATAAGATTGTTTTGTACATCTGAATATATTTAGAGTTGTCCAAAATTACAAAGTTATCCCCTTTATCAGAGGGTTTAATTGTGATGGAATTGTTGTGTACCAGGGATTGTAGTGCCTGTGTCTCCTTTCTATTTAGGTTATTGTAGGAATTATGGGAAATTTAAAATTCCAGAATTTCTTTTGGGATAAGTTTTAAAAAGGCCGCTGCATTTGAATTTGAGCTGGGTGAAGGATATGACGTAGATTTCTTTTTTGAGACAATTGAGTAAGGGTGCGGTTGTGGTGGAAGAAATAACACTATCAACCTCTGCCAATAGTGTTTCTAATTTCACAGAGATCCTTCGAATCATTCTCTTCTAACAGGGTAATTATATGTAGCGGCCATAACCCCTAGGGACGGCCTTGATTTTCTGGGCTTACCAGTTACCTCCTCTTGGCTTGTCGGTTGTTGTCTAGGGGTTCCCAGGGTTAGTACCCAGTGACTGCAGACGCTGACACATAAAAGTCCTTTTCAAGGTTTTTATTTTGCAGGGAGTAATATCCAACATAACAGTCTCTGATGGGAATAGAGGGCACGGGTGATAAAACTCAGGCCCAGAGAGTAGCCACTCGCAAATGGGTACTTCACTGCTGAATAAACCTTCTAGCCAGAGATTTAGCAGCCAGCACGTGATCCGGAAAACTTAGTAAAGTCTCTGCCACAGACTAGATTGCAACTGAAGTGAAGTGTGGATTCTTTAGTGTCCATACAACTCAGCTTCCAGGCTCTTACTGAGCAGCCAGCTTGTTGGCCCTCCTCCGAAGAGTCCTCCCCTGGTCACTTGTACAAGTTGCCGTGTCCCTCCAATACCGAGAGCACACCGGGATGCCTTTTGAATCCTCGTTCAGTTACTGGGCCTCGGACTAGCCAGTTCCGAGGCTCGGGAACAGACGGGAACAGACAGGATGTTCTCGGCCTGTCATGGGTGCCTCATTGCACCTATGACTAGACAGAACCTTAGTATAGTCCAGTCTCACTGATGCCAAAGTAAATCCTCTACAATTAACCCCCAGAACTCCATTACAGTTCTGAGAAAAACTACATTTGCACTGATAGCGCACACTTAGCAAAGTGTGACCGCTACACATAGTTACATAGTTAGTAAGGTTGAATAAAGACACCAGTCCAACCTGAGTGAGTGTGGGTGCGTGTCTACAATTATCCCTATTTATTTAAGGTACCCATATAGCGCCGTCAATTTATGCAACGCTACACACATATATCAAACTTTTACATCGGTCCCTACCCTCAAGGAGCCCACAATCCAAAGTCCCCAACTCACATTCATATACTAGGGCCAATTTTGGACAGAAGCCAATTAACCTACCAGCATGTCTTTGGAGTGTGGGAGGAAACCAGAGTACCCGGAGGAAACCCACGCAGGCACAGGAAGGACATGCAAACTCCAGGCAGGTAGTGTCATGGTTGGGATTTGAACCAGCAACCCTTTTTACTGCTAGGTGAGAGTGCTACACACTACACCACTGTGCTGCCTAAATCAAGTGGTCTATTGCTTCCAGTTCCCTCTGTGTGTTAGTAGACTCAGAATGAGTCTGTAGTTTTGCATATAGACTTTTTAATAATAAATTACGTATAAACAAGTGTGTGTCTTTAATGGCTTCAAATTTATCAAGCTGGCAAACAGGGTAAAATGTGAGGCCTTTCGCAAGCACTCGCATCTTGTCTGTGTCTGTGTCTTTCTAGTGTATGTTTTTATGCTTTCTTAATCTGTTTGCACTTTGCCTCGCATCTTGTCTATAAAAAAATACCTTGTGTGGGAAAAATAGGATTGGGGAGTGGATGATGCGGCATTGTGACTGCCAGTGCTCTGAAGTGCTCTTGTACCTGAATATGGGGCCTGTGCAATTGTCATATACCCCTAGTGTTACCGTGTGCGTTGATACGTGGTGAATGGGAATTCTCTGTATCGGAGTTGTCCTGTGATGCATTGCCGTGACAACAACGTTTTTGACATCTTCATTGTGTTGTGGGAGGGAGTGACTGAGAAGAAATTGATGACATGAGTGTATTCTAATACCCTGGATATATTATTTAACCACTTCCAGACCGCCGCATGCCGATACGTCCTGTCTTTGAAGCAGAATATTGTTGTTATGGCAGCAGCTAGCTACCATAACCCCGGTATCCTCTTCTTCAGCGGGCAGTCTGCTTTCCGATAAGAGTGGTCTCTGCAGCAGATTCGCCACAAAATCACTTTTATCGGTGGTGGGAGAGGATCCCCCAGTCGCTTACCTTAGCAGTCGGCAGCGGCAGAGGCGATCGGATTCGTCTCCTTCCTGGGTATGGAGACGAGTGAGGGGAAGATGACTTCCACCTATCTCAATACCATTGCAGGGCGGAAGCGACGTCAAAACATCACTTCCGCCCATAGTTCTTAAAGGGCAATTTTTTTTTTTTTAACCACTTCAATACCGCTCAACGACATATGACGGCCACAAGGTGGCTCTGCCATCCTGGGTGGACGTCATATGACGTCCTCCTATTCCCGGCTGTCTAGGGGGCGCGCGCGCGCCACCCACGGCGCGCGCACGCGCCCGCGGCGTCACTCGGGACCGGTGCGCAGGCCCGGCGGCCGCGATGTCCGCCGGGCACCCGCGATTGCCCGGGAAAACAGCGGGACCGTGGAGCTGTGTGTGTAAACACACAGCTCCACGTCCTGTCACTGGCGAGGAGACCGATGGTGTGTTCCAAGTACAGAGGAACACCGATCGGTCTCCTCCCCTTGTGAGTCCCCTCCCCCCACAGTTAGAATCACTCACTCAGGGAACATATTAACCCCTGCAGCGCCCCCTAGTGTTAACCCCTTCCCTGCCAGTCACATTTACACAGTAATCAGTGCAATTTTATAGCAACGATCGCTGTGTAAATGTGAATGGTCCCAAAAATGTGTCAAAAGTGTCCGAAGTGTCCGCCGCAAAGTCGCAGTCACGAAAAAAATTGCAGATCGCCGCCATTACTAGTAAAAAAAAATAAAAAATAAAAATGCAATAAATCTATCCCCTATTTTGTAAATGCTATAACATTTGTGCAAACCAATCAATAAACGCTTATTGCGATTTTTTTTTTACCTAAAATATGTACAAGAATACGTATCGGCCTAAACTGAGAAAAAAAATTTTTTTTTTTTTTTTAAAAATTTGATATTTATTATAGCAAAAAGTAAAAAATATTGTGTTTTTTTTCAAAATTGTCGCTCTTCTTTTGTTTATGGCGCAAAAAATAAAAACCGCAGAGGTGATCAAATACCACCAATAGAAAGCTCTATTTGTGGGAAAAAAAGGACGTAAATTTTGTTTCGCACGACCGCGCAATTGTCAGTTAAAGCGACGCAGTGACGAATCGTGCAAAAAGTGCTCTGGTAAGGAAGGAGACAAAATTGCCCGGTGCTGAAGCGGTTAAATTACAACATTTTTTTTTATTGCATTTTTGTGTAAATATGAGATCTGAGGTCTTTTTGACCACAGATCTCATATTTAAGAGGTCCTGTCATGCTTTTTTTCTATTACAAGGGATGTTTATATTCCTTGTAATAGGAATAGGAATAAAAGTAAAATAAAATAAATAAAATAAAAGATAAAATAAATAAGAAAAAAAAAATGTCAATACGCCACGTCCCGCCAAGCTCGCGTGCAGAAGCGAACGCATATGTGAGTGACCTCCTCTGTAACTCAAAACATACAACTTATAGAATTTTTTAAGCGTTGCCTATGGAGATTTTTAAGGGTAAATGTTTGTCGCCATTCCACGAGCGGGCGCAATTTTGAAGCGTGACATGTTCGGTATCAATTTACTTGGCGTAACATTATCTTTCACAATATTAAAAAAAATTGGGTTAAATTTACTGTCTTATTTTTTAATTCAAAAAAGTGTATTTTTTCCAAAAAAAGTGCGCTTGTAAGACCGCAAATATGGTGTGATAGAAGGCATTGCAACGACCGCCATTTTATTCTCTAGGGTGTTAGAAAAAAATGTATAATGTTTGGGGGTTCTAAGTAATTTTCGAGCAAAAAAAATGTTTTTAACTTGTAAACCACAAATCTCAGAAAGAAGCTTGGTCCTTAAGTGGTTAATCTCTTTTTGTTTTTATGTTCTGACCGTTGTGCCATTTCTATGCCTTTCCTTCTTGGAAGGCTTTTTTGTCACATTGGAATTTCTTGTCTTTTTTAATCAGTATATATTTATTATATTTTTCCAGGTGATTTTTTAACCTTGTTTCTGACGCCGCAAATAATGCATATGACTTGAGGTTAGTTTAGACCAGCCTTTCTCAACCTTTTCAACACAGAGGAACCCTTGAAATAGTTCTCCGGTCTCAGGTAACCCCTGCTACAAATTTGAAATCTACAACTCATGATACATTAGTCTGATGGTCAGTGGGAAGATTGTCCTTACACTTGTGGTCATTGGGAAGAATTACCTCCTTACAGATAGTTAACCACTTCCCGACCGCCCACTGCATATATACGTCAGCAGAATGGCACGGGCAGGCAAAACCACGTACCTGTATGTGGCCCTTTAAATGCCTGCCCGTGGGTCGCGCGCGCGCGCCGCCAGCGGCGCGCTCGCGACCCGGTCGGGAGCTCCGTGACCCCGGCGCCGCGACCAGCGGACGCGATCGCTGCTGGTGTCCCGCGATCGGGTTACGGAGCTGAAGAACGGGGAGAGGTTTGTGTAAACAAACCTCTCCCCGTGCTTCCTACTCTGCCTGTCATTGATTGGCTGTTCCCGGTCATCGGGAAAGCCGATCAATGACGTCTGACGTCAGCCCCGCCCCCTAATGTAAAAAAACACACACACACGTCAGAGCACATAACCCCTCCCCTAGTGGTTAACTCTTTCACTACAACTGTCATTTATACAGGAATCAATGCATTTAAATAGCATTGATTGCTGTATAAATGACAATGGTCCCAAAAATGTCCGATGTGTCCGCCATAATGTCGCAGTCACAATAAAAATCGCTGATCGCCGCCATTACTAGTAAAAAAAAAATATTAATAAAAATGCTATAAAACTATCCCCTATTTTGTAAACGCTATAACTTTTGCGCAAACCAATCAATAATCGCTAATTGCGATTTTTTTTACCAAAAATATGTAGAAGAATACGTATTGGCCTAAGCTGAGGAAAAAAAAATGTTTTTTTATATATTTTTTTTGGGGATATTTATTATAGCAAAAAGCAAAAAATATTGCATTTTTTTCAAAATTGTCGCTCTATTTTTGTTTATAGCGCAAAAAATAAAACCGCAGGGGCGATCAAATACCACCAAAAGAAAGCTCTATTTGTGGGAAAAAAAGGACGCCAATTTTGTTTTGGAGCCACGTCGCATGATCGCGCAATTGTCAGTTAAAGCGATGCAGTGCCGAATCGCAAAAAGGGGTCTGGTCCTTTGGCTGCCAATTGGTCCGGGGCTGAAGTGGTTAAAAAGATCAATGGTGTCAGTGGGAACTTATCTGAGAGGCAGAAATTGCCCAATGCTGAAGGAACCCCTAGCAACCTCTGGAACCATGGTTGAGAATCACTGGTCTAGAGTATCAATTTCCAGATTAGAAATTCTTTTACGATATTCTTGGATTAAAAGGGTCATCAAACCGTCAGAACATTGTTTTAGCCTGTGTTCACACTATTGCGAATTCGCAGCGGGGCAAAATACTGCGAATTCGCAGGACATTTGAAAACCCATTGTTTTCAATGGGGCACGTTCACACATGTCCGGTACATGCGCACTGCGAATTGACGAAAATCCGCCACCGAATTTGGTGCGGTGCGGGACGGATCAGGTGCGAATTCAGGCCCATTATCTTCTATGGGCACGCATCTGATTCGCACCTGGCTTGCGTTCTGAACAGAAATACGCAAGTCACTGTACTACCTCTGAGGGGGAAGTCCACGGCCAATTTTTGAAAAAAAAAAAAAACGGCATGGATTCCCCTCCAGAGGCATACCAGGCCCTTAGGTCTGGTATGGATTTTAAGGGTACCCCTACGCCGAAAAAACGGCGTGGGGGTCCCCCCAAGATCCACACCAGACCCTTATCCGAGCACGCAGCCTGGCAGGTCAGGAAAGGGGGTAGGGACGAGGGCGCCCCCCCCTCCTGAACCGTACCAGGCCACATGCCCTCAACATGGGGGGTTGGTGCTTTGGGGAAGGGGGGCGCCCACCCCAAAGCACCTTGTCCCCATGTTGATGAGGACAAGGGCCTCTTCCCGACAACCCTGGCCGTTGGTTGTCGGGATCTGTGGGCGGAGGGCTTATCGGAATCCGGGAGCCCCCTTTAATAAGGGGGCCCCTAGATCCCGGCCCCCCACCCTATGTGAATGAGTATGGGGTACGATGTACCCCTACCCATTCACCTAAGGTGTAAAGTGTAAATAAAAAAAAACACACAATTTAAAAAAAAAAAATTATTGCACTGCTCCGGGGGTCTTCTTCCGTCTTGGGGGGTCTTCTCGCCGGACTCCTCCGCTATTTTACCTAGCTCTTTTACCGAGCGGAGAAGCCCGGCTTTCTTCTTCTTCGTCGCCGCCGTCGTCTGGGGGTCTCGATCCGCCTTCGGGGGTCTTCCGGGTCTCTTCTGTTCTTGCCGCTGTCGTCGCCTTCTGCGCCGCCGCCACCGCCTTCTTCTTCTTCTTCTTAAGATGTTGACTCGTCGCTCTCGTCGCATATGATGTCACAGTCCCAGCATCCTCCGGGACTGTGACATCATAGGGGGCGGGGTCACCATGTGACATGAGCATGTGACCCTGCCCCCTTGTCCCTATATAAGTCCCAACACAGCGCGGCTCTGCCATTCCGGCCAGAGAGAGCGACGAGTCAACATCTTAAGAAGAAGAAGAAGGCGGCGGCGCAGAAGGCGACGACAGCGGCAAGAACAGAAGAGACCCCGGAAGACCCCCGAAGGCGGATCGAGACCCCCAGACGACGGCGGCGACGAAGAAGAAGAAAGCCGGGCTTCTCCGCTCGGTAAAAGACCTAGGTAAAATAGCGGAGGAGTCCGGCGAGAAGACCCCCCAAGACGGAAGAAGACCCCCGGAGCAGTGCAATAAAAATTTTTTTTTTAAATTGTGTGTTTTTTTTATTTACACTTTACACCTTAGGTGAATGGGTAGGGGTACATCGTACCCCATACTAATTCACATAGGGTGGGGGCCGGGATCTGGGGCCCCCTTTATTAAAGGGGGCTCCCGGATTCCGATAAGCCCCCCCCCGCAGACCCCGACAACCAATGGCTAGGGTTGTTGGGAAGAGGCCCTTGTCCTCATCAACATGGGGACAAGGTGCTTTGGGGTGGGGGGCCGCAGGGCGCCCCCCTTCCCCAAAGCACCCACCCCCCCATGTTGAGGGCATGCGGCCTGGTGCGGTTCAGGAGGGGGGGCGCTCGCTCGTCCCCCACCCCCTTTCCTGACCTGCCAGGCTGCGTGCTTGGATAAGGGTCTGGTGTGGATTTTGGGGGGACCCCCACGCCGTTTTTTTCGGCGTAGGGGTACCCTTAAAATCCATACCAGACCTAAGGGCCTGGTATGCCTCTGGAGGGGGAACCCATGCCGTTTTTTTTATAAAAATTTGGCGTGGACTTTCCCCTCAGAAGTAGTAAAATGAGTTGCGAATTCATGCTAGCAGCTGATTCGCACCTAAAACGCGGACAATCCGCAGAACAGCCGGCGTTTCACTGCGCAGTCACGCAGGGCCTTGAATTCGCACCGCACTAGTCTGAACCCAGGCTTAAGATATTTTACCATGCCTTTTTTGAAATTGGGCTCAATGTTCTCAAATGATGGAAAAATTTGAACCCATAGTCCAAAGGGGTTTATACCTTCCTTTTTATATTCCTTCAAGGATTTATTGTGCCTGAAAAGTACAGCTTTTTTCTCCACTGTTTGAGTTAAGTTGGAAAACATAAAGGAGATTTCAGACTCCACAGATTCCTTAGCTTCAAAGTCCTGTTGTAAATTGGACATGTCGGAAATGTTCCCCATTCATCAAACTGGTAGGACTCCATTGAAGTAGAAAAAAAAGGGAAGGGGGGAAGGGGAGGGGAAAAAATAAAATGCAATTGAGTAAGCTTGAAAGAACAAATATACCCAGTATTGCACAGAATAACCTGTATAATAGTGTACACTCCCCCTGCCTAAAAATGAGAGGATTGAAGGGTTTTTGCTACCCAAATAGAATTGCAAGTCAAATTTATAAGGGAGGATGGAGGGTACCAGGAAAGAGGCTGCCAATTTCCACCATAGAAATTGTACAAAATAAAGTGCATATAATGCACATTGAACCCCTCATGGACTATAAGGCATACTCATATTTTAAGGTAAAAATATATATTTATTTTGACATTAATATCATTAAAATAGAGAAATAAAATTAGCAAAGTAAGCTTGTACATACATTATCAAACATTGGTATGTTACAACATGAAATAGCCATAACACAAAAGATATGCCATCCAAAGAGCTATCCATATATGGTTTCAGGCTAGCTCTCGTGACCAGTGATGAAAGCCGACATGTTTCAGACTAACTACAGTCTTTCCTCAGGGGTTGTACATTGGGTATTATGTTTTTAAAATGTAAATGTACATTATGTTAGTAAACAATACAACTGATTAGGCTGTATGACTACAACCATATTATATAGCCATAGTGTTATAGTATGTATTATGTTATGGTTTAATGTTAAAAAAAGTTATGTTTTTAAGGAAGGCCCTATTGTATTATCATACGGGCCTTCCCCATGTCACTATGATATGTTTCAAATTACCTTTACATGTTACCACCATATGAGTACTCTGTATTACCTATTTACTATATTATAGATCATCATTTGGACTGATTGGTACCATTTAGGGGTGTCCTGCCCCTGTTCTGGTCCCTGTGTATGTGTATCTGGGTGGGGCAGAGTTGGCCTTTTTGTCAGTTTTCTGGGGGGCTCATTTGCATTCTACTGCACCCAGCAGGAATAACTGTTTTTTATTGAACTAATTGTTGTGAGTATACATAATAACCTGTATGGTAGAAACTACTATAACACTATGTCTATATAATATGGTTGTAGTCATACAGTACATCCTAATTGATGTATTGTTTACTACATTACAAGTTTCTCTTTGAACTTTGTTGCTTAGAATTTAATAGACACGTGCAGTCCGTTTCCTTCTGAATAAATATTCAAAAAATTTTTCATTAGTCTGAGATTCCGATACATCGGAATGCCTGAATTACCCTAAAAAAAAAAAAAAAACAGCATTAATATTCTTAAAAAAAAAAAAAAAAACATTTGAAAAAATAGATTTTTTTTACCTTACCAGAAATCCCTGTTGCTAGGCAGTCTTCCTAATCTGCCTCCTTCCTACTCAGCAGTGATCTTCGGTCTTCTCTCCTCCTCGCGTTGTCTTCTGGGTAATGGGGCGCGCTGTAATAACACAGCACGTCCCATTCACAAAGCGTTGCGCAACTCGCACATGCGCAGTAGGAAACGGGCAGTGAAGCCACAAGGCTCCACTGCCTGTTTCCCTTAGTGAGGATGGCGGTGCTGGGACCCGAGAGCCGAGGGACTGGTCGGCCTCGGCGGCCCACACCGCGGGCGCACTGGAAAGGTAAGTGTCCTTATTAAAAGTCAGCAGCTACTTTTTTTTTAGCTGCTGACTTTTAAAAAAAAATATTTACCGCTGGAACGCCACTTTAAGCCAAAGGTGATTTAAGGAGTCATTGCAATCATTTAATGAAGATTTTTCTTTTGTTTGTTCACTTGTGCCACATTCTAATCGCAAAAAAAAAAATTTAAAGTTTTCGATTCGATTGATTTGAACGTTTTGAATTAAAAAAAGCAATAAATTCAAAGAAAATTTGAAAGACATATTATGAAAACGAATCAACCAAATTTAACGAAACAAAAGAACTAGATTAACAAATCTAAACAAAACAATTTTTTTCATCATGCACATGTCTAGAGTTTAATCCTCAAAAAATAAAGTAAATAAATAAAAAAAATATCTAATTCTGGTCTATTTATAATTTTTTTCACACAACTTTTACCCAGGATTCACACATTTACCCAAATCAATTCCATTTTAAAAATGTATGAATCCTGGGTGAAAACATTTGTGAATAGACATGATTTTTTAACTTATTTTTTGCAAATTAATTCTGTACTTCTTCACTGTTGCTCATATGTGAATGTTGACTTCATTACAATAATAGGCTCTTTTAATATAATATTTAGTAAAGAATTTCAAAGGCTTTTGAATAACCTTAGGAACTTATTTTCATAATGTAGATACACATTCAATACAAAGAGATAATGGCTCTGTATTGTTTTGTACCCTTTAATATTGCATTGCTTTGACAACATCTAAAAGAACATAAAAGGCAACAATGGTTCCATTATACTCATATGTCCGAATCTCTGATTGCCTTGAGTAGGCTGAAGTATTTGTTTGAAGCTATGCTTTTTTTAAATACATTGTACACTTTCTATTTGCAATAAACTAAGAAAAAAAAGAGAAGGAAATTAGTGTAATAGGCATTTATTTAGTGGCTATTCGTGGAGTGTTTTTCGTAGAGCCATAGGAATCAAAAGATTTCCTCCATTATTTTGTCATTTAGCATTGTTTCATCTTTAGCTGTACTTGTCGTAGAGTGTTTAGTAGCTGTGCTGTTACTTTGTCATAAGATTAAAGGGGATCTTCACCCTAAAAACAAAGTTCCTGTCAGGGCTGGGCTCAGCCCTTCCTTCTCAGAGCTGGCCGCTCAGCTGTCGGCTAATTGCCAGCTCTTATTTCTCCACAGTTACTCAGCTGTTGATGATATCCTGCTCGTCAGTCCTGTCTACTTAAAACAGTGTTTCAGCTGTAAATTTTTTTTTTGAAAAGTCAGCAGCTAAAAAAAAAGTAGCTGCTGACTTTTAATAAGTACACTTACCTTTCCAGAGCGCCCGCGATGTCGGCCGTCGAGGCCGACATGTCCCTCGGCTCTCCGGTCCCAGCGCCGCCATCCTCACTAAGGGAAACAGGCAGTGGAGCCTTGCGGCTTCACTGCCCGTTTCCTACTGCGCATGCGCGAATCGTGCAGCACTTTACCCAGTGCGCCCCATTACCCAGAAGACAACACGGAGGAGGAGAGAAGACCGAAGAACACTTAAGATCACCGCTGAGTAGGATGGAGGCAGATTAGGAAGACTGCCTAGCAACAGGGATTTCTGATAAGGTAAAAAAAATTTTTTTTTTCAAATGTTTTTTTTTTTTTAAGAATATTAATGCTCTTTTTTCTTTTTTTTTTTAGGGTGGCGCTCCACTTTAAGCCGTTCAGCCCAGTGGATCTCTGCCTTCACCTTGGTCAACATCACAGAGGCTATATCTGTGTTCCTGTTTAAAGACTTGCTTTGCTGACATCCCTTCTGGCTCCAGATCCTGCTTGTTATTCCACTACATTGATCCCGACTTCTGGCTTTGCTGACTATCCATTCCAGTTACTGAACTTTGGCTATGTTTTGACTACGTTTGTTCTTTTTACTTTTATTATTAAACAAGTGTGATTTAACTGTACTTCTGTCTTGGTCTATTTCATGGTTTCTGACAGTTTCCTCCTCTCCACCCCTCAGCTCATTTTTTTTACAAAAATGTTGCTGTCCCACCTCCATGCACATCACACGCCTAGGCAAATGATAGGAGATACAGAGAGAACAGTGAATGAGATATACATATCTCAGGAGGCATAATGCTTCATTCACAAAGGAGAAAGGGGGCAGGCCTAGTGGCTCGCCATTGGGAAGCCTCCCAATGGCGTCACACAAGATGGCCGTGTGGGACATGAGCAATGGCAGCAGAGAAGATCTCGGCAGAACAATGTTGGATCTGCTAGGTGGGTGAGTATCTTAACTGTGAAGAACCCTCAAACCGTTGAGCAGGTGTTAAAAAGAAATGGGGGGGTGAAGATCAGTTTTTCTCTACTTTTTTTTCAGTCATGGCTCCCTTTAAAAAGTATGCAGAATCACCAGGCATCCCAGTTCCAAAATATATTTTTTGGGGCCAAAGGACAGTGACCTCTGCTTTGGATGATGACATGACCCTCTTCTTGGTTACACATAGGGAGAGCTCCCAATCATACCAGAGTCACCCCCTTCACATCAAAATGCGATATTTCCCACCCACACATTCAAGAAAGTGAATAGTGCTGGGTGCTCTAATGACCATAGGCTGCAAACTGTGAATGATCAAAGTGAAAAAAATGTCATTAGCACACCAAGGATTCCTCGAAAATGGTCCAAAGGCTTTTTTTCTGTGGTCACATGAAAAACATACAGCAAAGTTTCGGAGCCACAAAGGGCCCCTTCGTCAGGCATGTGACTCTTTGTCAGGCAAGTGTGGCTCTAAAACTTTGCTGTATGTTTTTCATGTGACCATGGAAGTAAAGCTTTGGCCCTTTCGTGGAATCCTTGGTGTGCTGATGACATTTTCTTCACCTTTTCGCATTAAGGTCCCCCTTTACATCAGACCCCCCCCCCCCCATTACATCCCAGTCAGCCCCTTTCACAAGAGAGTCCCCAATCACAGCAATGCCTCCCCCCACCTTCCTTTATATTGGAGTCCACCCTTCACATCAGATGCCCCTCCTAATATCAGAGTTCCCCATTACATCAGATTCCCTTCTTCACACCAGAGTTCCCCCTTTCACGATTTTGAGACATTCACAAAGAAATTTGTTTAAAAAAAAATTGGTCCCTCATGTAAAATCAGGGAGTAAGCCAGTGCCAAGGAATGAGCAACTGCTCAGCCCCTGAATCTCTAAACACCCTACTGATTTCAAATATTACATGACCCCCAGGCACAACCTTAGAGACCTAAACAACATGTTCCTCAACCATCAGAGATCTGCGCTAGATATATGCAATTCCTTTTGGTCCGAACATAGATTATGATGAATTTTTGGCTATTCAGAGATTTAGTTTCGTATATTTCGGAATGATTCGAATTAGGATCGGTCGAAAAAAGATCAACCGATTCAAATTGCGTGAAGAACAGCTGGTTGTCTAGGAGTGGGCCAGGAAGCTGGCTACTGCATCCTTAACAACCGATTACTCGTCAGCTGTCAGCGGGCTTCCCCACTGACAGATGAATGCAAAAAAAAGAATGCCGGCAAAAAAAAAATGCAGGAAAATAAAAAGTGTGGGACCCCCCAATCCATACCAGGTCCTTTCCTGTCTGGTATGGATTTTTAGGGGAAATCCACTTGAAATGTAGAAAGAAACAAAACAAAATCCATACCAGACCCTTATCTGAGCATGCAGCCTGGCAGGCCAGGAAAGTGGGGGGCGAGCGAGTGCCCACCCCATGAACCATACCAGGCCACATGGCCTCAACATGGGGGGTGGGGACAAGGGCCTTTTCCCCACAACCCTGGCCAGTGGTTGTGGGAGTCTGCGGGTTTGGGGGCTTCAATAAGGGGGCCCCCAGATCCCTGGACCCCATGTGAATGAGTAGGGGTACATAGTACCCCTACTCATTCACCAAAAAAGTGTAAAAAGTAAATAAAAGCACACCACATTTTTTGACAAGTCCTTTATTAAAAAATTAAAAACAAAGTGCCCAGGTGTAGATCCATCGTAAATCATAAAGCCTGCCGCACCTGGAGAAAAAAAAACCCTGGTCCCAACGAAGGCTCCTGTCATCTGCCAGCTCTGCCGCCTGACAGTTCTTAAATAACTAATTGGTGGAGGCCACCCAATGACGTCATCGGGTGTCCCCGCCCCTTATGATGTCATTGGCCAAGGCATGCTGGGTCGCTGACGTCACAAGGGGTGGGGCGCCGTGATTGACATTGGCCTATTATGAACCTTGTCCCCATCAAGGGACAAGGTGCTTTGAGGGGCGGAGCCCCCCTGCCTCAAAGCACCCCCCATGTTGAGGGCATGTATGTAGGTACCATGCTCGCCCCCCCCTTACCTGGCCTGCATGCTTGGATAAGGGTCTGGTATGGATTTTGGGAGGGGTGCCCACTCTGTTTCTTTTTTTAATTTTGGCGTGGGGTTCCCCTTGAAATACATACCATTGCTTGCATTCTTTTGTTTACATTTCAGCTGTCAGCGGGGAAGCCCGCTGACAGCTGATGTGTAATTCTTGGTTAAAGACGGGGTGGTTGGCTTCCTGGCCCACTCCTCATCAACCAGCTATTCTCCACACAGAATTTGGTTGATAATTTTTTTAACTGATCTGAATTTGAATCGTTCCAAAAATTCCAAAAGGTATCAACTAAACAAAATTAGTAACATAACGAATCTATCCGAAACAAAACAAATGTTTGCATTCTGCATATGTCTAATCTGTGCCTTATCTAGTTAGATAACCACTGTTTTAAGGGACTAGACATACTAGTGTTGTTACTTGGTTTGCTTTTTGGCTGTACAGTTGTATATTATTTTTTCATCTCTCACCTCTCATGTTTAACCTGTTACTGTGCTCTTGTTTTTATCAATAAACAATTTAAACAAGAAAAATTGGTTCCTTAACCACTTTCTTACCGGGCACTTAAACCCCCCTCCCATCCAGACCAATTTTCAGCTTTTGGTGCTCTCACACTTTGAATGACAATTACTCAGTCATGCAACACTGTACCCAAATTAATTTTTTGTCATTTTTTTCCCACAAATAGAGCTTTCTTTTGGTGGTATTTGATCCCCTCTGGGTTTTTTATTTTTTGCGCTGTAAATGAAAAAAGACAGAATATTTTGAAAAAAAAATGCATTTTTCTTGGTTTTTGTGATAAAATTTAGCAAATTATTAATTTTTCTTCATAAATTTTGGCCACAATTTATACTGCTACATATCTTTGGTAAAAATAACCAAAAATTTGTGGAAATTATTTGGTCTGTGTGAAAGTTTTAGAGTCTACAAGCTATGGTGCAAATCATAAAAAAATTATCACATCTGATGTACTGAGGCCTATCTCATTTCTTGAGACCCTAACAAGCCAGGAAAGTACAAATACCCCCCAAATGACCCCTTTTTGGAAAGTAGACATTTCAAGGTATTTAGTAAGAGGCATGGTGAGTTATTTGAAGTTGTAATTTTTTCCCACAATTCTTTGCAAAATTAAGATATTTTTTTTTCACAAAATTGTCATTGTAATAGCTTATTTCTCTCACATAGCATATGTATACCACAAATGACACCCCAAAATACATTCTGCTACCCCTCCTGAGTATAGCGATACCACATGTGTGGGACTTTTTCACTGCCTGGCCACATACAGAGGCCAAACATGCAGGTAGCACCATCAGGTGTTCTAGGAGCATAAATTACACATCACATTTCTCAACCACCTATTACAATTTTGAAGGCCCTGGAGCACCAGGACAATGGAAACGCCCACAAAATGACCCCATTTTGGAAAGCTAACACCCCAACGTATAATCTATGAGGCATAATAAGTCTTTTGAATGGTTCATTTTTTTCCAGAAGTTTTTGGAAAATGTGGAAAAAAAATGAAACCGCATTTTTTTTACACAAAGTTGTCAGTTTATAAGATATTTCCAACACATAGCATTTAGATATCACAAATGACACCCCAAAATACATTCTGCTACTCCTCCTGAGTATAGCGATACCACATGTGTGGGACTTTTTCACTGCCTGGCCACATACAGTGGCCCAACATGCAGGGAGCACCATCAGGTGTTCTAGGAGCATAAATTACACATCACATTTCTCAACCACCTATTACACTTTTAAAGGCCCTGGAGCACCAGGACAATGGAAACGCCCACAAAATGACCCCATTTTGGAAAGCTAACACCCCAACGTATAGTCTATGAGGTCAGACGGTGAGTATGGTCTTTGATAATAATATTAATTTCATTTAGAAAGTACCATCATCCATTAGAGTTTGGAGGAACACGGGGTAATTTGGTTCTACAACGCAGGTGCTAAGTCTGCGTCCAGTGAGCCAATAACCCACAGGAATTGGGAAAGAAAGGTTGGACTATCTCGGTACTGATAATATAATATGTCAACAAGGACTAAGGTTTAGAAAAAACTAAAATTTTTAATAGAAAAAACAATTACATACATGAAGACTGTACAATGTACAATTCAATTCCATAAAAACAAACAGAATAGCCCCTCCTGTACAATCATCAAACACGGCAGAGGGGTGCAGGCTTGGGCCGCAAGCTTGACGTTTGTTTGAACGTGAGGAGGAGGTGTCTCGACCGGTTTCGCAGCCTAGGCTGCTTCTTCAGGAGAAAAATCTAGAATACATATTGTTGTTCAATGTATAGTCTATACACAGCAGTTATACAGTTTATTACATCATAAAGAAAAAGGATGTATCAGCTCACCAGTGCATATGGAGACAGATTCCCATCGAGTCCGAAAATGCCTTACCCGGCGGATATGGGGGTAATTATACATGGACTAGGCTGTGACAATGAGGGAAGATACATCACTATACAGTAGTTAATTGGTAAGTCACCACCACCACATGTGGTAAGGTATGGTCTGAATCTATGAGGCATATTGAGTCTTTTGAATGTTTAATTTTTTTCCAGAAGTTTTTGGAAAATGTGGAAAAAAAATTAAAAAAGGCATTTTTTTTACACAAAGTTGTCCATTTATAAGATATTTCCAACAGGTAGCTATTAGATAGCACAAATGACACCCCAAAATACATTCTGCTACTCCTCCTGAGTATAGCGATACCATGCGTATGAGACTTCTACACAGTCTGGACACATACAGAGATCCAAAATGCAAGGAACACCATCAGGTATTCCAGGGACACATAGCATGCACATACCAAGAATTACACCCCAAAATACATTATGCTGAGCAAAGCGTAAACAAAAGCTTACCTGTGGTTGTAGTAGCGCAGTTGTACACAGGAGGATAGCACTGGTCGAGGCAGCAGGCAGAGACTTGGTCAGCAACGGCGAACACAATTGTCCAGGCAGGGATATTGTCCATATAAAGTCCAGGGTCAGTGCAGGCAGAGATATTGTCAGCAGTCAAAAATATTGGTCCTGGTAGTAGGCAGGACATGTGGTGTGGTCAGTGCGACAGGCAGAGGCATGACGGCAGGAATTCCTACAGGCAGCAGGCAGAAGTAGGGCCTCGTTCAGGACAGAATGGGGACAGGGGTAGAGGCTTCTCCCACCCAAATCTCTTTGAAGCCTCCAGGCCTCCAGACCCTAATCTAGGATTGAGAAAACAAAAAAAATTGTTTTCTTCATCCAGAAAAACATTTCTGGAGCCCCTCACATATGTGAGACCCCTGTGTTGAATCCCACTAGTCCAGTAGCAGGGTACAAGATCAGTCCAAGAGGCAGGCAAATATCATGGTCAAACAGTCCAAGGTCAGTTCCAGATCAGGCTGAGGTATTTACAGAATCGTTAGGCAGAAGCATGGTCGAATAATAGTCCAGGGTCAGTTCCAGATCAGGCAGAGGTAGGTACAGAATCGTTAGGCAGAAGCATGGTCGTATAACAAGCCAGGGTCAGTTCCAGATCAGGCAGAGGTAGGTACAGAATCGTTAGGCAGAAGCATGGTCGTATAACAAGCCAGGGTCAGTTACAGAGCAGGCAGTGGCATAAGGGGTGTGAAGGTGTGTAAGGGCAGGAACTGAAGATTACGTTTACCATACTTCACTAATAATTTATTGAAGTATGGTAACGGCAAAAACAGTCACCTATGCAGAGGCCTGGTTGGGAAGGACAATCTGCACAATGATAAGATGTGTCTCTTCTGATTCCTGCTTTGGTACACACCTTGCATTTTTTTTGACGGCGTTGGCCTGTTGGTTTGGGAGGGATTTTATCAGGAAAGTGGCAGTGGGAGAGTCGACTAACAACATCTGATTGGATATTTTCTGGTGGGCCGCTCGGGAATACAAGGGCAGTGAAAACTTCCTCCTGGTAGCCAAGGAAGGGTTTGGGGTTTTGGGTGGAGTTCCGGTAAATGACATACGAATTATATATTGCCAATTGAAAAAAATATATTGCAACTTTCTTGTACCAATGGTATGTCCGTCTTGTAGCAAGATATGGTTCCATTATTTGGTCGTTAAAGTCGACTCCCCCCATATACAAATTATAATCGTAAATACATTTGGGTTTGTTTATGGGGCCATTTTTTCTGGGGATTTCTACAAAGGTATTATTGTGGATTGAAGACAGCATGTAGACATCCCTTTTGTCCCTCCACTTCACTGCCAAAATCTCTTTGTTTCTCAGGCTTGCCGTTTCTCCTTTTTTCAATTTTTGATTCACGAGACTTTGAGGAAAGCCCTTCCATTTTTTTTTAACGGTGCCACATGCTGGTGTCTTCATCCGGTGGATGTTGTGGAACAGGGGCAGGGATGTGTAGAAGTTATCTACATATAAATTGTAGCCTTTCTCCAGTAGGGGATATATGAGGTCCCAAACAATTTTCCCGCTTGAAGTAGTCCGGGCAATTAGGGGGCTGCAGCTGGGTGTCCTTCCCTTCGTAGACTTTGAAGGCATACATGTACCCTGTGACTCGGTCACATAATTTGTACACCTTCACTCCATAGCGGGCCCTTTTGCTGGGAATTAATTGTTTTATTTTGAGCCTGCCACTAAATTTAATAAGGGACTCATTCACACATATGTGTTGGTCCGGGGTAAACAGCTGGGGGAATACTTGAGAAAAATAATTTAAAAGTGGGCGAATTTTGAAAAGCCTGTCATAATCTGGGTCATTTCGGGGAGGGCACTGGGAATTGTCGTTGAAATGAAGGAACCTCTGTATCATGAGGTACCTGTTTCGGGACATAACCTTGGAGAAGACTGGCATGTGTTGGAGGGGCTGGGTTGACCAATAGGACATCAAAGTGTTTTTTTTGGTGAGTCCCATGTTAAATGTGAGGCCTAAAAAAACCTTGAACTCCTCCACCGTTAGGTCTCTCCATTCATAGGGACGGGCATAATATGAGGTTGGGTTTTGCAAAATAAATTGCTGGGCATAAAGATTGCACTGGGCCACAATTGATCCTAACATGTCCTCCGTAAAAATAAAATTAAAAAAATCTATTGGGGTAAAATTGTGTGTCCACCTGGACTCCTGGCTGGGCCATGAAAGGGGGAATGTTGGCTTCTCCTGAATTAGGAGGAAGCCACAAGGGGTTTTGAAGGGCATAGGGAAGGCTGGCATGGGTCCTTGGCCTTTCTTGCCGAGGTACTGCGGTGCTGGTGGATGGCACTGCGGTGCTGGTGGATGGCACTGCTTCCATATGAAGAGGAATCTGAAGAGAGCTCCCCGTTGCTCTCGTCGGCCTGGCAAAGAAATTGGAAGGCCTCCTCTGCGGAAAATACTCTTTTGGACATGCTGCTGGTTGCTGGTGCGACTACACAGGTGTGTACTAAGCCTGCACTGATGGGCACTGATGAGGCAGCACTAATGAGCACAGATGGGCACTGAGGTGGCACAGATGGGCACTGAGGTGGCACAGATGGGTTACTGAGGTGGCACAGATGGGCACTGAGGTGGCACAGATGTGCACTAATGAGGTGGAACAAATGCGCACTGATGAGGTGGAACAAATGCGCACGGATGAGGCGTCACAGGTGGACACTGATGAGGTTGCACAGGCGGGCACTGATGAGGTTGCACAGGCGGGCACTGATGAGGTGGCACAGGCGGGCACTGATGAGGTGGCACAGTCAGGCACTGATTGTGAAGATGTGCAGATGGACACTGATCGGCACAGGTGGGCACTGATCGGCACAGGTGGGCACTGATCGGCAAAGGTGGACACTGATCGGCACAGGTGGACACTGATCGGCACAGGTGGGCACTGATCGGCAAAGGTGGGCACTGATCGGCAAAGGTGGGCACTGATCGGCAAAGGTGGGCACTGATCGGCACAGGTGGGCACTGATCGGCACAGGTGGGCACTGATCGGCACTGATTGGCACAGGTGGACACAGGTGGGCACTGATCGTCACTGATCGGCACAGGTAGGGCACTGATCGGCACAGGTGGGGTACTGTACTGATGGGGCACTGTAATGATGGGGCACTGTAATGATGGGGCACTGTACTGTTAACTGATGTTTCTTACGGTATCACAGATCCTCTCTCTCCTCACACGCTGTCTCTGTGTGAGGAGAGAGAGCCGGCAATGAGAGATGATCTCATATGTTTACATTTGAGATCATCGCTCATTGGCCAGGGCGATCGCGCTGTGATTGGCCGTTTACAGCGATCTGTGATTGGCTGTGTCCAAGGGACACAGCCAACACAGAATTTCCCCGATGCGCGCTCGTGAGCGCGGTCGGGGAGCGAGGAAAGGGGAGGCCGTCATATGACGGCCTCCCGGGATTTGGCATCCGCGCCGAGGCCGTCATTCGGCTACGGCCGGATGTGAAGTGGTTAAAGTGGTTGTGCACACATTTCATTTAGTAAATTTCTTTGCCTTCCAAATCAGGCAAAGAGTACTAAATGAAGTGTGTTTTTTTTTTTTCACTTACCTTGTCATCGCTGACGTTCTTTCCTCTGTCTCTTCGGCGGTGGGCGGGGTCTCTGCGTCGATCCTCGTCACGCCGCACTGTCTCCTGGGACCAGGTGTCATTGATCCCAGGAGTCAGTGCGGACATCTTCCGAAATCTCGCAAGATTTCGGCCACATCTTCCGAAATCTCGCGAGATTTCGGCCACATCTCCCGAAATCTCGCGAGATGTCAGCAGATGTGTCGAAATCTCGCGAGATTTCGGAGAACGTGAGCTGCACTTTGCCGTTACTGCGCACGCGCGAGATCGGCGCAGTAACAGCGGTGCATGCTGGGCCAGCTGAAGTGCCTGTGTGGTTTCACATGCCCACAGGCAAGATGGCAACCAGCAGGAAGTATTTTTATAACTTATTTTAGATGACGAAAACCGGCAGCAGTGAGATAGTGAATCGGAACATGTGATTACTTAAAAAACATCTTGTAATCCATTGCATTCCACAAAAAAAAAAAAACAGACCCGCTTTAATTGTGGGCAAGCCGCATTTGCAGTTTCTATTATACAGGATTTATATAGCACTGAAAGTTTACGTAGCGCTTGCTCAATGTGTCTACATCAAACAGACCCCACTTGACAGCGCAATCAGATAAATCAATGAAGATGATGAGTTTCTTTTAATCCGGTTCCATGGATTGCAATTTAGTATACATGAACCAAAAAGGTAATAAATTGCAATACATGTGTGAAAATTAAAAAAAAAAAAAAATGTTTTTCAGGCATTTGATGTCACATCCCAATCATCATTGAGGTAAATATTTTATTCTATCTTTTCATGTGACAAAACTGAAGAAATGACACTTTGCTACAATGTAAAGTAGTGAGTGTGCAGCTTGTATAACAGTGTAAATTTGCTGCCCCCTCAAAATCACTCAACACACCATTAATGTGTAAACTGCTGGCAACAAAAGTGACATTTTCACTTAGGGGTGTACTCACTTTTGTTGCCAGCGGTTTAGACATTAATGGCTGTGTGAGTTATTTTGAAGGGACAGAAAATTTACACTGTTATACAAGCTGTACACTCACTACTTTACATTGTAGCAAAGTGTAATTTCTTCAGTGTTATCACATGAAAAGATAGAATAAAATATTTACAAAAATGTGAGAGGTGCACTCATATGTGTTAAGGCTGGCCGAAGGGCCAGCCTGTATTTGTGGGAGGAGTCAGAGAGACTATTTAAGCCTCCTCCTCTTCTAGGGCCAGGGTCGTCGGCGTTCTGGGTAGATGCACGTCACTTCCGGCCAGCTTTCTGAGCGGCGGTCGGCCGCAGCATTTGTGTCAGTTCCTAGTGTCCCCCCCGTCATCCACCAGCTTTGTGGGTGCCGTCCTGCTAATCATCCCTTGCAGCGCCATGTTTCAGCTGCGTGGAGGGCAGCCGCCGATTCTCCCAGCGCTCATGGGGGGGGGGGGGGCAGTCCATCCATCCTCCACCACCCACTTGTCTGCCCGCTTCTCCCGGCGCTCATGCCGAGGGGGAGCGTCTGTCCTATGTTCCACTCTCCCCTCAGCTCTGGTCAGCAGCGTGCCGCCCGCCCGCTTCTCCTGGCGGTCATGCCGAGGGGGAGCGGGGGGGGGGGGTATCTGTCCTCATGACACACTTTCCCTTCAGCTCTGGCAGCAGCGTGCCGCCCGCCCGCCCGCTTCTCCCGGCGCACATGCCTGGGGAGCGGAGGGGCGTCCATCCGTCTGTCCTCCCTTCCATCCTCCTCCCGCCACTCTCCCCACGGCGTGCAGCCGCCCGCCCTCCCGGCGCTCACGTGGGAGGGGGAGGGGGGGCGTCCTTCCTTCCATGCTGTTTTGGTTGTGTCGCCCGCCCGCTTGCCTGGTGCGGGGGGTTCGGCCGCCGCCGACTCCTCTCCTTATTTCAGTTACACGAGGGACATGTCTGCCTGGGGGGGGAGGGTGTTCGGCCGACTCCTCTCCCCATTGCAGGTACACAAGGGACATGTCTGCCTGGTGCGGGGGGGGAGTGTTCGGCCTCCGGCCGACTACTCTCCCCTTACACTTTCCCCATGTACATATCTGCTTGGTGCGGTGTCACCGTATTTTCTGTCATTTGCCGCAACATCTGAAGTTTGCTTGAGTTTCTGTTTTTCCCTGGAGGCAGCCTGTCGAAAGTGCACTTCACTGCAGCATGTGTCAAAGATACTTTCTAAACATACATATCCTTCTGTCATAGCATTTTCTGCCCAGCATTTCTGTCATAGCGTTTTCTGCCCAGCATTTCTGTCATAGCGTTTCTGCCCGCCATTTTCTGTCATAGCGTTTCAGCCCGCCATTTTCTGTCATAGCGTTTCTGCCCGCCATTTTCTGTCATAGCGTTTCTGCCCGCCATTTCTGTCATAGCGTTTCTGCCCGCCATTTTCTGTCATAGCGTGTCTGTCCGCCATTTTTCTGTCATAGCGTGTCTGTCCGCCATTTTTCTGTCATAGCGTTCTGCCCGGAATGTCTGTTGTAGCGTTCTGTGCGGCATGTCTGTCGTAGCATGTTTCTGCCCGGCATTCCTGTCATAGCATGTTTCTGCCCGGCATTTCTGTCGGAGCATTTTTCTGCCCGACATTTCTGTCGGAACGTTTTCTGCCCGGCATTTCTGTCGGAACGTTTTCTGCCCGGCATTTCTGTCTCCGCATTCTTCCCCGGTATTTCTGTAATAGCGTTCTGCCCCTGCGTTTCTGTCATAGCGTTCTGCCCCTGCATTTCTGTCATAGCGTTCTGCCCCTGAGTTTCTGTCATAGCGTTCTGCCCCTGCGTTCTGTCATAGCGTTCTGCCCCTGCGTTTCTGTCATAGCGTTCTGCCCCTGCGTTTCTGTCATAGCGTTCTGCCCCTGCGTTTCTGTCATAGCGTTCTGCCCCTGCATTTCTGTCAATCACGTCATGCCCCAGCGTTTTGTCTCGGCGTACAGTCTCTGCGTTGTCATAGTCTTCCTGCTCCAGCTTTTCTGTCGCGGTGTGCTGCCCAGCATTCCTGGCTCAGCGTTCAGTCTCAGCATTTCTGTCATTTGCGTTTCTGCCCAGGTTTTCTGTCATAGCGTTCTGCCCAGGATTTCTGTCGTTGCATTTCTGCCTCAGCATTACAGTCCCAGCGTTTCTGCCCAGGGTTTCCGTCCTTGCATTTCTGTCATTGCGTTCACCCCTGGATTTCTGTCATTGCGTTTCTGCCCCTGGATTTCTGTCATTGCGTTTCTGCCCCTGGATTTCTGTCATTGCGTTTCTGCCCCTGGATTTCTGTCATTGCGTTTCTGCCCCTGGATTTCTGTCATTGCGTTTCTGCCCCTGGATTTCTGTCATTGCGTTCTGCCCCTGGATTTCTGTCATTTTGTCTCTGCCCCTGGATTTCTGTCATTTCGTTTATGCCTCAGTGTTCAGTCTCAGCGTATTTTTCTGTCATTCGCATTCTGTCATGGCATTTCTGCCTCAGCATTCTGTCATAGCAGTCTGCCCCAGGACTGCTGTCGTTGCATTTTTGCCTCAGCATTTCAGTCTCAGCATTTGTCATTGCGTTCCTGCCCCAGGTTTTCTGTCATGGCATTTCTGCCTCAGCGTTTCTGTCATTACATTTCTGCCTCAACGTTCTGTTATAGTTTCTGCCCCTGGATTTCTGTCACTGCGTTTCTGCCCCTGGATTTCTGTCATTGCGTTTCTGCCCCTGGATTTCTGTAATTGCGTTTCTGCCCCTGGATTTCTGTCATTTCGTTTCTGCCCCTGGATTTCTGTCATTGCATTTCTGCCCCTGGATTTGTCATTGCGGTTCTGCCCCTGGATTTGTCATTGTGGTTCTGCCCCTGGATTTGTCATTGCGGTTCTGCCCCTGGATTTGTCATTTCGTTATGCCCTCTGGATTTCTGTCACTGCGTTTCTGCCCCTGGATTTCTGTCACTGCGTTTCTGCCCCCTGGATTTCTATCACTGCGTTTCTGTCCCCTGGATTTCTGTCACTGCGTTTCTGCCCCCTGGATTTCTGTCACTGCGTTCCTGCCCCCTGGATTTCTGGAATTGCGTTTCTTCCCCCTGGATTTCTGGCATTGCGTTTCTGCCCCTGGATTTCTGGCATTGCGTTTCTGCCCCTGGATTTCTGGCATTGCGTTTCTGCCCCTGGATTTCTGGCATTGCGTTTCTGCCCTGGATTTCTGGCATTGCGTTTCTGCCTCAGCATTCAGCTTCAGCGTTTTCTGTCTTTTCGGCCTCAGCATTTCTGTCATAACGTTTCGGCCTCAGCATTTTCTGTCATAACGTTTCGGCCTCAGCATTTTCTGTCATAACGTTTCGGCCTCAGCGTTTTCTGTCATAACGTTTCGGCCTCAGCATTTTCTGTCATAACGTTTCGGCCTCAGCATTTCTGTCATAGCGTTTCGGCCTCAGCATTTCTGTCATGGTGTTTTCACCCTCGGTGTTCAGCCACAGCGTTTCTCAGAGGGGCGTTGTTCACTCAGGGCACACTCCGATAGCTGTTTTTTGTTCGTTGGTTGTCATGTCTCATCGTATCTGTGTTCATGTTTGTACCTGGGTCAGTTAGTTAGGGCTCACACGTCAGGATCTGTCACGTCTACAGATCCATACGGGCTGAGGTTTCGTTTGTTAAATTGATTGTTGTCCTCAATCTTCTCGCCCGTATACCACACGTCATACGATGCATGTTCATTCACCACACTCATACGACTACCCACCACGGTCCGTGGGTACACCAGCCCTGAGTTCTTAAGTCAATTACCTGTCTCTGCACTGCAGGTTACTCTGGCTTATTCACCACTCACACGAGGAGAGGGGGGGGTCCATCATCAATTTCATTACGCACAGTGGTCTCGACATTTCTGCTCATGTTTCTCATTCGTAGGTAGGCACAGAGGGGTGTTGTTCTCATGTCTGGTTGTCTGTCATTTCTCCAGTTTGTGTTCTCAGGTTGGGCCGTCTTGGCTGCAGCACGACGCGTTCGTATCAGGTGGGACCAGTGTTTTGTGTCTGGCATGGTTGCTCCATGTTGGCGATGCTCATTGCCATAGCGCCTACTCCATCACATCCATCAGGCATCCAGGTTTTTTGCACTCCTGTCAGGGGTATTTTTGCCCTCTCTTTCTCACGTCCTCATACCATAGCAGGGGTAGGCCAGGGGTTGGGGGGCATTTCACTGAGCTACTTCGCTGGTGTCCATGCTTCTCGGCCATCATTTTGCAGGGGTTCCTCGGGCCAGCCCTTGCTTCCTTTTCCCTACGTATCCTCTCATGCACAAGCAGTTAATCCGCATGTCTGGGTTGTCTTGGGCATCAGGCTCATTCCATCCTTCACAGGATGTTCAGGTGGGTTCTGCGTAGCTTCGCAGGTTCTTCAGGGGGTTCCTTTCCATCACCAAGTCAGGAGTCAGTGGGTTCTCCTGTCACAGCGGATACTTACCGGTTACTCACTGTTGTTGCCATCCGGGCGCACGTTAGTCTACATGTCGGATCATTACCTTCCCTTCTTCACCTAAATCTTGTGTCTTTTTGCCCTCTTTTCAGGCATACCGACCAGCTAGGCCATGGCACACCTCAGGCCTTGGTTCTTAGGAATATCGCATTTACCACTTGAAGACTCCGATTACAAGTGTTAAGGCTGGGAGGAGTCAGGGAGACTATTCTCATTCTTACATCAAGACTATTCTCATTCTTACATCAAGGGTATGCCCTCTTTTCAGGCATACCGACCAGCTAGGCCATGGCACACCTCAGGCCTTGGTTCTTAGGAATATCGCATTTACCACTTGAAGACTCCGATTACAAATATACATATATATATATATATATATATATATATATATATATATATATATATATATATATATATATATATATATATATATATATATATATATATAATTTAGTTTTATTATAAATGCCTTTTTACCTATTTTTTTTTTATAAGTGATCACATGCCCTCTGTTCTTAGCTGCATAAGGAGCTCAGAGAGCTGGGGGAGGAGAACCAGCAGGACACTAGCCACTTGCCGACCAATGCACGCCGATATACGTCGGCACAATGGCAGCGTTGGGCAAATGGGTGTACCTGTACGTCCCCTTTAATTGATGGGGCTAACGGGCGCGTGCGCCCACCGTGTACAGCGCGTTTGGGTGCAACGTCGCAATTGTCAGTTAAAGCGACGCAGTGCTGTATCGCAAAAAGTGCTCTGGTCAGGAAGGGAGTAAAATTTTCCGGGGCTGAAGAGGCTAGTCTTACCAGTGAATGGCTATGCGGGGGGATCAGGACAAGTCTGATTATTGGAGGAGAGCAACTGAGGTCCCAGTACAGCCAGAAAACTGACCATGCTAATATGGTCAGTTTTTAATAGGAAAGCAGAGGGACTGGCAGGAACACCAGTGATTTCACACAAAGGAAGCGATACAAAGAGAACATGATACTTCCTCATACAAGTACATGGTACAGCAAGCACATTTTAGGAATAGTAAATATCGGGTATAAATATGCTTTAACGAGGACTGCATGGCTGGATCACCTTGGATTCTTTTAATGAAAGCTGCATATTTAGATAAAAAAAATAATTAAAACAACTTTAGTAATGGCATTAAAAGAGAAGTATGGCTTTCCACTTGCTGATGGCAAAATGTATATATACGTTGCGGTTTGCAAGTGGTTTACTGGGATTATGGCTGAAGATATCAGTCATAACCCTGGTATTGTTTTTTTTAGCCAGCAGCTGGCTTTCTCATGAAAGCGTTCCAAGCGGCTCATGAGCTGCTGGAACCCTTTTAAAAGCGCCCCCCCTCCCGATTACCGTTTCCGCCAGTTCGCCCCAAAAACAATCAGACGATGCTGCCGGCTGGCCACACAGACAATCGAACAGTAGATCCACTTTGATCGCCTCTATGGCCTTGGAGGACCCAAGAGACGTCATGAAGTCATACTTTCAGTCCAGGCTGGAATTAAACAAGTTTATTATTTTTTTAAAGCAAAAGATCAAAAAACATTATTTTTTAGTTTTTGTTTTAAAAGGTACATGAGAGATTTGGGGTCTTTTTGACCCCAGATCTCTCCATAAACAGGGCCTGTCATCTTTATTTATATTACACGGGATGTTTATATTCCTTGTAATAGGTATAAAAGTGATAAATAAAAAAAAAAAAAAAAAAGGGACAGTGTAAAGTAAAATAAAAAAGTAAAATAAATAGGAAAAACAAAGCACCCCCATCTCTTTGCATGCAGAAGCGAACGCATACGTAAGTCGCAACAGGCATATGTATTCGCACCACACATGTGAGGTATTGCCCTGAACGTCTGAGTGTGAGCAATAATTCTAGCACCAGATCTCCTCTGTAACTCTAAACAGGTAACCTGTAAAAGTGTATAAAGCAACGCCTGTGGATATTTTTAAGTACCGTAGTTTGTCGCCATTGCATGAGCATGCTTAATTTTAAATGTGACATATTAGGTATCTATTTACTCTGCGTAAAATCGTCTTTCACATTTTACAAAAAAATTGGGGTAACTATTGTGTTTTAAAAAAAAAATAATTAAAACTGCGTTTGAAAAACCGCTGCACAAATACTGTGTGACAGAGTAGTGTAGGGTCTCTGCTAAAAATGTATAATGTTTGGGGGTTCTATGTAATTTTCTAGCAAAATAATACTGATTTAAACTCGTAGACAAATAGTGTCAGAAAAAGCCTGGAATATAAGTGGTTAAATCATACTTACCTAGGTGGATGCAGCATCAATGCGATACTGCATCTGTCCCCTGCTGTCTGTAAGACCCCTTTCACACTGAGGCAGTTTTCAGGAGTTTTAGCGCTAGAAATAGCGCCTGTAAAGCGCCTGAGAACTGCTTCCCATTCACTTCAATGAGAGCTTTCACACTGGGGCGGTGCGCTTGCAGGACAGTAAAAAAAAGTCCTGCAAGCAGCATCTTTGGGGTGCGTTTGGAGCGCTATAAATAGCACTCCAAAAACACCCCTGCCCATTGAAACTTAAGGGCAGCACTTACAAGGCACAGCAAAACAGTTATTTTTTCCTTATTTGTAAGGTCACATTGTCACAGGCTCAAAAAGCACCGCTAAAATGCTGCTAAAGCACCACAAAAACGACCAGTGCTTTAGCGCTGTTCTAGTGCCACTTCAGTGTGAAAGTGGCCTTTGGCTGAGAACTTAGTGATCAAACACCGCTGATCACCCAGTTCTCTGCCACTCTGAGCGCTGGGCTGTGAAGGGGGTGTGAGACGCCGGCTCAGGGTCTCATCGCATCGATGAGAGGCTGAGCCAGGTGCCGGTCCAGGCTCCTGGGTGAATCCTGACCATATGTTCATGCTCTTTCCCCAAAAAAAACAAAAAAAAAAAACAAGAAAGAGAGGCGCCTCTGGGTGCAGACTGTATAACAGTTTTAATTTTTTGTGCAAAAGACAATATTAAAATACACTCACATTTACTTGGTGAGTGTAGAGCAAAAAGAGTGTCCTGTGTAGTAGACGTCAAAAGCTGGGGCTGGATCTCTGCAGGGGCTGCTCGTCCACAAGCTTGGGCTGATGTTTCTCCTAGCCGTCCGTGGTGGATGGGGTGCCAAAATGAGGCTTGGGATTCAAGCGTGCGGTCCAGGCACACAGTGATGACGTCACCGCATGCGACGCGTTTCCTGAGCTGGCTGGGCCGTGGGTCATGTGACGGCCGCACTCCTTTTTCAAGCTAATTTGACAGTACACTCTGTCTAGACTAAATAGGAGTGTGCAGGGCAGGGAAGTGGTGTGGGGGAGGGACTACGGCGTCTATTCATTTTTAATGTAGACGGATTGGATGGCTGGTAAAAAAGGGGGAGGCGGCAGTGTGAAACATGAAGTGGGTAGTGCTGGGGACCATGCCGTATGAAAGACAGGGTGAATAGGAGGAGGGGGGGGGGGGGGGGCGCGGGGGACACATGAGGCTGAGGGGACTGAAAACAAAACTAAACAAAACAAAAACAGACGGGAATGATAGTGGAGGCTATGAGAAGGATGGTGTGGGATAGACAATGTGTGCAGAGGGATAAGAAAGTAAAATAACTGCGCTGGGGAACTGATATAAAGTGTGTGGGAATGTACAGGAGTGTATGACTATGGGCATGGATGTAATGTGTGGAGGACGGAACTGATGTTGTGGTGCGGATGTTTAATAGACACTAGCAGATAAACAATATGGGGGAGGTATGCTGGCAAGGGGGGCACAAACCAATGGTAATAATACATATATATAATGGTGGTGCCATAAACTGGTAATGGTGGTGCCATAAACATTACATATATATGGGGGAGGTATATTAGCTATACCATATATATATATATATATATATATATATATATATATATATATATATATATATACATATATATAGGGGGGGGAAGCTATGTGTGTGTGAGTCTATACACACACACGGCGTGTGCAAATGTATGCATGGAAGGGGAACGTGCATGGGAACGTAAAATGGGTCTGTGGGAAATGAATATGAGAAGGTGAAAAAATATATGAAAAATACGTATGGGAAACGTAAAAAGAAAGGTGAAAAAAATAAAATTAACTGTTTATGTTAAAAAATAATAAAACCAGTGTGATACTAAAATTGTTAAAAGGATATAAAAAATGAATGTTAAAAATGTTGAAAAGTGATGATGTGGAAATGTAATGTTGACAATGTGCATGAACACACATATACACATGTACAAACATATATACATGTATATACGCATACATACACATATACATACACATATGCATGGGGGAGGGGAAATGGGGGGTGGTGACAGTTGTCGGACAAAGATGGGGTGTACATGAGGGCTTGGAAAAGATGGAATAATAGTATGGTGGAAAATGGGTGGGGGTGGGGGGGGGGGCTTGGGGGTGGAAGGGGGCGGGGGGGTTGGTGGGGGGGGGGGGAAGGAAGAAGGGGGAAGTGAAGGGGGGGAGGGGGAGGAAATTGGTAGGGCCTGAGGTCGGGGGCAGGAATACAATAATATAAGAATACATAATTATATAATAATACATAGTTGAACAGCAAGCTTATAAACAAACAGGTTATAAACTTAACAAGATGAAAGATGATAAAAATAATAATAAATTGTGGATAAAATGAATAATCCATCGATGTATATTCAAAGAGCTGGTAATATATAAATGGAACAACTGTTCATGTATATATAAATACGATGGATGCAATGTAATACACATGAAAAGAATGATATAATGCGAACTGGCTACGGTGTAGTGGGAGGACCGGTAATGGGATCTATGTGTAAATGACATAGGTGTAGTGCTAAGTGGATAAGTGTAAAAATCTACAGAATGGTTGAAATTTCGATACATTCGTTGATTCCACCTGGCGAAAGAGTGTCAAGTAAGTAGATCCAATATGTCTCCCTGGCGCAGAGTTTTTTTAAAACGTTCTGCCGGGGTGAGGTGTTTTGAAATTTGTTCAATGACCCATACTTTTAAACCTGCAGTGGACCCCTGATAGGCCATGGCAAATGACCCATACTTTTAAACGTGCAGTGGTGACGTGAGCACAGTGGGGTAGGAGTGCCTGGTTTGTAGAGGAAGGTGTTGGAACCAACAGGAAGGTCCTCCAGTAATGTCCGTATGCGGATGGCAAAGTGTCGTCAGACAGGGGACGCTATGTGGATCTTTTTTCCTTCGATGAATCTCCTGTGTTCCCCAAAACAGCACTGGCTGAGTGTCACTGCTGGGCTTTTAAAGCCCGTTTTGGCGCCAATTGCGTTCCCGCGCATGCGCACATGCACGCGCGCGCCGCCGCGCGCGCTAACGCGCACGCTAACGTGCACGCGCGCGCGCCCGCCGCGCACCTATGTGCGCACGGAAGGACCGGAAATGCCTGGAAAGTCCTTGACATTGCCCCCCCACAAGGGGCAGCCTCCGGATGCCCAGGCGGCTTGCCTTCTCAGGGTGGGCAATCAGGTAAGTACGAACTAGCCGTTTTGCATGTAAATTACTGTCTGGTTCCCAGGAATTACTTTCTGGACCGTACCCTTTCCATTTGACCAAAAATTGTACTTGCCCATGTCTTCTTCTACAATTGAGAATAGCCTCCACCTCATATTCCTGGTTACCATCCACCAAAACAGGTTCAGGCGGGTCAGTTCCTCTGTCAGGGAAGGGATTAGGCACAGCAGGTTTTAACAAAGATACGTGAAATACCGGGTGAACTTTAAGAGAATCAGGTAAAGACAGTTCATAGGCCACTTCATTAATTTTCTTCTTAACAGGAAAAGGTCCCATAAATTTAGGTGCAAGTTTTTTAGAAGGGCACATCAATTTGATATTGGATGTAGACAGCCATACCTGATCTCCAGGTTGCAGAACCAGCTCCCCCCTTCTCTTTTGGTCGAAGTTCCTCTTGCTATCTGCCTGGGCAAATAAGCAGTCCCCAGGCTCGGTTCCTTGAAGTCTTGTTCCGTGAGCAGATGGAGCAGGAATTGACGTACTTTTCACAAAACTCTCTTAAATTGGGCCACCAGAATGTACGATATATTCTAAATTTTTATGGTCGGTATATATTAATACCGGGTGAGCCGCACCCTCTAATAGATACCTCCACTCCTCCAAGGCGGTCTTGATGGCAAGAAGCTCCCGATCCCCTACATCGTAATTTCTTTCAGCTGGCGATAACTTTCGGGAGAAGAATCCCACAGGGTGTATTAAATCCTCCTTACCCTGTCTTTGCGAAATGACCGCTCCCACCGCCACTTCGGATGCGTCAACTTCTAACAAAAAAGATAAAGATGGGTTAGGGTGACTGAGAATTGGAGCTGATGTAAAAAGTCTTTTAAGTCTCTCAAATGCCTCTTGAGCCTCCGTACTCCAATGAAACCTGACATGTTGTTGTGTCAACCGTGTAATAGGGGCTATGATGGCAGAGAATCCCTTGATAAATTTCCTGTAAAAGTTTGCGAAACCAATGAAACGTTGAATACCTTTTTTATCGACGGGTGCAGGCCACTCCAGAACAGCAGATACTTTTTGGGGGTCCATCTTGATACCGGTCGCGGATATTATCAAACCCAAAAACTGGATCTCTTGTTGCTCGAACTCGCACTTCTCTGCTTTTGCGTATAGTCCATGTAGGCGAAGACGGTCCAAGACTCTGCAAACGTGTTCCCGGTGTTGGCTGAGGGATTCAGAAAAAACCAAAATATCATCCAAATAAACAATTACAAAAATATCTAAGAAGTCCTTGAATACATCGTTAATCAGATGTTGAAAAGTGGCAGGTGCATTACATAGACCAAAGGGCATGACCAGATATTCATAATGCCCGAACCTTGTTCGGAATGCCGTCTTCCATTCATGCCCAGCCCGGATGCGGACCAGATTATATGCTCCTCTTAGATCGAGTTTCGTAAAAATAGTAGCAGACCTTAATTTTTGGAATAATTCGGGTATTAAGGGCAACGGGTAACGGTTCTTAACCGTAATTTTATTCAACTCCCGGTAATCTACACACGGGCGGAGAGTCTGATCCTTCTTAGTCACAAAAAATATTCCAGCACCAGCTGGAGATGTAGATGGGCGGATGAATCCTTTTTCCAGGTTTTCGTTGATGTAACTTTTTAGTGCTTCCTGTTCTTTTTCTGACAGAGGGAAAATGCGCCCAAAGGGAATTTCGGCCCCAGGTAAGAGTTCAATTGGGCAGTCATATGCCCGATGGGGTGGAAGAGAGTCTGCTCCCTTTTTACTGAAAACATCGAGGAACCCATGATACGGTTCGGGTACTGATTGGCGTAGGTTCTGATCAATGTCCATGCAAAATAGGGTGACAGAGGATTGAGTAGACTCCTTTTGACAATGTTCTTGGCAGTAGGGGGACGAGAACCTGATTTCTCTGGTAGTCCAATTGATGGAGGGATTATGGGCCTGAAGCCAGGGAATGCCCAGGATGATTGGGAACAACGGGGAAGAGATCACATCAAGGATCAGAAGCTCCTTATGCTGGAAGGAGGTGATGGCAGGTACGGGAAAAGTCTCTTGGGTCACCTGTCCGGAGCTGATGCGGGAGCCGTCGGCCAAGAAGACTGAAAGTCGGTGGGTCTTATTCCGTAAGGGAATGTTGTGTTGGTTGGCGAAGGCAGAATCAATGAAGCAACTGCATGCTCCGGAATCAATAATTGCTTTAACTGGAATTGTCCTTCCTTGGAGCTCCAGCGTCTAAAATCCGAAATGTACTCCTCGGCCGCCCGGCGACCCTGCTGAAGTGTAGTTAAGGATGCCTCTGCTGTGGCGACCCGGACGAACAATTGTAGAAATCCTTAAGTGTGTACGTGGTGCCCTTGGTGCTGAAACTTTTTATGCCATGATCAACAAATTGGCAGGTTTTGCATAATTTTTTGTAACATTTGTACATCCCTATCAGGGGTATGAGGGGGATGGAATCGGTAATGGTATTGGTGGTTTTTAGTTTGCTGGGAGCAATTTTACTTTTAAGGTTGGGAGCCCTACGGTAAGTAACCTTGGGCCGTACGGGAAGGATAGTTTTCAGATGAGGGTCTTGTAATAATATATCCCAGTGGCGGGATAGGATGTTTTCCATTTTTTTGTGTTTGGAATGGAAAGTAGTAATGAAATTACTGGAGCAATTGACAGGGGGTTTTTGACTTTTTTCAGGTTTTCCATGCAGATAAGTGTTGAATGCTTCATCGACTAATTTTTCAGGATATTCTTTTTCCCGGAATTTCTTTTTCAGATGGGTACCTAGTTCAACGTAGTCCATATCTCTGGTACAGTTTTGTCTAAGGCGGCAGAATTGTCCTTTGGGAATGTTTTGGATCCATTTGGGGTAGTGGCAGCTCTTAAAGTGTAGGTAAGAATTGCCCGCAGTGGGCTTGGTGTAGTTTTTGGCATAAATTTTTTGGCCGTCATGTCCCAGTTCCAGGTCCAAAAAGGCAAGGGAGGTCTGGTTGCTTTCGTGAGTGAAGGACAATCCAAAGGAGTTGTTGTTACAGTGTGTGACAAAGAGTTTTATAAGGTCGACGTCTCCATCCCAAATGATGATTAGATCGTCAATATACCTGCCAAAAATTACAATATTTTTTGAAAAGGGGTTGTTGTTATAAATGTATTGTTGTTCCCAATACCCCATGGCCAGATTGGCGTATGATGGGGCAAAGTTGGCCCCCATAGCTGTTCCTTGCTGCTGCAGGTAATAGTCTCCATTGAAGATGAAATAGTTGTGGGTTAGACAAAACTTTGTGGCCTCAGAGATGAATGTAGCTTGGCGGTTATTAATCATGGGGTCCATAGTTAAATGGTGTTCCAGTGCTGTGATACCGAAGGTGTGGGGAATGGAGGTATATAACGAGTTGACGTCCAAGGATAACCAAACGTATGAGGGCTCCCAAGTATATACTGAAAGCGATTCGAGAAGGTGTGTTCCATCACGAATATAGGAGGGAAGTTGGTGCACTAAGGGCTGCAAAAATTGATCCACATAAAGGCTGAAGCCAGAGGTGACGCTGTCCATTGATGCCACAATGGGCCTGCCAGGAGGGTTATGCTGGTCTTTATGGATTTTCGGAAGGTGGTAGAAGTATGGGATGGAGTAAAAAGATTTATTAAAAAACGAGTGCTCCGTTTTAGAGATGAAGCCATCCTTTAGAGCGGTCTCGGTAAGGAGGTCGGCTTCTAAGGCATAGATACTGGTGGGATCTGTTTTGAGTTTTGTATAGGTTTGTGAATCTGATAAAAGTCTTTCAGCCTCTATTATGTATTCAGCTTTATTTTGTATTACAATGCCTCCTCCCTTATCGGCCGACTTGATGATAATATCTTCAGCATGTGTGAGATAGTCCAGGGCTTTTATTTCCAGGGTGGTGAGGTTGTGGGTGGGGGGTGCTGACGTTGAATTACATAATTTTACCATATCAGCATAAACGATTCTATAAAAACTTTCCAAATATGGTCCTTTGGAATGGGTGGGAAAAAATACGGATTTTGGTTTGAGACTGGAGTGGATGATAGGAGGGGAAGTGGCCAAATGTTGTGTGAGCAGTCTGGACAAATCCTCATCAGAGCAATTTGTGTCCGATACGTCACAATCGAATAATTCATAGCTGGTGTTAGGATCTTCAGACTGGGACACAGATGGACTAATGGCAGCTAACAACGGCTGAGACGAGATATTGGCTTTTTCTTCCTTCATATGAAAGTGTCTTTTGAGAGTTAGTTTTCTTATATAACAGTTGAGATCCTTGAATAGTAGGAATGGGTTGGGTCTATTGAGGGGAGCAAATGTCAGACCTCGACTCAATAATGATACATCTGCGGATGTGAGATGGTAGTTGGACAGGTTAAATATTTTTACAGTTTTTGCTGTTTCTGAGCATTTTTGTGTTCTGTTTCGTCCTCCTCTGCATCCTCTTCTGTGAGTTTTCTTTTTCGTGATGGTGTTGTCAGAGGAGGACTGAGCACTAAAAAAGTGGCCGGATTAAGGCTGGTAAGGGGTGGGACAACACTATCTATACTGCATGGAGGTGGGTGCAAATTAGATGGAGATATCACATGATTTACACTTATGGCCACTGGGTTGGTGGTAGGTATATGTTTAGTGTTGCTCTTTCCCCAGCCTGGACTGTCTCTATGATGTCAGCCGACAGCAGGCTTCAGCTCGTTGTTGGCTGCAAACCGGTCACGGGAGTGCAAAACGAAGGTCCACAGGAGAAGAACAGCCAAACAAACTTTGTCTGTACTTCTACTTTAACATGCTTATATTCAAGTTTAGTGACTGAATTTAGATTTACTTTAATTTACAAAAAAAAAAAAACCCTTTGAACTGAACCTTGGTTCAATCAATCATTTTCCCTGAAAGTACATCACAGGAACAAAAGGTAATTTTGAAACAAGCACAACATCTGAAAGGCATAGGCTGCATCATGGCCATTATTGGCCATTATTTCTTTTTTAACAATCTACGGTATGATATCTTCTGCAGATAATTGCCCTGACTTCTGAGCCTAAATTATTGTGTCTGCTCCCATTCATTTAAGTGAGGTTGATGTTGTGTTGTGTTCAAACAGTGAAGCAGAGAGGTTAGGGGTGACTAAATATATTCTGATAGTCCTTTCTGTAATGCTTTTCCTTGGCTTTCTGCAAACATCTCTATGCTTTCAACATCTATTTTTAGGTGTGAAGTGGAAAAAGATTGTTTTGTTATCAAATGGTTTAAAATCTTTCGGCTTTCTTGACATTTTGACCCTCCCTCTCTAAAGGCAAACAAAAGCATTCTCTTTTACTGCTGTATTGGTCTAAAGGTTACTCCATACTTCAAGTATATATAAACCCAACAGTATGACAACAATAAAGCCCCATACACACGGTCGGATATTCCGATGGATTCTGTCCTATCGGACAATGTTGTCGGAAATTCCGACCATGTGTAGGCACCATCGGACATTTTCCATCGGATTGTCCGACGGACAAAGTTGTATCTCCTGCTCTAAAAATTTTCCGACAACAAAGTCCGATCACACCAATTCCGATCGTGTGTAGCGAATTCCGACGGACAAAGTGCCACGCATGTTTAGATCACATTACAAGACCAAAGCTATTGGCTACTAGCCTCTACGTAGTCCCGTCATAGGCAACAAACGTCACCACGTTCAGAATGATTGGATTTTCCGACAACTTTGTCTGACCGTGTGTATGCAACACCAGTGTCGGACTAAATCCGTCGGACAAAATCCGATGGATTTTGTGGTCGGATTTTCCGACCGTGTGTATGGGGCATTAGATTTATCTAGGCACCACATCTCTAAAAAAAAAACTGGAAAACCTTATCTAGTAGTAGTTGGTCAGACTCAATTGGACTTGTTCTATAATGTAGAAATGTTTCATATCTTGTACAGGCTATATCTTGAGTTCTAATGAGTGTCAGAAAGATACCCCAACCTCCAGAGTCCAGATAGGTAGCACTAGGAATTGGATTATGTAGCTAGAACAGAATGGCTCCACAACATTCAGATCTTCCAGCCTATTCTTGGACAATAACATCTCCCTTTCCTTGGTGATTGGATTAGGGTAACCATTCTCAACCAGAGGTCCATTGAACCCTAGGGTTCCTCCTGAGGTTGCTTGGGCTTCCTTGAGCTGTGGCCAATTGATTTCCTAGCACAATGCCGAAGCTGTCTCTTGCCATTGCCAATTGCATAATGCCAATGATCTTTATATCTGTTAGAAAAGGTGGCTTTCTGACCACCACTCAAAAGGGGGCAGTTTTCCCACTGGCCACCAAAAAATGGTAATTTTTTCCCACTAACCCCAAATGAACTGGTGTTAGCAGGGGTTCCCCAACACCTTGAAAATATTTCAAGGGTTTCTCTGAAATAATACATTTGAGAAAGGCTGTATTAAGGTGTTGGTGCTACCTGTGTGGATACTCAAGGAACCTCTACCAACCTCGAAATGAGAAAAAGACCCTCTTATGGGCTTTTGAAGGCAACCAAAAAAGAAAAATGCATAACTGTTTTATATATAAAACCACTTTTTATTACAAAACGCTAAAAAGACTTAGCCTTGTTAAAAACACACATGGCCATATTTAGGCCAAGATCCATTGTACACATCAATATGCAGTTAATACTTTGTCAATGTTACATATCTCTTTGGAGGATTTGATATTTAGCAGATAGTTTGCTTGAGTATCATGCATCCTTAAAATAATGCTATTCTGGATTTATTAATGAATCTCTTCCTTAGAGATGATTAGATGCCTGTCATGTACCAGGTAAGACCAGACTGTGTGGACTGCAAGGAGAGAACCAAAACGCATGTAAAGTGAATATAAATGTTTATTAAGATAGTGATATATAAGTACACAAACAACTCCAATACCAAACAGTGACAATACACCAAACAGTGACCTATAAATAACTATATACAGTAGATGGGGAATACCGTAATCAAGAACGTAAGCCAGGCCAGGGTCATACACAGAGGATCAGCAGATAAACAAAGGGCAGTTCCAGAAACACAAACGTAAGTCAGGCCAGGGTCATACACAGGGAATCAGCTGATGGGGGAAGGTGAATGGGATCAGACTACAGGCAAGGATAAAGGTAACAGGAGGGACAGGATCAGGGTAGGCTCGGAATCAGGATTGGCTCAGGCTCGGGCTCGGGATCAGGTTACAGGCTAGCAGGTCAGGGCGCAAGGACGATACCAAGGCAAACATGTGAGTGCTTGCCGGGTATTTATATGTATGCCTGTGATTAGCTTCAAGTGACTCCTGAGCGCAGGAAGTGTTGCCTGCTCCATACTGCCAGGATCCATCCACTGGTGGACGCCAGTACTGCGGCCCAATGATGATATAACACCAGCAGGGAAAGTCTCTCCTGACAGTTACAAACTGCCAGGAGACACCTGCTGGTGGACCTCAGCACTGCACGCCAAATGATGGATTTTACCAGCGGACGGACCCTTTCCTAACAATGCCTTTCAACGTATAAAAAACATATTACCACTTCTCACGATGACTGCCCATATCAACCTTCACTTTCTTATGAGCAGGGATGAGTTCATGCAAGGAACATAAAGATTCTCATAGAATGGAAAAGGGACTTTACACAAGGCCCATTTTTCACTGCAGTTCACCCAAACCAAGCTGTGCAGAACTGCTCCTTAGCACATCTCATATGATTGTACCATCCCTGGAGTGCATGTAGAGAGTACGTGGCTGCAAGGAAGCTGCAGTAGCAACAAGGAGATGTAACAATGGATGAAAAAGGTGCAAAAATGATTAAAGGTAATTGTTTTTTGATATGCAGAGGTTTAAAAATGTAATATCTTTCTGTTGGAGTTTACATCTTATTACTTTCACATTTGCTAATACTGCATTTTAGTATTTCTACTGAATTTGATATTTGGATGAAGAAAAAAAATTCAGCTTGCTTGCTTTTTTTTTTAACCACTTGCCAACTAGGCTTTCTGTGGCACTTTTTGTTTCATAGTTTTTTTCTAGAAAATGGCTTATAACCCCCCCCCCCCCCCCCCCCAAACATTTTTTTTAATGGAGACCCTAGGGAATAAAATGGCGATTGTTGCAATTTTTTGTCACGCAGCGGTTTTGCAAACGCAATTTTTTTGGGTAAAATACATTTTAATGACTTAAAAAAAACAAAATACAATAGTTTACCCCATTTTTTTGTGTAATGGAAAAGATGATGTTACGCCAAGTAAATAGATACCTAACATGTCATGCTTTAAAATAGCGTCCGCTCGTGGAAGGCCGACAAACTACAGTACTTAAAAATCTCCATAGGCGACACTTTAGAGAGGAAGTAAAGTCTTCCTCTTTAATTGTACCTACAGGGAAGCCTATAGTAAGGCTTACCTGTAGGTACTGTAAATATCTCCTAAACCTGCACCGTTTAGGAGATATTTACTATATACACTGCCGCTGATGGCTCTTGCAGTTTCTTTTAGGGCCCGTGCTGTGACCGGTGGCACCCACGCCCATTGACATCATTGAGGCTCCGGCCAATCACATCACTGGACCCAGCGAACCCGGAAGTAACTCCGGGAAAGATGACGGCTGTGGCTGCAGGGCATCGTTGTAAGGTAAGTATTTCATAATGAGCTAGTATGCGATGCATACTAGCTCATTAAGCCTTTGTCTTGCAGGTTTTTTTGGGGGGGGTGGTTTTTTTTTTGTGGTTTTAAACCCCTTTAAACACTTTTACAGAGGAGGTCTAGCACTAGAATTATTGCTCTTGCTCTAAAGTTTGCAGCAATACCTCATATGTGGTTTGAATACCATTTACATATGCGTGCGCGATTTACACATGCATTTGCTTCTGCGCGTGAGCACGGAGGGATGGGGGTGCTTTAATTTTTTATTATTCATTTTACTTTTTATTTTTACACTGTCCATTTAATATTTTTTTTTTTTAATGACCACTTTTATTCCTTATCCTTGTATTAGAAATAAGGATGATGGGTCAAAAAAGACCCCAAATCTCTCCTATAACCTCCCTGGCGGTTTTCCTGAGTGTGGCTCCGGGTTAAATTTCAGTACCGTTAGCGGTAACCCCAAGCCACACTCGGGATTGCATTGCAGGATCCTGGTGCAGTATACTTACCTTGTCCCCAGGATCCTGCGATGTCCCCCGCTGTGTTGCTGGGCTCTGTCCTCCTTCCGAAGCCTCTGTGTGCCGGGCTCCATTCCCTGCGAGCGGCGCGATGCACGGGGACGGAGCCTGGCGGCAAATAAAAAAAAAAATTTAAAATCATAACACATACAGTACACTGTAATCTTACAGATTACATTACCCTATATTATTATTTTACATCTCTATTGTCCCTAGTGGTTTGTCCAGTGCCCTTCATGCAGTTTTATATGATATATACTGTTCTTTCTGCCTGGAAACTGGACATTGTCCATAGCAACCAAAAAGTGTCCCTATACGTCAAAAGTGGTTTTAGACCAGCTAGAAAACAGAGATAGTAAATTAGAACACTTGAAGAATTGAGCGATAGTGAATCGTGGGGAAATTCATTTTATTATTATATTATTATTTTTTATAATTATTTATATTTATTTATTATATAATAATTTATCATTTTGTGTTTCAAACTTTATCATACCCGGGATATCTACTAGACTCTTGTTTGGACAGATTTAATTGCCAAGTATTACAGGCCTACAATATAAAACGCCAAATTTCTATGCAAAATAATTGTACCACTTTGAGACGCAAAAATCGAACATAATCATACCGCCAGGGAGGTTAAAAGCAAAAGAGCAAAAAAAATTTAATAAAAATAAAATAATAATAATTTTTGATCTTTAGCTTTAAAAAAAAAATATATATATATATATTCCTCCAGCCTGGACTAGAGGTGATGTCATGATGTTGTCTGGTCTGCTGGGTCGCCTGAGAAACGATCCGACGTTGCAGCTGTCTGCTCCCATAGGCGATCAAAGAGTTCACACTCTTTGATCGACTCTATGGCCTTGAAGGACCGGAGTCGATCAAAGTGTGAACTCTTTGATCGCCTATGGGAGCAGCCGGCTGCACCATCGGATCGCTTCTTAGGCGACTCAGCGGAAATCAGAGAAACACCAGCGAGCGACGGGAGGGGGAGGACGTCCACTCCCGCTGCTTCAGAAACCGTTCCAGTGGCTCGTGAGCCGATTGGACTGGTTTCATGGGAAGGCCGGCCGCGTGCAGAATGGCTGGATGGCTGGATGATATCCTCAGCCATAACCCCGGTAAATCACTTGCGAACCGCAATGTATATACAGTACATGTATTGCAGTCGGCAAGTGGTTTTAAAACTTACCGTGAAAACGAGTAGTCTTTACACCATCTTTACACCGTCTTTACAGTGCTGTTTTGGACACAAATCGATTGGCAGGAAGGAAGGGATTTATTTTTGAAGGATGAAATGTGTAATATGAACATATGTTGCTTGTATTGTGCAATGACAACAACATATTGCGGATCCATCCTGTAATATGAACATATGTTCCTTGTATTGTGCAAAGACAACAACATATTGCGGATCCATCCTTTCTACACCCTCACTGACCTGTTATTTCACTTGGAATAAAGCTTTAAATAAATACTGAATGTTAAAGCAGAGTTTCACCCAAAAGTGGAACCTCCGCTTATCAGCTTTCTCCCCCCCCCTCTGGTGTCCGGTTTTTGGCAGGTCCCCTTCCCCACTTCCAGGAGACAGTGCCGCCGCGCCGTCCCTCAGGAAAGTTTGGCCCCCTCCTCCTTCCTCTGCCCCTGAGCCAGTTAGAAAGCGCAGTGTGATTCGTGCATGCACAGTAGGGATCCGGCTGTAAAGCCCTAAGACTTCTCTGCTGGTTTCCCTTAACATGAATGGCAGCGGCAGCACCTGAGAGCCATTCCGAAAATCAGCTGGGGTCCATATCGCAGTCGACATTGCGGGAAACCCTGGACAGGTAAGTGTTCTAATATTAAACTATTGAAAGTCAGCAGCTACAGTATTTTCTCATCAGGGATAGTAAAATAATATGAGAAGCTGAAATGTAAAACATCTGCCAGAAGCCCTCATCCCTTTCTTTGCCTCTGACATCAGGCTTAACTGCTCCGTATCCTGACACCCACACACTTTGTTAATTTTTTTAATAATAAAACATAGAGGAGATAAATTCTAGTGCCATACCACGGTTCCTGCCGATGAGAAGCTCCATTCCAGGCTGGTCGGACATAAGGTGGAGGATACTCCCGTGACCACTGCTCTCATCTTCAGGTCTCTGACACAGACAGATGCCACATCATCTTCAGGGGCCCCTGAAGATGAATGGTACTTTGCTGCAACATTAATCTGGAGGTATCTCTATTAATAACTATATGTACCCAGGTATCTGTGCGAAATTCCACTAGGACTCCTGTCGGGCCCTTTGCTGATAATACCTGTTTGTACATTGGATGTATGTACCATTATTAATCACATCTTACATAAAGCTTGTATTATTTCTATACTGGTGTGCGTCTATATGCTTAAGGCAGAGGTGCCCAATCCCCTTTGATGTGGCCTGCAACCTCCTGCTCTGGGATGGCTGGTTGGCAAGCCCAGATTTCGGCTTGCCGACCCACCATCCCAGAGCATGAATGTTGTGAATGAAGTCAGCAGTAGAGGACGCAAGCGACTGTGGAGCAGAGCCGCATAAGTAGATTATTCCTGTCACAGACGAAGTGATACCAAATGCATTCTGCCTGGGACAGCAACACTCAGCGATACCTGAAAGGGAGGCTGTTATTAAAGGTAAGTTTATTACTAAAAACACAGTGTATATGTGACGGGAAGGCCCGGGGAAGCCAGAATCCCTTGGAGAGGTTGGGAAACCCTTGTTTCAGCTCCCCATGCACCCCCTATGTCTAAGTCTCCCTGTGTCCATTAGGGGCACAGGGTGACTGAGAAAATGTGGCTTGGATTACTTAAAATGGGACAGTAATATTTATCCACAATATCTCCCAGGTTATATATATAAAGACTATTATTGGTGTGTTTGATTCTCAACTCGACATGTTAATTGAAAGAGCTGATCACATTGGCTTCTGTACAATTTAGGAGATGGTTTGTCTGCTACTGGAAGCTCCTGCTAATGTGAAAACGTATCCTAGTTTCATAGTTTCATAGTTAGCAAGGTTGAATAAAGACACCAGTCCATCCAGTTCAACCTGAGTGAGTGTCTACAATTGTCCCTATCCCTGTACATTGCACACTCACATCACATGTCCCTACCCTCAAGGAGCCCACAATCCAAGTCCCCATTCATATACTAGGGCCAATTTTGGACAGAAGCCAATTAACCTACCTGCATGTCTTTGGATTGTGGGAGGAAACCGGAGTACCCAGAGGAAACCCACGCAGGCACAGGGAGGACATGCAAACTCCAGGCAGGTGGTGTCTTGGTTGGGATTTGAACCAGTGACCCTTGTTACTGCTAGGTGAGAGTGCTAACCACTACACCACTGTGCCGCCCAGCTAACTGTGGGGAGGGAGGCCGACTGCCCCGGCTCCCTGGTTGGGATTTATAGTTATGATAATGTATAATCTACTGTGTGAAGCTCAGTGACAACAAGTTAATCACAACAATGGCCAGGTGGGCATGGAGTCACCTTGGCTGCTTTAAGGAACTAGTTATCTAGTTATGTTAATTCTGTTTCTGGTTGAAGTTTGTATTGCTAGAGAGATGTCCTCCTGGTGTATATATTTGGGTGAATTTGTTAAAATAAACATTCCATGTTCAAGCTGTGTAACTGAGCTAGTCTCGCCTGGTTCTTACAATATCTACCACCCCCATCAATATGAATAGCCACCCCCATCAAATCATTCCCTGCATCTATTACTTTTTGTACCACCACCCCCTCCCTTTAGAATATAGGCTCTACGAGCTAGACCCTCCTGTCTCTTCTGTATTGAACTGTACTGTAATTGTGCTGTCCCCCCTCTACATTGAAAAGCGCTGCGTAAACTGTTGGTGCTATATAAATCATGTATAATAATAATAATATTTGATATCTGAAGTTCCAGACTGGAGGAAGCAGGGTTCTGACTGAAGCACTCAAGAGGAATGTGGGACCTTTTGTTACATTGGTGGCATCGCTTCCTGCAGCCTGGGACATTCAAACCTCCACCTCGATCCAAGGTCCGGATAGCAGGAGAGGTACAAATACCAGCCACCATGGAAGAGGAATTTGGAAGGAGGTTGGGAGAGATGCAGATACAGCACAGAGGACCAGTATCAGAGCAGGTTCTGCTGGGATGGTATGATTCTATCTGCTGCAAACTCTGGAAGGAAACGCTAGCCCATAAGTAGTGCCACCAGAGAAAAATTCTCCCCTCCATCCAGGAAAGGTACCGGTCGCAGGATGGATTGCGGGTGCTGTTTTTGGAAGAAAAAACGCACAAGGAGCAGACAGCTGAGTTAAGCAGGCTGGTCTGGGCAGAGATGTGGCTGGATAAGAGCTACAGAGCCCTCCGGTGGCATGTATCCCAAGCATGCACTTGGATAGCGGATGAAAGGCCAATGGAAGGCTTTGGCGGCCTGGGAATGTTGTACGTGAAGCTGACCCTAACTTTGGGGGCGATTTGGAGTGGCTGTTGGACGAAATCATGGATTTTAGAGAAGAGATACTGAATGTTTCGGAAGTGCATTGGGCACTTGAAGATGTAGAGGTTCTGGCTGTTCAGAAATGGGAGCTGGAGATTGCTTACAGACGGCTGCTAGACTCTGCTCAGTGCCAGGGCTGGGCTCCATTTGCCTGGGACTATCAGGAAGTACCAGCAGACAGCTCTGAAATCTCAGCTGAAGTGTCAGCAATGGATTTAATTTACTTTTCATCAGAAGATGTTATCCATGATAAGTCACCTGCCAAAGTGTTGGCACTGGGTCCAAGGGCCACCAGCCCATGGCCTGGACTTTTAGCAATTCCAAAGACTGGGGATTTAATAGACGTTTTCTATAGAGGAGGAACCTCCTAGCAAACCCCCAGCAGAAGTGCTGGCAGCAGGACAGAGTACTCTGTCACACCTGCGGCAGTTTCAGAGGCCCGAGGTGGTATTTCCTCTTCCCCAGTGGATTGCCGAGATGCAGGGAGGGGAAGCTGCCATTCCCCCTCCCCAACAAGGATTCGTGTACCAGTCGGCATCTCACAAATTCAGCTTGATCTGGTGCCTGTGGATGGGCCTGCGGTCTCCACTAACAGAAAACCAGCAGAAGTGCTGGCAACAGGGCCGAGTGCTACCAACCTCTGCCCAGCATCGGCAACAACTGCGGAGTTCTAGGGAGCCGGGGCAGTCGGCCTCCCTCCCCACAGTTAGCTGGAGCAGATGATGTAGTGAAGCTCCTACCCCCAGCTGAACCGCTGGCAACCGCTGGCAACAGGACAGACTGCTGCTGGCCTGGATTTCCTGTGAAAGTGGATGGGACTACTGTCTCCACTTGTATACCCCAGGGAGGCTAGGCAGTCGGCCCAGATCCCCAACAGCATGACGGACTGAGCCCAGCCACCCTGTCTTCTCTCCAGTGGCAAAACTAACGGAGTCAACCCGCCTGGGGTCTCCTCATGTGTTAGTCTTCTACCGAAAGGGGAGAGATGTGACTGGAGGGCCTGTGGAACCCAGAATCCATTGGAGAGGTTCCCCATGCACCCCCTATGTCTAAGTTACCCTGTGTACAATGTAGGAGATGGTTTGTCTGCTACTGGAAGCTCCTGCTATTGTGAGAAGGTATCCTGCTGTGTTTATAGTTATGATAATGTATAATATACTGTGTGAAGCTCAGTGACAACAAGTCTGACCTGTAGTGAAATTCTGATTAATCATAACAATGCCCAGGTGGGCATGGAGTCACCTCGGCTACTTTAACCGCTTGCCTGTGGCAGAATGGCACATACAGGCAAACTAACATACCTGTAAAATGCCCTTTAAGAGAAGGCTGGCCCCTCGATGTCCCCGGAGATACCCGCGATCGTCTCTTGGAGAGGAAGAGCGGGGAGATGCTAATTTAAACAAGCATCCCCCATTCTGCCTAGTGACAGTGTCACTGATCTCTGCACCCTGTGATCTGGAGCTTGTGTTTTTGCTTTTTTATTTTTTTTTCTGATTTTTTCCTGGGGGGGGGGGGGGGGGGGGGGTTAGACCTGCCGGAGTTACATTCTGCTTTAATCATAGGAAAAGAAGGCTGCAAGAACACAGAATTTCAAAAGAGCCAACTTTTCTAAACTGCGCTCCATACTACAAGATGTTAAATGGGATCAAATTCTAGAAATATTGAACACGGATGAAAAATGGGAGCGCTTTAACCATATCCCGACCAGCGCACACACATATACGTTAGCAGAATGGCACGGACAGGCAAATGGGCGTACAGGTACATCCCTTTAAATTTGCCGCTGTGCCATCACGGGGAGATGCTAAAGTAAACAAGCATCTCCCCGTTCTGCCTAACAACAGTGTCACTGATCTCTGCTCCCTGTGATTGGAGCAGAGATCAGTGATGTGTACAACACAGCCACGCCCCCCACAGTTAGCAACACGCCCCTAGGACACACTTAACCCCTACACTGCCACCTAGTGGTTAACCCCTTTACTGCCAGTGTCATTTACACAGGAATCAGTGCATTTGTATAGCACTGATTGCTGTATAAATGACAATGGTCCCAAAAATGTGTAAAAAATGTCTGATGTGTCTGCCATAATGTCACAGTCACAATAAAAATCGCTGATCGCTGCTATTACTAGTAAAAAAAAAATTATTATTAAAAATGCCATTAAACTATCCCCTATTTTGTAAACGCTATAACTTTTGCGCAAACCGATCAATAATCGCTTATTGAGATTTTGTTTACCAAAAATATGTAGAAGAATACGTATCGGCCTAAACTGAGGGAAAAAAAAAGTTTTTTTATACATTTTTGGGGGATATTTATTATAGCAAAAAGTAAAAAATAATGTGTTTTTTCAAAATTGTCGCTCTTTTTTTTGTTTATAGCGCAAAAAAATAAAAACTGCAGTGGTGATCAAATACCACCAAAAGAAAGCTCTATTTGTGGGAAAAAAAGGACGTAAATTTTGTTTTGGAGTCAGTTAAAGCGACGCAGTGCCGAATCGCAAAAAGTAGTCTGGTCTTAAGCCAGCAAAATGGTCCGGTCTGAAAGTGGTTAAAGCAATGTTTCTCAGCTCCAGTCCTCATGGACCCCCGACAGGTCATGTTTTCAAACTCCCCATTATTTTGCACAGGTGATTTGATCAGTTTCACTGCCTTAGTAAATACCACAGCCGTTTCATCTGAGGGGAATCCTGAAAACATGACCGGTTGGGGGTACTTGAGGACTGGAGTTGAGAAACATTGCTTAGAGCATAATAATAAATAATGGCCTTAGCCAGTGTATTCCAATGAGCAACAAATAAAAACAAACCAAGATCAAACCTGGGAGGCTAAACTTTGATGTAAAAAGATCTTTAAAAGAGAAAAAAAATGTCCTTTAAAAAAATAGAAGGCTGAGGGATTGATGTCAACATTCCAACACTACAAGGATAGCAATAAGTAATATAAGAGCGCAATCAGGGCCAGATGGCTTACACCCGAGAGTTCTGAAAGAACCTAGCCATGTAATAGTCAAACCATTATTTCTAATTTTTTTAACCACTTCAATACAGGGCTTTTAAACACCCTTCCTTACCAGAGCACTTTTTGCGATTCGGCACTGCGTCGCTTTAACTAACAATTGCGTGGTCGTGCGACGTTACACCCAAACAAAATTGACGTCCTTTTTTTCCCACAAATAGAGCTTTCTTTTGGTGGTATTTGATCGCCCCTGCGGTTTTTATTTTTTGCGCTATAAACAAAAGAAGAGCGACAATTTTGAAAAAAAACACAATATTTTTTTACTTTTTGCTATAATAAATATCCCATTTTTTTTTTAAAAACTATTTTTTTCCTCAGTTTAGGCCGATACGTATTCTTCTACATATTTTTGGTAAAAAAAAATCGCAATAAGCGTATATTGATCGGTTTGCGCAAAAGTTATAGCGTCTACAAAATAGGGGATAGATTTATTGAATTTTTTTTTTTTTTTTTTTACTAGTAATGGCGGGGATCTGCGATTTTTTTTTCGTGACTGCGACATTGCGGCGGGCACTTCGGACACGTTTGACACATTTTTGGAACCATTCACATTTACACAGCGATCGTTGCTATAAAATTGCAATGATTACTGTGTAAATGTGACTGGCAGGGAAGGGGTTAACACTAGAGGGCGCTGGAGGGGTTAATGTGTGTCCCTAATAGGAGTGATTCTAACTGTAGGGGGAGGGGACTTAAGGGGAGGAGACCGATCATGTGATCCTCCGTACTGGGATCACATGATCGGTCTCCTCCCCGCTGACAGGACGTGGCGCTGTGTGTTTACACACACAGCTCCACGGTCCCGCCCGGTCCCGTTGTTTTAACGGGCAATCGTGGGTGCCCGGCGGACATCGCGGCCGCCGGGCACTCGCACCGGGTCCCGAGCGATGCCGCGGGCACGCGCGCGCCCCCCAGGCTGCCGGGAATCCGAGGACGTCATATGACGCCCACCCAGGATGGTAGATCCACCTTGTGGGCGTCATATGACTATGGCCGGGTATTGAAGCGGTTAAGGACAGCTTACTGACAGGAATGGTACCAGATGACTGGTGAAAAGCCAATATGGTACCAATACAATATTTAAACTAGGACCAAAATATATACCTGGAAGCTACAGGTCAGTCAGTCTAATATCGATAGTATGTAAGTTATTAGGAGGCATGAGGGACTATATCCAAGAATTTGCTTATGAAAACAGTAACAATAATAATAATAACAAGAAGCTGCATGGATTCATGAAATATTATTTTCAAAGAAATGTAGAAGAATACATTTTGGGCTAAATTTATAAAGAACATTTATTTGCAAAGTTTTATAACAGGAGAACTAAGAAAAACAGGGCCAATCACAGCCCATCTGTACCATGTAATTAGCTTTGACCAATCCCAGCTAATCACAACAAAACAGGCTGCATTAATCAGTTTAATTTAGTCAAATGCTTGCTTTATAGCAATGTAATACATTGCTATAGGTGAACATAATGTGTAAAAAAAAAAAAAAAGAAATCCTGATCACTTCCCCAGAGCAGTGCAATGTTACTATGGTAACATTATATTGCTCTGGTCACAGTGGGTTAAAAAAACGTAAAGAAAAAGAAAAAACTAAACAAAATTTTAAAAATTATACCTTTTTTTCAGTGTCCCTGATTACTCCCACACCAGTTATATGATGACACTTTACTGCACTGATGACATTTTAGCGCCTCAAGAAATGAGATCAGTACATCAGGATTGATTGATTTTCAGATATATACCAACGTTTGTGGAGTCTATAACTTTGCTGCAGACTAATGCCGCGTACACACGATTGGAAATTCGGCCAGCAAAAGACAGATGAGAGCTTTTGGTCGGAAAATGCAACCGTGTGTATGCTCCATTGGGGTTTTGCTGACCAAATTCCAGCCAGCAAAAGATTGAGAGCATGTTCTCAATTTTTCGGTTGGAAAATGTTACGATCGGAAATTCCGATCGTCTACAGCAATTTCGACACGCAAAATTCCTACGCATGCTCGGAAACAATTCGACGCATGCTCGGAAGCATTGAACTTAATTTTCTCGGCTCGTCGTAGTGTTGTACGTCACCACGTTCTTGGCGGCCGAAAGTTCAGCAAACTTTTGTGTGACCGTGTGTATGCAAGCCAAGCTTGAGCGGAATTCCATCGAAAAAAACATCCAAGATTTTTCTGATAGAAAATCCGCTCGTGTGTACGCGGCATTAGACCCCTTTCACACTGAGGTGGTTTTCAGGTATTTTAGTGCTAGAAATAGCCTCTAAATAGCACCTGATAACCGCCTCCCATTCATTTCAGTGTGACTTTTCACACTAGGGCGGTGCCCTTCTGGACGTTAGGAAAGGTCCTGCAAGCAGCATCTTTGGGGCGGTTTTGGAGCGCTCCCAAAATGCCCTGCCCATTGAAATGAATGAGCAGCGCCGCAACACGGGCGTTTTTAACCCCTTCTTTGGGGGTAAAAGCACCCAGCTAATGGCCAAACAGCGGCGCCAGTGTGAAAGGGGTCTAAAAAATATACACTGATTTGGGTTATTTTTACCAAAGAAATGTAGCAGAATACATTTTGGGGTAATTGATGAAGAACATTTATTTGCAAAATTTTCTAAAAGAAATGAAGAAAAACCCAGTGGTGATTAAATACCTAAAAAACAAACAAACAAAGTCTTGCGAGCTACCATGTGAAAATCTAAATGAGAATTAGAGATGATTAAAGGGCAGCTGCTAGCATTGATCACGTCTCATAGGCTCGTGCCAAATTAAAATTTATACCAATATAATGCTGCGCTATCCGAATGTAATCATATGATATCCTAATAAATCCTAATATTACTGACTGCAGTTAAATAGTGGTGGTGAAATATTCCATTCCTATGTAAAAAATGTTGTGAACATAATAATGCAATCCTATGCAATACTCCCAATGACAACCTGTGTAGCATACACACCTCTATATACACATTTTGCATTCATATGCAATAGAGAAATATGCAACCCTGTGCGATAATTGCAATAAATGCGATAATTGCAGTGACAACCTATAATTTACATAAATTTATATAAAAGTGCATCAATATACAATAATCAGTAATGAAATAAAGTGAACTGTGTTTAAAGTGCTCTTGTGCCAAACTAATTCATGCATTAATCTGTGTCCACAGAATCGCAACATAAAGTCCATTCATAACTACTCCATTCTTCTGGTGCTCATTGCAGATGATAAAACAGATGATAAAACAGTAAAGTGCTCGTGTCTAGAGTTGAGCGGACACCTGGATGTTCGGGTTCGGCCGAACTTCGGAAAAAAGTCCGGGTTCGGGACCGAACTTGACCCAAACTTGACCCCGAACTCCGAACCCAATTGAAGTCAATGGGGACCCGAACTTTTGAACACTAAAATGGCTGTAAAAAAGTCATGGAAAGGGCTAGAGGGCTGCAAATGGCAACAAAATGTTGTTAAGAGCATGGCAAGTGATCTGCAAACAAATGTGGATAGGGAAAAAACTTAAAATAAAAATAAAATGCTGGAGGCCCCTTTCTCAGCAGAAGAGGTACAGGAAGTCATTAAGAACCTCAGAAACTAAACAGCACAATGCCGCACATATGGTGGGAATACCCCAGAATACACACTTTCTGGAAAAAAATATTCAATTTAATGGATAAGATAGTGGGAAAATAAAATACTTGGAAATTAAAAAAATGAAAAAATTATAATCTTGACCTAGGAGGACGAGGTTCAAATGGAGTAGGAGGTTGAGGTGGCGGTGGATGTGGCGGTGTAGGTGGAAGCGGCGGTGGAGGAGGACGAGGTAGCCAACACTGGTTCAAAAATACAACAATGGCTGGGTAAGGCTAGTGGTGAATGATGTGTCGAATTCTGTACCCCGTCGCATAGTGTCCGCCCTGTACTGCGCTTGCTCAGTACGTAGGACAAGGGGATTTTGAAACTCTCCGAAGACGATGCGCAGTGACTCCAGGTTCAAGCCACATCATCCAAGGTTGAAGCCTAGCCAAGCGAGCCCGTGAGGGGCCCTGTTACTATGTGCTACCGTATGTCCACTTGGATGGTCAGGCTTGAACCTGCACTCATTGCGCAGGCGACGTTCATTTTTGGAGATTTTGTGAATCTCCTTGTCCTCCGTACTGCGCAAGCACTGCACCTGCGCAGTAAGTGGCCAGACACTATCTGATAGCAAGACAGTTTTCGTCAGAACACCGGTGTATGTGTCTATTCTGCACAAGGTACGGCCAAGTCCTGTGGGATCCATGCCTGGTTCATTTTAATGAACGTGAGCTTGTCCACATTGGCTCTGGACAGGCGGCTGCGCTTGTCTGTGATAACGCCCCCTGCCGTGCTAAATACACGTTCAGATAATACACTGGCGGCAGGGCAGGCCAGCACCTCCAAGGCGTAAAGGGCAAGCTCAGGCCATGTGCCCAATTTGGAGACCCAGAAGTTGAAGGGGGCAGACCCGTCATTCAGTACGTGTAGGCGTGTGAAAACGCAGAAAATGCTATTGGGAAAAGAAAAACACTGCAAAATTAAATTTTTTTTGCAATGTTTTTCCAATATCAGAATACACGGATAGTGTCTAAAGCGTTTATGAAAACGCAGAAAATGCTATTGGGAAAAAAAAAAAAAAAATTAAATTTTTTTGCAATGTTTTTCCAATATCAGAATACACGGATAGTGTCTAAAGCGTTTATGAAAATGCAGAAAATTTTATTGGGAAAAACAAAAACACCGCAAAATTAAATTTTTTTGCAATGTTTTTCCAATATCAGAATACACGGATAGTGTCTAAAGCGTTTATGAAAACGCAGAAAATGCTATTGGGAAAAAAAAAAAACACTGCAAAATTAAAATTTTTTGCCATGTTTTTCCAATATCAGAATACACGGATAGTGTCTAAAGCGTTTATGAAAACGCAGAAAATGCTATTGGGAAAAAAAAAAAAAACACAGCAAAATTAAATTTTTTTGCAATGTTTTTCCAATATCAGAATACACGGATAGTGTTTAAAGCGTTTATGAAAAGCAGAAAATGCTATTGGGAAAAAAAAACAACAAAATTAAATGTTTTTGCAATGTTTTTCCAATATCAGAATACACGGATAGTGTCTAAAGCGTTTATGAAAACGCAGAAAATGCTATGGGAAAAAAAAACACAGCAAAATTAAATTTTTTTGCAATGTTTTTCCAATATCAGAATACACGATAGTGTCTAAAGCGTTTATGAAAACGCAGAAAATGCTATTGGGAAAAAAAAAAACACAGCAAAATTTAATTTTTTTGCAATGTTTTTCCAATATCAGAATACACGGATAGTGTCTAAAGCGTTTATGAACACGCAGAAAATGCTATTGGGAAAAAAAAAAACACTGCAAAATTAACATTTTTTGCAATGTTTTTCCAATATCAGAATACACGGATAGTGTCTAAAGCGTTTATGAACACGCAGAAAATGCTATTGGGAAAAAAAAAACACAGCAAAATTTAATTTTTTTGCAATGTTTTTCCAATATCAGAATACACGCATAGTGTCTAAAGCGTTTATGAACACGCAGAAAATGCTATTGGGAAAAAAAAAAACACTGCAAAATTACATTTTTTTGCAATGTTTTTCCAATATCAGAATACACTGATAGTGTCTAAATCATTTATGAAAACTCAGAAAATGCTATTGGGAAAAAAAAACACAGCAAAATTAAATTTTTTTGCAATGTTTTTCCAATATCAGAATACACACAGAGTATGGTGTATCTCTTATGGTGCACTGAGCTTGCAGGTAAAACTTATATTTTGTCTGGCACTGGCCTCATGGCACTGTTAAAAGACTGTGCACTGCACCCCAGCCCCAGGGTACAATTGATTTAGGAATCTCTTGAATAATTCTCTCTGCCTCTTTCTCTTCCTTACTAAAGAAACTCAGTACTCTACTCTAGCTCTCTACTCTAGCTATGTAGATCGCTCACTGATCTAACTAATTAGGAGAAAAGTTAAGGAATGTGGACTGACTGACTGACTGACTTTATCACACTAACTCCTAAAATCTTCTCAGCAGCACAGGAACCTGTCTATAGCAGAATGACGCTGTGTGCTGTGTGTCTGGACTATATATAGAGGCTGGGTCACATGCTGCACTGCCCAATCACAGCCATGCCATTAGTAGGCATGGCTGTGATGGCTTCTAAGGGCACACTAGTGAAACTAGCGTCGATTGGCTGCCCTGCAGCTCTTAAAAAGGCGCCAATACATCGCCGAACACCAGACCCGACCTCGGGTTCGGGTCCGGGACCCGGACACCCAAAAGTCCGGTACGGACCCGAACTTTACAGTTCGGGTTCGCTCAACCCTACTCGTGTCCACTCTTGTGCTCCTCCTTTGGTGTATGCGCTCACCTTAGAGCGCGTGACCTCGCACCTAAGCTCGGTCAAAACACGCTTTTAAACCGCCTCTGGGTTTATGGTCAGCATTCAGATCCTTGGATGGTTGCTTGCAACAATATTCATATGGAAAACAAAGGAAACTGGATAGTGTATGACCATTTTAAAAGTTTTATTTAAAATGACAATATTCCCTATATAGGATACTCACATTTAATAGGTGCTATGAGCGCACCACTCTGTAACAAGCAAAACAAATATAAAGTCGCTGTACTGGTGTGTCCTCTCTCGCTCTGAGATCACTCCACTGTCTCACAAACTGTCCTGTCCCCTCCCCAACATGTGTCGATACCGGGAAATGTCGTATCTTCATCAGGGGGAATTCACAAGAGAAAGAATTCCCCCTGAGGAAGATATGACATTTCCCAGTGATTAAATACCACCAAAAGAAAAGCCATATGTGTGAACAAAATGATAAAAATCTAGTTTGGGTACAGTGTTGTTGTCATTGAAATTGTGACAGCGCTGAAAGCTAAAAATTGGCCTGGGTAGGAAGGGGAGGGGTAAAAGTGCCCAATATTGAAGTGGTTAACCTTACCAACTCTGTAACTATGTTTCGATATGCATCCATTTTCTAAGCAATTGTTCATCCAAAACATGATTTTCAGCGTATTATAATGACACCTGCAAAAAAAAAAAAAAAATGTTATAGTCCCGGCACTGCATTTATCATCCTTTCAATACATGATTACGGATCAACAGAGGCTCTGACATTTTCCACCGGCAGGCAAGCTAATGGAAAAAAATTAGATAGTAATGATTATGGAACTGGATAAGGGCTGCAGTTCCAGCGAGCGTAGGATGAGGAATTGTCTGCCAATCCGGCTGACGGAATGCTAAAACATGACTGTAACATTGAGTCTCATCTCTGCTTATGTTATTGCACTGAGCAATGATGATTTATTTTGAGAATCTTTTCATACTGTCCTAGCTCTTTTAACACCTTCAGGGGAGGTGAAGGTTGCTTAATCATCAGCACACAGCACACGATGTTCCAGAAAATAAATAAAAAGGAGAACAGATGGGGATTATTTATTGAAAACTTTTAAACCAGTTTCTACTTGAAAATTATTATTATTATACTGTTACTGCAATTTGTACATATTGCCAATTTATCAATTTATCAATAAGTCAATTTATCCAGTTCTGCTCCAGAGCAATTGTTTTTATTTGTCGCATACAACATTTTTGTTTCACATATTTGCGCAATTGTTTATTAAATGCGAATTTTAAGGAAAAAATATAATATAATGAAATTTAGTGCAAAACCGCACCATATACAGTGGTGTGAAAAAGTGTTTGCCCCCTTCCTCATTTCCTGTTCCTTTGCATGTTTGTCACACTTAAGTGTTTCGGAACATCAAACCAATTTAAACAATAGTCAAGGACAACACAAGTAAACACAAAATGCAATTTGTAAATGAAGGTGTTTATTATTAAAGGTGAAAAAAAATCCAAACCATCATGGCCCTGTGTGAAAAAGTGATTGCCCCCCTTGTTAAAACATACTATAACTGTGGTTGTCCACACCTGAGTTCAATTTCTCTAGCCACACCCAGGCCTGATTATTGCCACACCTGTTCACAATCAAGGCATCACTTAAATAGGAGCTGCTTGACACAGTAAGGTCCACCAGAAGATCCTTAAAAGCTACACATCATGCCGAGACCCAAAGAAATTCATGAACAATTGAGAAAGAAAGTAATTGAGATCTATCAGTCTGGAAAGGGTTATAAAGCCATTTCCAAAGCTTTGGGAATCCAGCGAACCACAGTGAGAGCCATTATCCACAAATGGCGAAGACATGGAACAGTGGTGAACCTTTCCAGGAGTGGCCGGCCGCCCAAAATTACCCCAAGAGCGCAGCGACGACTCATCCAAGAGGTCACAAAAGACCCCACAACAACGTCCAAGGAACTGCAGGCCTCACTTGCCTCAGTTAAGGTCAGCGTTCATGCCTCCACCATCAGGAAAAGACTGGGCAAAAATGGCCTGCATGGCAGAGTTCCAAGGAGAAAACCACTGCTGAGCAAAAAGAACATCAAAGCTCGTCTCAATTTCTCCACAACACATCTTGATGATCCCCAAGACTTTTGGGACAACATTCTGTGGACCGATGAGACAAAAGTGGAACTCTTTGGAAGGTGTGTGTCCAAGTATATCTGGCGTAGAAGGAACACTGCATTTCAGAAAAAGAACATTATACCAACAGTAAAATATGGTGGTGGTAGTGTGATGGTCTGGGGCTGTTTTGCTGCTTCAGGACCTGGAAGACTTGCCGTGATAAAAGGAACTATGAATTCTGCTGTCTACCAAGAGATCCTGAAGGAGAATGTCCGACCATCTGTTCGTGTACTCAAGCTGAAACGAACTTGGGTTCTGCAGCAGGACAATGATCCTAAACACACCAGCAAGTCCACCACCGAATGGCTGAAGAAAAACAAAATGAAGACTTTGGTGTGGCCTAGCCAAAGTCCTGACCTGAATCCTATTGAGATGTTGTGGTATGACCTTAAAAAGGCCGTTCATGCTCGAATACCCTCTAATGTAACTGAATTAGGACAATTCTGCAAAGATGAGTGGGCCAAAATTCCTCCAGGATGCTGTAAAAGCCTCAATGCACGTTATCGCAAACGCTTGGTTGCAGTTGTTGCTGCTAAGGGTGGCCCAACCAGTTATTAGGTTTAGGGGGCAATCACTTTTTCACACAGGGCCATGATGGTTTTGATTTTTTTTCACCTTTAATAATAAACACCTTCATTTACAAATTGCATTTTGTGTTTACTTGTGTTGTCCTTGACTATTGTTTAAATTGGTTTGATGTTCCGAAACACTTAAGTGTGACAAACATGCAAAGGAACAGGAAATGAGGAAGGGGGCAAACACTTTTTCACACCACTGTAATACCCATCTTTTGGTTAAAATATAAAAGATGACTCTACTGTTATTCCTTTTAATTGTTGTAGATTCCTAGATACCTTTTTGGCTCGGTACACGCTGCAGCAACCCTGAAAATCCACCGCGGGTTACCGCATCGCATGTCTCCCAGCGGCAGTTCACACTGCCCTATGCAAACTGCTGGGAGTGTCAATTAAAAGTTAAAGTGGAGTTCCACCCAAAAATGGAACTTCCGCTTTTTGGAATCCTCCCCCACTCCGGTGTCACATTTGGCACCTTCCAGGGGGAGCAGATACCTGTTAAATACAGGTATTTTGCTCCCACTTCCGGGCATAGACAGCTGAGCCACCCGTGGGTATCTACGCCACTTACGGCGCCTTCTCCCCCCCGCTGTCTTCTGGGAGACACACTGGTCCCAGAAGACAGCAGGGACCCACTTCCTGATTCCCTTACCGAAGATGGCTCCACCTGAGAGCCGAGGGACGGGTCGGCTTCGGGTGCCAAAATCGCGGGCACCCTGGACAGGTAAGTGTCCTTATTTTAAAAGTCAGCAGCTGCAGTATTTGTAGCTGCTGACTTTAAAAAAAAAAAATTAGGCGGAACTCCACTTTAATGGGACCCCCAAATCAGTTCGCATATCGCAATGTGAACTGCAAATTCGGACAGGAATCGGATCGCATGGGTGTGAACACCCATGCGATCTGATTCTGCTGCGGACCAAAAAAAGGGTCCTGTGCGAGTTTGGTCCGAATGCGAGGCAAATTCAGCCATACTATTTGTATAGCTGAATTCGGAATCGCATGGACATCGCAGGTAATTTGCACTGCAGTGCGGTGCAAATGACATACGATCTCGCACCATGCAGGAGTTTGTACTGGCCCTTAATCCCATACTGTAACCTGGGATGTTTGTTACCTATGTTTACCCACGATATCGCCAAAAACGATGGTGCCCAAAAATCCCCATGAGGTGACGCTTTAAGAGCCTTTACAGCTCATCAGTTTAGAGTTAACTAATCTGGTGCTAGAATTATTGTTCTCACTCTGACGTTTTCAGGGATATGTCACACATATGGTGTGACTGTGGTTTACATCCTGGGCTCGTGTTTGCGTTTTCGCAGGTGTGCGGGGCTACGGGGGTTTTTCAACAATTAATTTATTTTATTTTAATATATTTTATCATTTTATTTTATTTTTTTTACTTTTTTTTTATTACATTTTTTTACTTGATTGCCATCACAAGGGGTTTACATAGTAGGTGAAGTTGAAAAAAGACACAAGCCCATCAAGTCCAACGTACGTATGTTAATAAATCCTATGTGATAAAATTGGGCAGGAGACTATGGCGACATTAGTGGTCCAATAGACCCCCATGTCTCCCCTGCCCTTCACACCATCTAACCCAGGGGTGTCAAACTCAATTTCATGGTGGGCCCCATCAGCATTATGATTGTCCTCAAAAGGGCCGGTTGTATCTGAAAGATTAGATGTCCAGCGCTTCCCCTACCCTTACATTAGATGTCAAGAGCCACCCCCACCATCAGAAGTTGAGTCCCCTACTCTCCCTAACATCACAGTGTACCCCCTTTCCTTATGCTACTGCTGAGAAGAAGCTGGATGCATTGCTTGAAAGCAGAAAGTAGGGGTCTGGGGGAAGGCCAGAGGAGGGCTGGAGCTCTCCTGCAGCTGCAGGGGAGGTGCGAGGGCCACATGAAATGACCTGGAGGGCCTGATTCGGCCCGTGTGCCTTGTGTTTGACACCTGTGATCTAACCAATCACAGATCGGCTTGGTTCGATGGGTCCCCTGGCTGTGCTGGCCAGGAAAGGGTGCATCTGGAACAGGAAGTGACATCTCATCCAGATTCACTGTTTGTATGTGAGATCTAGGCATGTGTTCCCAGGGACCAGTGAGAGCAGGAGAGCCCAAACCACGGGAGGAGGGGGGTGCCGGCTGTGTAAAAGTGATTGGCAGCTATGGAGCAGCTACATCACTTTCACTTTGAAGCCGGGAGCCGGCAGAACAAAACACACACAAGCTGATGGTTGCTACTGCAGCCATCAGCTCATGATTAAAGGTTCACTCTTTGGTCTTACATAGTACACTCAAAGAGCTGAATTGGTTAAACAACTAACCACTTGAAGATAAGGTCTTTTCTGGAACTTTTTGTTTAGAGCCACCAAACATTATATATATATATATATATATATATATATATATATATATATATATATATATATATATATATATTTTAGCAGAGACCCTAGAGAATAAAATGGTGATCGTTGCAATATTTTATGTCACACTGTATTTGCCCATTGGTCTTTCAAACACAATTAAAAAAAAAAAATACACTTTAACCACTTTAACCACTTTGCGCTATAGCCGAAAGAGGGCTACAGCGCGAACGCTCTCTCCCGTCTCCTGAGAGCGCGGATCGGGGAAGCTCTGTGCTGGCCGTGTCCCTTGGACCCAGCCAGTCACAGATCTCTGTAAACGGCCAATCACAGTGGCCGTTTACAGCGCGATCGGCATGTCCAATGAGAAATGATCTCATATGTAAACATATGAGATCATCTCTCAGCGCCGCTCTCTCTCCTTACACAGAGACAGCATGTGAGGAGGGAGAGATGAACAGCTGCAGTGGCCGTAAGTAGAAAAAAAAAATAAAAAAAATAAAGTGCCATCTATCCCCGCTGCCACCTGTCCCCACTGACACCTGTCCACACTGCCACCTGTTAGTGCCATCTGTCCCCAGTGCCATCTGTCAGTGCCACCTGTCCCCAGTGCCATCTGTCAGTGCCACCTGTCCCCAGTTTCACCTGTCCCCAGTGCCATTTGTCCCCAGTTCCACCTGTCCCCAGTGCCACCTGTCAGTGCCATCTGTCCCCAGTGCCATGTATAAGTGCCATCTGTCATCAGTGCCGCGTCAGTGCCACGTGTCATCTGTGCCACATAGTGCCATCTGTCATCAGTGCCACATAGTGCCATCTGTCATCAGTGCCATATCAGTGTCACGTGTCATCAGTGCCACCTGTCAGTGTTACGTGCCATTTGTTATCAGTGTCACGTGTCATCAGTGCCATCTGTCATCAGTGCCACATATTAGTGCCATCTGTCATCAGTGTCACGTGTCATCAGTGCCCCGTATTAGTAGCATCTGTCATCAGTGCCACATCAGTGTCACGTGTCATCAGTGCCACGTATCAGTGCCATCTGTCATCAGTGCCACGTCAGTGTCACTTGTCATTGTCCTGGTGCTCCAGGGCCTTCAAAAGTGTAATAGGTAGTCAACAAGTTAGATGTGTAATTTATGCTCCTAGAACACGTGATGGTGCTCCCTGCACGTTGGGCCTCTCTAAGTGGCTAGGCTGTGAAAAAGTCCCACACATGTGGTATCGTAATACTCAGGAGGAGTAGCAGAATTTATTTTGTGGTGTCATTTGTGGTATACACATGCCATGTGAGAGAAATAACCTATTACAATGACAATTTTGTGGAAAAAAATAAAAAAAAAAATCTTAATTTTGCAAAGAATTGTGGGAAAAAATTACAACATCAAAAAACTCACCATGCCTCTTACTAAATACCTTGGATTGTCTACTTTCAAAAAAGGGGTAAATCCGCCGTGGAGACCACCATTATCGTAAATACAACCGGCGCCTGAAGAGATGGATATCTCGGTTGTGGCAACAGCTCAAGAAAGGGGCGTACATCGTCGTGCGCTGGTCGTAAAGTGGTTAATGAATTATAAAAAAAAAAGTATTTACCCTAATTTTTTGTATAATGTGAAAGATGATGTAAGTAAATAAATATCTAAGATGTCATGCTTTAAAATTGCGCACGCTCGTGGAATGGCAACAAACTACAGTACATAAAAATCTTCATAGGCGACATTTGCCCTAGAATTATTGCTCTCGCTCTAATGTTCCTCACATGTGTGCTTTGAACACTGTTTACATATGCGGGCACGACTTACGTATACGTTCACTTTTGCACGTGAGCATGAAGGGCTGGGGCACTTAAAGAAAATTATAATTTTTTCTTATTTATTTTATTTTTTATTTTTACGCTGTCCCTTTATTTTTATTTTTTGATCACTTTAAGGCCGGGTTCACATATATGCGAATTGGATGCAGATTTCTCCACATCCAATTCGCATGACAGGTGAGTGTGACTGGCTCTTAATAGAGCCGGTTCACACAGGTCCGGGGCAGCCTTGGAGCGGACTGCAAAAGGGTCCTGTGCGTGTTTGGGTCCAGTTCAGGTGCGAATTTGAACTTTTGCTTTAAAAAAAAGATTTACTATGGCCTGGGAACCGGTCCTCCAAGGGCATAGAGACGATTGGTAGCCATCTTGGCCTCACTGTTCTCCATACCCAGCTGCCGCCAGCATTGGATCTCCCCCGGGCTCCACCAATGGGTCAAGTAAGACTGGGAACACCTGGGCAGCAACGAAAGGGGGGGGGGGGATCCGTCTGTGGGATCACTTTTATCTGAAAGAAATCATCCATAAAAAAAAAAAACTACTGGGGTTATGGCAGCTAGCTGCTATCGTAACCCTGGTATTTAACAGAATACTTTAACGTCAAACAAATTACATATTTTTACTGCAGGCTGGTCTTCAAGTGGTTTTAAAGTAAACCTAATCACTAAAATCTCATACAAGCTTTAGCATGTTAAAGCCCAATTGCAGAGTTGTTGATTGGAGGACTATGCAGGGGGCAGAGGTGTAACTAGAGCCTTCATGGCCCGATGCAAGAAACCATGAAGCGCCCCTTCACCCCTGGCTGGGAGACCTTCCCTCTGAGCCTGGTGTGCTCTTCCCTCTGAGCCCAGTGGCAGAACTGGTCTTAAGTGTGACCTTTGCGACTTTGGTAGTTCCACCACTGGTGTCCGAAGATCTATTTATTTTTATTTACCATTTTATTATTTCTTATGTAGCACGGCCCCCTAGGGAACTGCTTGGATTTACCTGCTCATCTGCATCGACATTTTTTTTAAAAAAAGTCAGCAACTACAAACACTGTAGCTGCTGACTTTTAATAAGGGAACTTACCTGTCCAGCGAGCCCACGATGTTGGCCCCCTGAGGCCGATCCGTCCATCGGATCGGGTGCCGGTGCCACCATCCTAACTAAGGGAAACAAGCAGTGGAGGCTTGCGGGTTCACTGCCCGTTTCCTACTGCGCATACGCGAGTCACGTGGCACTTTGTGAATATCCCTGTTGTTTTCTGGGACACACACATAGTTACATAGCTAGTTAGGTTGAAAAGACACAAGTCCATCCAGTTCAACCACAAATAAAAAAATAAAATAAAAATATATCATACAATCCCATATACCCCATTCTATATCCACAGTTGATCCAGAGGAAGGCAAAAAAAAAAACAGCAGCGCATGCTCCAATTTGCTAAAGCAGAGGAAAAAATTCCTTTCTGATCCCTCGAGAGGCAATCAGATTTTCCCGGATCAACTTTACCTATAAATGTTAGTATCCAGTTATATTATGTACGCTTAGGAAAGTATCCAGACCTTTCTTAAAGCAATCTACTGAGGTGGCCAGAACCACCTCTGCAGGGAGTCTATTATACATTTTCACAGCTCTTACTGTGAAGAAACCTTTCCGTATTTGGAGATTGAATCTCTTTTCCTCTAGATGTAAAGAGTGCCCCCTTGTCCTCTTTGTTGACTGTAAAGTGAATAACTCAACACCAAGTTCACTGTATGGACCCCTTATATATTTATACATGTTGATCATATCCCCCCTTAATCTCCTCTTATCAAGGGTGAATAAATTCAGTTCCTCTAATCTTTCCTCATAGCTGAGCTCCTCCATGCCTCTTATCAGTTTGGTGGCCCTTCTCTGCACTTTCTCCAGTTCCCCAATATCCTTTTTAAGAACTGGTGCCCAAAACTGAACTGCATATTCCAGATGAGGTCTTACTAATGATTTGAACAGGGGCAAAATTATATCTCTCTCTCGGGAGTCCATACCTCTCTTAATACAAGAAAGGACTTTGCTCGCTTTGGAAACCGCAGCTTGGCATTGCATGCTATTATTGAGCTAATGATCTACCAAAACCCCCAGATCCTTCTCCACTACGGATCCCCCCAGTTGTACTCCCCCTAGCATGTATGATGCATGCATATTCTTAGCCCCCAAGTGCATAACTTTACATTTATCAACATTAAACCTCATCTGCCACATAGTCGCCCAATTAGACAGTGCATTGAGGTCGGCTTGTAAATTGGAGACATCCTGTAAGGACGTTATTCCACTGCATAGCTTGGTGTCATCTGCAAAGACAGAAATGTTACATGTCCCTGAAGACAACGGGGCAGCTCGTCGAAGAGGAGGAAGTGAAGGAACAGTGCCACGGAATAGGAAGAGGCAGATTAGGAAGACTGCCTAGCAACAGGCATTTCTGGTAAGTAAAAACATTTTTTTTTTTCAAATGTTTTTTTATATATTTTTTTTAGAATGTTAATGTAATTTTTAATTTTAGGGTGGACCTCCGCTTTAACCACTTAAGCCCCGGACCAATTTGCAGCCAAAGGACTGCGTCGCTTTAACTGACAATTGCGCGGTCGTGCGACGTGGCTCCCAAACAAAATTGGCGTCCTTTTTTTCCCACAAATAGAGCTTTCTTTTGGTGGTATTTGATCGCCTATGCGGTTTTTATTTTTTGCGCTATAGACAAAAATAGAGCGACAATTTTGAAAAAAATGCAATATTTTTTACTTTTTGCTATAATAAATATCCCCCAAAAATATATAAAAAAACATTATTTTTCCTCAGTTTAGGCCGATACGTATTCTTCTACATATTTTTGGTAAAAAAAAACGCAATTAGCGTTTATTAATTGGTTTGCGCAAAAGTTATAGCGTTTACAAAATAGGGGATAGTTTATAGCATTTTTATTAATATTTTTTTTTTTACTAGTAATGGCGGCGATCAGCGATTTTTATTGTGACTGTGACATTATGGCGGACACATCAGACATTTTTGACACATTTTTGGGACCATTGTCATTTACACAGAAATCAGTGCTATTTAAATGCACTGATTCCTATGTAAATGACACTGGCAGTGAAGGAGTTAACCACTAGGGGGCAGGGAGGGGTTACGTCAGTGTGTGTGTTTTTTTTTTTACAGTAGAGGGGCGTGGCTTTACGCCTGACGTCACTGATCGGCTTTCCCGATGACAGGGAACAGTCGATCAGTGACAGGCAGTGTAGGAAGCACGGGGAGATGTTTGTTTACACAGACCTCTCCCCGTTCTTCAGCTCTGTGACCCGATCGCGGGACACCAGCGGCAATTGTGTCCACTGGCCCTGCGGCCGTGGTCACGGAGCTCAGGACCGGGTCGCGAGCGCGCCGCCGACGGCGCGCGCGCGCGCGACCCATGGCTGGGCACTTAAAGGGGACGTACCGGTACATGCTTTTGCCCAGCCGTGCCATTCTGTTGACGTAAATCTACAGGAGGTGGTCCTTAAGCAGTTAAGGTATTGTTGTACAAGAAGGTAATGGTTCAACTGAGTTGGGGATAGCAGCACAAACTCAGCCGAATGACTATTGAAAAATGCCAGTTGAGACAAAAGTCAACAACAAAATATTATATACACCTATGTACAGTAGAATACCACTTGGACATAACCTGAAAGGATAAACAAGTTAAGCAGCAATACTGACAATACTTCTAGAAAGAGAAACCCAGGCCGGATGGTGCAAAGGCCCTTTAAGTAGCAATGACAGAATGTCCCCGTTGCAGATCTGATGGTCTTCACTGGCAGTTGGAGCTTGTTAATTGTATCCAATAGGGTGTGGTAACAGAGTGGTAGTATATCTTTTGATGACTGTAGCAAAAGAGAATTATGTACAGTGTAGGTCAACAGGAAGTGACGTCACGACGTATTGCGGTTCACGGTGCGTTCCACAGGAGAACAGGAAGAAAGGACGCCGCTCATAAGCGGAACTGAAGGATCCACTTCCTACTGACAGAAAGGAACACAGGCACAGTACCGCTCTATGTTTATCCGAATGCTCATTATCTTTTAAATTTTGGTACGCAGATATCGTTTGGGGGGGATCTTTTGTATTAAAGGGAAACTGTTTTAAATAAAAAGTATTTAGCAATATCACACTATGTGGCCCTCCATCTATTTTTATACATGATACAACCGCGCTGGTGGAGTTATGATCAAGGGATGCTGGATAGAAAGTCTGAAATTCTGGTCCAATAACCGCGCTGGTGGATGGTAATTATCTGGTGATGTTGGAGGAGAAGGTCCAGATTGGTTTATACTACAGGCTTACTTAAAGTAGATTTCTGGTGAGTGTACCCCCAGAAGGGGACGATTCCCTCACGTGGTGAAAGCTTTGGTGGACGAATCACTCAAGAAATATTTATTTAGAACTGTTGCTCACACCAATTCTGAACTGTCACATTTTTCCACTGGCTCATTTGATGAGCAAATCTCGTTTATACACGGACTACAAATACTAATTGCTAAACTAAGAATTGGTTTCACAGATTTTTTTACTCACCGTTTGTGATCCACTTTGAATTTTTATTTATTTCTTTATTTACTTTTATTGATTTATTGATTTCACGCATATGGGCTGATATATTTATTGATTTTTATATATTTCAGATATATATTTATTGATTTTTATATATTTCAGACATTCATTTATGGTCACTCTGATATTTACGTATTTATTTATTTATTTCATTCACGGTCACCTTGATTAGCGTGTTTATCTCATTAGCTTCTCACATCCATTTGAGAAAGTTCACCTTAATAGCGCTGCTACAAAAATTCAAATTTGGGGGGATTAAGTTTAGCCCACCATAGAAACTTTTGTACATTTCACAGTTCGATATTCTTAAGCGGCAGCTCTCATTATTGTTATATACCCACATTATATTAAGACAATAATTTTTAATTTCACATCATGCACATATATTTATAATTTTATTATTTATATTGCATTTTGCACATATATATACATTTATTTATTTATTTATTTATTTAAATAACTATTTAATACATCTGCCACTATCTACAGGCTTGGTCATCCCAGGACCACCCCATACATTGCAAGTAACATATCCTTGTAGCGCAGAGCGGTGTTTATTTTTAGGAGGGCGGCACTAGTAAACACTTACACACAGTGTTCAAATAAAGGTGTAGTGAAGTGTTCCCAAGTAAGGATGAGCCCGGTGTTCGATTCGAACCCATTTTCGAATCGAGCACCGGGTGTTCGCTCGCTCGGCGAGCCCAGAACTATTGGGGCCGCTCGCATCAAATTCGTGTGATGCGAGCGGCCCCGCAATGCATTGCGGCCCGCGCAGTGCAATGCTGGCTGATGATTGGCCAAGCATGCACTGTGACCCCGCATGCTTGGCCAATCACAGCGCCGGCAGCGAGGAGAGCCATAATTGGCTACAGGCAGGATGCCTGTAGCCAATTATAGCTCAGGGGCTTTAGTACACGCCCCATGGTATAAGAGGCCGCCGCGCCGGCGACCTCGCATATTATGTTTCAGTCAGTGTCAGCGTGTCAGTGTGCTGCTGACTGCTGACAATATGTGCTCTATTTCTGGGATATGTGTGTGCATGCTGTTAGAACAGCATTGCAGTATCACATCTGGGGGGTGTCTATAGGTGGCCTGTGAAGGGGGCAGGTTTCCTGTGCTTAGAACTTTCCCTGCAAAAAAGTGTCATTTTTGCAGGAAAAAAGCTATTTAAAATCACTCGCGGCTAATGAATTGATGGCTCCTGTAACACAGAGAACTGTCATTCATTAATAAAAAACAAAAAAAAAAGCGTAGGGGTCCCCCCAAATTCAATAACCAGGCCCTTCAGGTCTGGGATGGATATTAAGGGGGATCCCAGCCAAAAAAAAAAAAAAAAAATGGCGTAGGGTCCCCCTCAAAATCCATACCAGACCCTTGAGATCTGGGATGGATTTTAAGGGGAACCCTAGCCAAAAAAAATGGCGTGGGGTCCCCCTCAAAATCCATACCAGACCCTTATCCGAGCACGCAACCTGGCAGGCCGCAGGAAAAGAGGGGGGGACGAGAGCGGCCCCCCCTCTCTCCTGAACCGTACCAGGCCACATGCCCTCAACATTGGGAGGATGCTTTGGGGGTCTAAGACCCCTAAAGCACCTTGTCCCCATGTTGATGAGGACAAGGGCCTCTTCCCCACAACCGTGCCCGGTGGTTGTGGGGGTCTGCGGGCGGGGGGCTTATCGGAATCTGGAAGCCCCCTTTAACAAGGGGACCCCAGATCCCGGCCCCCCCCCTGTGTGAAATGGTAAGGGGGTACTGTACCCCTACCATTTCACCAAAAAAGTGGCAAAAATGGTAAAAATGACAGGAGACAGTCTTTGACAATTCCTTTATTAAAATCTAATTTCTTCTTTCTTCATCCTTCGGTTTCTTCATCTTCTCCTTCCTTCATCTTCTTCCATCTTCTTCTTCCATTTTCTTCTTCCTCCGATCCGCTTCTTCTTGCGCTGGTCTTCTCGTCCTTCTCGTCCGGCATCTTCTTCCGTCGGCGTCGGCGTCTTCTTGGGCCGCTCCGCGCAATGGGAGGCTCCCGCTGTGTGAGGCTCCGCTCCGTCTGACAGGTCTTTTATAATGGAGGGCACCTGGTGACCCCGCCCCCTCTGACGCACAGGGACGTCATGGGGAATTCCATGATGGCTTTCCCCATGACGTCAGAGGGGGGCGGGGTCACCAGGTGCCCTCCGTTTTAAAAGACCTGTCAGATGGAGCGGAGCCTCACACAGCGGGAGCCTCCCATTGCGCGGAGCGGCCCAAGAAGACACCGACACCGACGCCGACGCCGACGGAAGAAGATGCCGGACGAGAAGGACGAGAAGACCAGCGCAAGAAGAAGCGGATCGGAGGAAGAAGAAAATGGAAGAAGAAGATGGAAGAAGATGAAGGAAGGAGAAGATGAAGAAACCGAAGGATGAAGAAAGAAGAAAGAAAATTTTAATAAAGGAATTGTCAAAGACTGTCTCCTGTCATTTTTACAATTTTTGCCACTTTTTTGGTGAAATGGTAGGACAGGGGGGGGGGCGGGATCTGGGGGTCCCCTTGTTAAAGGGGGCTTCCAGATTCCGATAAGCCCCCCGCCCGCAGACCCCCACAACCACCGGGCACGGTTGTGGGGAAGAGGCCCTTGTCCTCATCAACATGGGGACAAGGTGCTTTAGGGGTCTTAGACCCCCAAAGCATCCTCCCAATGTTGAGGGCATGTGGCCTGGTACGGTTCAGGCGAGAGGGGGGCCGCTCTCGTCCCCCCCTCTTTTCCTGCGGCCTGCCAGGTTGCGTGCTCGGATAAGGGTCTGGTATGGATTTTGAGGGGGACCCCACGCCATTTTTTTTGGCTAGGGTTCCCCTTAAAATCCATCCCAGACCTCAAGGGTCTGGTATGGATTTTGAGGGGGACCCTACGCCATTTTTTTTTTTGGCTGGGATCCCCCTTAATATCCATCCCAGACCTGAAGGGCCAACGACCAGGCCGATTCAACGCCTTCCAGCTAGCAACTCTCAAATGGACGTTCTGGATGCAGATCCACTTGTGATGATCCCCCATCACGGAGAACGAAGCGTGGTTAGCTGCACTGTACAGATGGTGCTGATCAGATGTCTAAACATCAGGCAGCAATGGATCTCTTCTTGGTCAGGTAGGAATGCTGTAGACCTCGTGGTAGGCCGCAAACTTACTCTCCCTGCTACTTAGAGGTGCCTCTGTTCTCTTTTATACTCAGTTGTGACATGACGCTACTTGTATATCAAGACATCGCTTGTATAGCAAGTCAAAATTTATTAAAAGAATTTTGCTTGTCTTGCAAAACGCTCTCAAACCAAGGTTTTACTGTATTCTATTATGAATATACAAAGAGAAAGAAAAACGGAATAGAAAAAATGACATGGGCCTAAAGGTATACATTAATTCCACAACCATAACAACGAATTAACGTTTTAACCAAATACAAGAAAATCGTGAAACATAAACCCATGTTTTTAACACATACTGTTAACACAGGTTAATTTGGTTGGTAAGCAGACTGGTCGGTAAATTGAGCCGGGAATTTCTTTGGTTTTGTTCTGCATGTGTTGCCCTTCCATGTGCTCCTTGCTGTAAAGGTCAGTTATAGGTGGGGGCAGGGGCCATTTGTCTGAATTTATATGCTACACCTGCTTCCACTGTTAGGCTACATAATGTAAAAAAAAATTTATGTTTGCAGGCAAAATGTAAAAAAAAAATGCAGCTAAAAAGCAAATATGCTCTAATCTGCTTTACCCAACTGACACCTGAATACCGCTTCTGACATGCAGTAAGTGGAAGAGTGGAAACATTTCTGCAGCATATGTTGTTTGATGGAGGAATGTGAACATCTAACAGTGATAGTAAGTAGTTTTGAATGTACGTTTTTTTTGCAGTCAGTTGGAAAGCACTTTACATTTGTATAGCTCATTTCAACGAGATGCATTAACATGTAATTTTCACGCAGACCACCCACGTGTGATGTTAAGCCTCCATGATCGAAAGAACCAAAGTCCAATGTACGAAAGGGACAGTCAGGCTGGAATCTGCAGCCTTCATTAAAATGATGCCTGGTAATCCTGCCATCAAGGTGCTTGTTTAGGCACTTCCTGTTATAAAGAGACAAAGCTCTGGCTCCGTCTCTATCTGGAGCCCCTGCGTTGTCACCCTGCCACACGGGCTTCCTGTGGAGACTACAGTTGACTGTTTCAACACACATTACACAGGCATGGTCTACTGTTGTCACTAATTATCAGGAAACCTGACCTGAGAAAGGCATGCAGTCAAGAATTGAGAACATGTAGATGGGAAGTGGCTGCTATGAGAATGCAATAGATCAGCAACATCAAGATGTAACAAAGGATGAAAAATTAATGAAGTATTAGGCCCATGCAAACTTGAGCTCAAAAACGCTTTTTTTTCTGTGCTGCTAAAGGCCCCTCCATGTTACAAAAAAGCACACAGGAGCACGCAAATGCCTAGTGCAAATTTATTGTGTGAAACAAATACATAAAACAGATGGGTACTCACAAAAGTAGAAATAAAGAAGGCATTAAACACATATGAAGCACAATCCAGTGCAGGTATCGCATGATTGAACAAGCAATGCCGTGGCGTTGGTAAGCTGACGTGTTTCGGGGGCACACCCCCCTTCCTCAGCTAAGCCCCTCCATGTTAGCCTATATGTCCATGCACATTTGTCAGGGCTGGGCTCAGCCCTTCCTTCTCACAGCTGGCCGCTCAGATGTCGGCTAATTGCCAGATCCTATCTCTCCAGAGTTACTTAGCTGTTGATGATATCCTGCTCGTCAGTCCTGCCTACTTAAGCCATCCAGCCCAGTGGATTGCTGCCTTCGCCTTGGTCAACATCACAGAGACTATCTCTGCCTTCCTTTTTAAAGACTTGCTTGGCTGACATCCCTTCTGGCTCCAGATCCTGCTTGCTGTTCCACTGCATTTGATCCCTGGCTTTCTGGCTTGGCTGACTATCCGTTCCAGTTACCGAACTTTGGCTATGTTTTGACTACGTTTGTTCTATTTACTTTTATTATTAAACAAGTGTGATTTAACTGTACTTCTGTCTCGGTCTGATTTCATGGTTTCTGACAACAATATAGGCATTTACAGGTGTTTAGAGGCAGAAAAAAATAAATAAAAGTCTTGTTCAGGGGAGGCACTTCTGAGCAGAAAAAAACTCTCAAACAAAACCAAAATAAAGAATTAAAAAAATAATGCTCAAAAATGCCTAAAACGAGCATATAGGTGAGTTTATCCGTGTTCGCGCATTAACCAGTTCAAGTCCGCCTATAGCAGTTTTACTGTTACAGGACGGATCCTGTGTGCCAGACCACATATGCATACACATGCTCTGACACTTCCGGATATGATATGATTACACACAGCGGAAGCCGATCAGGGCCGGTGCTACCACTAGGCAAACAAGGCAGCGGCCACTGGTGTTCCTACTCTCTTTTCTCTGCAGCAAGCAACTAAGCCGCAGCATCAGCAGGCAGCCGCCGATCCTGTTCGCACATAATGTCATAATGTCAGTGACTGTGTCCCGACTCCTGAATGAATGGAAGAAAGTAAACATATATTGTTGTTGTTGTTGATGTTGACTGTTAGGCTGCATTAATGGGCGCTGGTAGGCTGCATTGATGGGCGCTGGTGGGCTGCATTTGATGGGATTTTGTTTACCAAAAATATGTTGCAGAATACATATATATATTTTTTTCAAAATCATCGTTTTTTTTGTTTAAAGCACAAAAAAAAAAAAAAAAACGCAGTGGTGAACAAATACCACCAAAAGAAAGTGTGGGGAAAAATTACAAACTTTATTTGGGTACAGCTTTGCACAAACTCGCAATTGTCAGTTAAAGTAACGCAGTGCCGTATCACAGAAAAATGACCTGGTCATGAAAATAAATTAACCACCCTGTCAATAGAATGCTAGGCCCGTTAACGCACATAAACACATGTGAAAGTTCAAGCAAAAAAAGGGGCTTTTGACCGCATTTTTCTGCTGCTAGGTCAAAATTTTCTCTTGTAGGAGAAAAGGCACCACAGAGAATATAGTGTGTATGTGGCCTAATGCCAACTACATAAAGTATCTCACAAAAGTGAGTACACCCCTCACATTTTGGTAAATATTTTATTAAATCTTTTCATGTGACAACACTGAAGAAATTACACTTTGCTACAATGTAAAGTAGTGAGTATACAACTTGTATAACAGTGTAAATTTGCTGTCGCCTCAAAATAACTCAACACACAGCCATTAATGTATAAACCGCTGGCAACAAAAGTGAGTACACCCCTAAGTGAAATTATCCGAATTGGGCCCAAAGTGTCAATATTTTGTGTGGTCACCATTATTTTCCAGCACTGCCTTAACCCTCTTGGGCATGGAGTTCACCAGAGCTTCACAGGTTGCCACTGGAGACCTCTTCCACTCCTCCATGACCACAATATGGAGCTGGTGGATGTTAGAGACCTTGCGCTCCTCCACCTTCCGTTTGAGGATGCCCCACAGATGTTCAATAGGGTTTAGGTTTGTAGACATGTCTGGTCAGTCCATCACCTTAACCCTCAGCTTCTTTAGCAAGGCAGTGGTTATCTTGGAGGTGTGTTTGGGGTTGTTATGTTGGAATAGTTCCCTGTGGCCCAGTCTCCGAAGTGAGTGGATCACGCTCTGCTTCAGTATGTCACAGTACATGTTGGCATTCATGGTTCCCTCAATGAACTGTAGCTCCCCAGTGCTGGGAGCACTCATGCAGCCTCAGACCAGGACACTCCCACCACCATGCTTGACTGTAGGCAAGACACGCTTGTCTTTGTACTCCTCACCTGGTTTCCGTCACACGCGCTTGACACCATCTGAACCAAATACGTTTATCTTGGTGTAATCAGACCACAGGACATGGTTCCAGTAATCTATGTCCTTAGTCTGCTTGTCTTCAGCAAACTGTTTTGTGTGAGCTTTTTTTTTTTTTTTTTTTTAAATTGTTTATTTATGTCAGGAAATGGGTCCACATGGACCAGCAGGTTACATACTTTCCACATAACATACAAAGTAAAAGACAAAACTGGTGATACAACATAATGTTTCTAACAGTATCAACAAGAACAATAAACACCATATTTGTGGAGTTGTGAAATATTACCGTCTCATGGGCTCACTTCCTAGTTTTCTTTTAATTATCTAAGTACCTACAATTATACCGCCCCCAATATGTGGGGGGGGTGGAGTTAAAGAGTAGGAAGGACAGATGGGAAAAGAAGAAAAGGGGGAGTATTGAGTGGGGGGGGGGGGTTGAGGGAGGGGGTGGGCGGGAGGTGGAACAATGTGTGTCCCCCTATCATTGAATGCCGGTATGTCTGATCAGAGTTGTAGCTGCGGGGCTTGTGTCTATGCCCGTATGACTCAACCTAGTGCTGTCGCTGCACGCGATATTATGTGTCTATGTCAGATCCTCTCAGGGCCTGACCCTCAGCTGAGTATATAAACATGTTCCATCCCTGCCAGGTTTTAGTAAATGTCTCCTCTCTGTTTTGAGCTGTGAGGATCAGGTCCTCCATTTTTCTGATGTCCTCCACCTTTTGGAGCCAGAGTTCAATGGTCGGCGGGAGGGCCGATTTCCATTGGAGTGGTATGCAGGCCTTAGCTGCGTCAAGTAAGTGGCGAATCACTGACTTCTTGTATTTCCTATCAGGGATATTGGAGGCGTGTAAGAGGAAGAACGCTGGGTCATCTGTGATGGACCGCTCAGTGAATTGTTGTATTGTCTCGCGCACTACTTTCCAGAAGTGTGTTAATTTAGGGCATGACCAAAAAATATGGAGCAGGGTCCCTTTGTCTGTGTGACAGCGCCAGCACAGGTCTGATGTAGTCGGGTAAAACTTGTGGAGTAGTGATGGGGTCCTGTACCATCGTGAGAGAATTTTGTAATTTGTTTCCTGGATCTTGGCACAGATAGAGGATTTGTGTGTGAATCTGAGAATACGTTGCCTCTTGGTGTTATTAAATTGACAATCTAAATCTTTTTCCCATTTAAGTAGTCCCGGGGGTATAAAGTCTGCTGGGGGAGTATTTAAAAGGTTATAGGTCAGTGAGAGCGTGTGTGGTAGGGCACCCGTGTCAGTACAGAGCTCCTCTAGGGCTGTAAGCGTCTGGTTGTCTCCTGTGGGGGGCAGGATCGTACTGAGGAAATGTGTTAGTTGGAGTGTCCTCAGGAAGTCCAGGCGAAACGGGCCCGTAGGATCTAGAAAATCTGCCATAGTTTTCCAGCGCCCACCTGAACTGTAGTGGGAAGCTTGGTGTAGGCCCGCCTCACTTAGACTCCGGAGGCACCTGTCAGAAAGACCCGGTGTAAATAAGGGGTTGCCTATTATAGGGTAGAGGGGCGAATTCGGGGAAGAGAGGGACGTCTGCGAAATTAGCCGGGCGCAGATCCGCGCTGAGTTACCAATCAGTGGGTGAAGTTTGATCTCTGTTGGTAGTGCTGGGTAGCACCATGGTGCTCCCCGAAGAGGGATCGCACTTTGGGATTGTTCCATCTTGGCCCATAGTTTGGTTTCCTGATGGCGGCACCAATCTATGAGTCTCCCCAGGTGTACAGCCTGATAATAGGCTCGGATATTTGGTAGGGCTAGACCGCCGTGCGTTTTGGGGAGAACAAGCAGTTTGTTGGTGAGTCTAGGTCTTTTTTTTGCCCAAACGAACTCTGTGAATGCTGATTGTACCCTTTTGAAAAAAGCATTTGGTATGTGTATAGGTAGGGCCTGCATTAGGTAGAGGATTTTTGGGAGAATAGTCATCTTTAGGATGTTGCAACGGCCTATCCAGGAATGCATACCAGATTTCCATTGGTTCAGGAGAGTTTTTATTTTCAATAGTAGCGGCGGGAAATTAAGTTCGTACAGTTTTGAGAGTGTGTGAGGGATGTATGTGCCTAGGTATTTCAGGGCCTTGTTTGTCCACTTCAAGTTAAAGCTGGCTTGGAGGTGTGTGAGCTGCGTTGACGGTATCCCCACCCCCATTGCCTCCGACTTAGCAAAATTAATCTTCAAGTTTGAGAGCGCCCCGTATGTTGTAAATTCCTGCATCAAATTTGGGAGGGATATTGTCGGGTTCGAGATTGAGAACAGCAGGTCGTCAGCGTAGGCTGATACTTTGTATTGGGTGTGGTTAATCGATATTCCCGTAATGTTCGGATTTAATCTAATGTGGCATAGGAATGGTTCGAGGGACAGCGCAAAGAGGAGGGGTGAGAGTGGGCATCCCTGTCGCGTCCCATTTGTGATCAGAAAGGGGTCGGAAGTTACTCCATTAGCCCTCACCCTGGCCGATGGTGTTGTGTATATTGCAGAGATCCATTGCAACATGTTGCCACCCAGCCCTATATGGTGTAGTGTGGCAGACATGAAAGCCCAGTTTACCCGGTCAAAGGCTTTCTCAGCGTCTGTGCTGAGAAAGACACTTGGTCTATTTTCTGAGGTGGCAGTATAAAGCAGGTTCAGGACTTTGGTGGTGTTGTCCCTTGCCTCTCTGGTTGGGACAAAGCCTACTTGGTCTAGGTGTATCAACTCGGGGATGAATGACTGCAGCCTCAAGGCTATGATTTTAGTGAACAGCTTTAGATCTGTATTCAGTAGGGAAATAGGTCGGTAGCTCCCGCACTGAGACGGGTCTTTACCTTCTTTGGGTATCACTGCTATTTGGGCCTGTAACGTGGCGTCATGGAATTTGCTCCCTTTGGTGAGGTCATTGAAAAGTTTGAGTAGGTGATTTCCTAGGGACGGGAGTAGAGTCTTGTAGTACTGTATTGTCAGGCCGTCCGGTCCCGGGGCCTTCCCTCGTTTGGTATTCCCTATTGCCAGTTGTATTTCGGACAGTGTTATGGGTTCCTCTAAGATGTCTCGTGTTTCCGTCGGCAGGGTGGGCATGTTGGAAGAGGCTATGTAGTCAGCTATATGCTCCGGGGAGGGTCGGGCTGTGTTTAGGTTGTATAGAGTCTCGTAAAAGGACTTGAATGCTTGGGTAATTTGTTGGGGTAGTGTCACTCGCCTCCCCGGGGGAGAGAAGACGTGGGGTATATAAGATGCCGCCTTTTGGGCTTTCAGAGATTGTGCAAGTAACCTACCACACTTATTACCTGATTCGTAGATTTTTTTACGGGAAATCTGGAGCGCTGCCTTAGCTTTAAAGTGGAGAAGGTCGGTTATCTGAGTGCGTATTGTGTCCAGCTCGCTACCTAGTGAAGTAGTTGGTGTCAGTTTGTGTTTCGCTTCTAAAGTTTGAAGTTTGCCGAATAACATGGATAGTTGAGCGGTTCTCTGTCTTTTAAGTCGTGCGCCGTGCTTTATCAGTACCCCTCGGATCACCGCCTTGTGCGCCTCCCAAATTAGACCCGTGTCGCAGTCCTCCGTACTGTTAGTGTGGAAATAATGTGTTAATTCTTTTGTTACGTCCGTTAGTACCTCTGGATCTTGGAGGAGGCTCTCATTGAGTCTCCATGGCTTCCTTTGTCCCCTGTAAAAGTCGGTCAGAGCGTAACGCAGTGTAACTGGGGCATGGTCTGACCATGTGATAGACCCTATAGTGGATCCTTTGACCGCCTGAAGTTGGTTGTGCGGCATTAAAAAGTAATCGATGCGTGAGTATCCGTGGTGTGGTCGGGAGAAAAAAGTGTAATCCCGTTCGCCGGGGTGGAAGAGGCGCCAAACATCCACCAGTTGTGCGGCATGTAGGGCTGCGTGGATAACTTTCCGTGTGCCTCGGGGGATGGAAGATAGGCCTGTGGAGGTGTCCTCTATGGGGAGTAAGGGGATGTTAAGGTCCCCACCTATAATAAGTTGTCCTTCCGTAAAGTTTTGAAGTAAGTCTAGGTGTCTTTTTACAAACAGGTCTTGTCGGCTGTTAGGGGCGTAGAGGTTTGCGATGGTAACCTTCACGTCACCAATCAGGCCTTTAAGGAATAAAAATCTTCCCGCTGGGTCTGTTGTTATATCGATCAGAGTCCACGGGACTCTAGCCGATATTTGAATGGAGACCCCTCTAGATTTGGCCTCCGAGTATGTGGAGTGGTATACTGTCGGATAAAATCTATTTTTTAAGATAGGGAACCTGTTCTCCCTAAAGTGTGTCTCCTGTATTAGAACAATGTCAGCGTTCTGTCGTTTCATGTCATTCAGTAGCATTCGTCTCTTTTCGGGGATGTTAAGTCCCTTCGCATTAAGGGTAACAATGTTAAGCACGTCCATGATCGTATCGGGGGGGACGGGAAGAATGGGCGAGGAAGGGGGACGGGATAGACTAGAGGGTAGAAGAGTGTTTTAGTGGAAAGGTAGGGATATAGAGAAAGGAAAGGACTCTTGTAGGTATTGGGTAGCGACCGAGAGGGAAGGTCTCTCAGTCAGCACTATCCAGCTAAGCTGGATAACTATATTTCAGCAGAGTGCTGCTACAACGCCCACCAGGAATACCTGGGTGTAAAGCGTCAACCTAAGTGGGAGAGCGTTCAGCGTGAGCCAGCGGGGAGCTCCCAAATCCTCCCCGGAGCCCCAGACCTTAGGTGCATGTGTAGATGTGGTTAATTGACGTCCGTGTGGACAGGACCAATGTGTGTAGAGGAATAAGAACTGTCAGGGCCTGTTAAGATGTGGCATCTTATAAAACTTGGAAAATTGTAACGTTGCACAGATACCTGCACGGTAACTACCTTGGCTGGTTTCATAACATACTGACTAAAACAAAGAAAGACATAAAACATTTCTAAACATCAGACATTCCCCCAGCATGTTAGTGCGTCCCCCCCCCGGTCGACATCAGGCCATGGAGAGAGGGAGGCAGAGGGGGGGGGGGAGGAAGGAGGCGAGAGGAAGAGAGACCCCGCCTCCATCTCCCACCCAAACGAGCAACCCCTACCCCACCACCCATCACACCATATGGAGCCGCCACCCAGCCACCTCCCAGCTGTAGTTCAGAGCCTGTAGCAACAACACACTTGTCCCCCACACATGTTCCGGAGTGTCCCTGTTCTCCCGGCGTCTTCGGGAGCATAATGGTCCTGGAGACCTTGCAGGTGAGACATAAGGGGGCTCTGAGGTAGATGAAGACATCAAAGAATAAAAAAAAAAAAAAAAAAAAGGGGGGGGGGGGGGGGAACAAGGGGGCATGGCTGCCCAAGTGAGGCGTGGACTCCTCGTTGTGTGTTGTTCTGTTGCGGTGGGACAACCATGCTCTTGCCTGTAAGTGTCTGCCGCTTCGGTCTTCTGGGGGAGCATAGGTGGGCCTTCAGCTCTTCGTCGGGCATAGAGTTCCTTGCAAGGGGGGGGGAGGAGCCACCGGGTCAAAAACCACCCCCCAGGAGACGTCTGCCTCCCTAAGTTAATCTGTTATATCAAGATGCTGCACGAGTGGCTTTGTATTGTCCGGGGATGATGACAGGCACGTGGAGACTCCCGGGGTTGCCAGAGCACGGCACTGCTCCCCGTGTCCTCTGCATGGCGCCAGTAGCAATGATGGCCATAGGGCATGGGAAAATCCCAATGGGGGGGGACCACAAAAAAAAAAAAATAGTGCTGATGGGGGTCTGAAACTTCAGCCAGTGCAGAACAAAATAGTTAGTAAGTACTGGAGGGTGCTATTATGACTCACGTGATCCATTGATAGATGCGGATGCGGCGCGGGACCGACCTCGGGACCTCTGGGAGCGGGCTGGTTGGGCGAATCTGCCTGACGATGGGCCGAAGCGGCCTGCAGGACGTGGGAGCCTTAATAGCCAGTTTGGCACCGGAACTGGTTCTGCTCCCAAGAAAGTAAAGAAGGCAGGGAGGTCCGCTGGTGTGCGCAGTGTAAAGGAGCTTCTATCAGTGCGGAAGATGACCGCTAGGGGGTAGCCCCATCTGTATGTACATCCATGGCGTCTCGCAACTTCAAGAGCCGGTTTCAACATGGCACGGCGCTGTAGTGTGGCCCTGGATAGATCCGGGAGTATCTGAATCTGTGCCCCATCAAATTCAATGTCCCCATTATCCCATGCCCTCTTTAAGAGCACTTCCTTCTGTGCGTACCTGTGTAGACGGCACAGAACATCACGGGGTCTAGCGGGATCAGTGGATCTGGGGCCCAGCGTACGGTGGACCCGGTCTATTTCCAGGGAGGGAGGTGGGTCTTCCAGGAGTCTGTGAAAGATAGCGGTAACAGTCTCTGCTAAATCTTCTGGACCTGTAGCCTCTGGTAGTCCCCGCAGTCGCAAGTTGTTGCGGCGGCTGCGGTCCTCCATTTCCTCCAAGTGAAGCTGCATCTCCTGTGCCGCTAGGGTATGGGTGTCCTGTGCGCGTTCCAGGGCTTGCACCCTGGTCTCCAGCGAGGTGATCTGGGTTTCCCCTGAAGAAACTCGGTCCTCTATGGCGTGTAACTCCGTCCTCACCTCTTGTATGTCCTTACTGTGGGCCTCCTCGATCCGCAGGATTAGGGCTTCAATGTCCGCCCTCGTGGGGAGGGCCTCAATGTCCGCCCTCGTAGGTAGAGCTCGCAGCATGCTGCGGAGGTCATCATCCAGGCGTCCCTGGTTTGATGTGGAGCCGGCCATCTCAGACCGGAATACAGCCGGTGTCCCTGTGAGGGGATCTGGTGAGGATATGGCGGAGGAGATCTGTGTCTCGGAGTGGTCCGTGTCCATGCGGGCCACACGAGGCGCAGCGGCTATGACACCAGGGGATGTTCTCGGGCTCCCTCTGAAAAAATGCTGAATATCGGGCTGTGAGGGTCGGTTGTGGGTCCCACGGGTCGCCGATCGTGTCCTGTATCGTTTGGGGAAGTTCATGCCGTGTTCACATCAGGTAATGCTGTGTTTGGCCCATATGGTCCGGGTCGGGCAGGGAGCTCCCCTAGAGCATGTCCTCACCTGGCCATCGTTATGCCACTTCCCCCGGAGAGGGGTGCTGTTGTGTTAGGGGTGACAGGAGCTCCTCTTGATGCACCCTTCCTCCACTGCCCCAGGCCCAGCTGTTTTGCTAAGGGGCAGCTAGATGTGTCCCAAGCTGGCCACAGGCCTCCCGTCCTTGATGACAGTGCTCACCAGCAACCTCTCCCTTCACACTAACAGGCAGGCAGAAGGACTATTGGACTGGGATTAACAGAATGCAGAGGGCCCAGAGCAGTGTGTTGTAGGCAGCAGCAGATTAGGCACAATACCTGCAGTCTTTGGCAGCACCCCTGGCCTTGGCTGGGACCTGGAGGACTTCCAGGGCAGGTGTAGAGGGGTGGCCTGCACTGCCGATGTAGGCCGGGCCGGCCGCGGTGACCCCCGGCGGGGGAGCAGCCTCAGGAAACGGCGGGGATCCGCAGGCTTCACTAGGCCGCACTGGGCCGGATCGGGCCGCGTCGTCCCGGGAGCTCGGCGAGGCCCTCAAACTGTGCCAGGTAGGTCGCTGGGTAGGTATAGGGGATAGATGAGGGTCCCTTACCTCCAGATCTGTGCTGATGAGGGATTCCCTGGGAGGCCTCGGAGCAGCAAGATGGCGGCGGCCGCGGGGGTCCTGATGCTATCCTTCTCTGTGGATTACCGGCCGAGTCTCTGAGAAATAATGGCCTGGGGCACTGCAGGGGTACTTGGATGTGCATGCAGGCAGGTCATGGGCGTTTAGCTGGTTTTGTATACCCAGATGGCGGCGGATTATAGTTAGTAATCCGGAGCTCCCTGTAAAGACGTCCACCACTGCCCACAGCTGGACACGCCCCCCGTGTGAGCTTTTTTGTGTATCATCTTTAGAAGAGGTTTCCTTCTGGGACGACAGCCATGCAGACCAATTTGATGCAGTGTGTGGCATATGGTCTGAGCACTGACAGGCTGACCCTCCATCCCTTCAACCTCATACTTTTATTTCCCAAAGACAACCTCTGGATATGATGCTGAGCCTGTGCACTCAGCTTCTTCGGTCGACCATGGTGAGGCCTGTTCTGAGTGGAACCTGTCCTGTTAAACAACTGTATGGTCTTGGCCACCGTGCTGCAGCTCAGTTTCAGGGTCTTGGCAATCTTCTTATAGCCTAGGCCATCTTTATGTAGAGCAACAATTCTTTTTTTCATATCCTAAGAGAGTTCTTTGCAATGAGGTGCCATGTTGAACTTCCAGTGACCAGTATGAGAGAGTGAGAGCGATAACACCAAATTTAACACACCTGCTCCCCATTCACACCTGAGACCTTGTAACACTAAAGAGTCACATGACACCGGGGAGGGAAAATGGCTAATTGGGCCCAATTTGGACATTTTCACTTAGGGGTGTACTCACTTTTTTTGCAAGCGGTTTAGACATTAATAGCTGTGTGTTGAGTTATTTTGAGGGGACAACACATTTACACTGTTATACAAGCTGTACACTCACTACTTTACATTGTAGCAAAGTGTAATTTCTTCAGTGTTGTCACATGAAAAGATAGAATAAAATATTTACAAAAATGTGAGGGGTGTACTCACTTTTTTGAGATACTGTATAATATACAGTGCATAGAGGAAATACAATGTCATTCAGTTAGTGTCTACATCCATACTACAGTAAAACACACAGCGTCTGATAGATTCATTTACATAAGGAATTTGTATAGGATAAAAAATATTTAATTTGATATTTATGTTGGCAGTATGTTTGTGGTACATCGGCACTGCCGCAAAGGTCATGCATTTTGTTGGCTGCATACCGCGGCTCTATCTACGAGCAATGATTAAAAATCCATTTCCACGTTGACTCTAATTGCCCTGTATGGCCATAAACAGCTAAACATTTAATTTGAAGCCGAATACATAATGACGGCGCGCTTATCTAAATGTATCTCAGGACGCCACGTATGTCACGGTTCTCGGGGCCTTCTCTCTCTTTTAATTAATTCAGTTAAATTTCAATTAGATCGCCCAGAAAACATACGACAGGTGGAGGAATAATAAAATGGGAGTCAGGCTTTGGTTATTAGCATGCTAAAAGGTATAGACCTAGACAACGCATTTTCTAGAAAGATTCAAAAATTCCCATTACTGATTTATTTTATGTATTTATGTATGTACTGTAGGTGTTTATTAATTTAAATTTTTTTTGAGATGGAGCCTTGGTGATGATCAGGGGCAGACTGACCATTCGGCCACTCGGGCACTTCCAGAAGGCCCTGGGCCACTAGGGGGCCCCATCAGGGTTGCCAGCCTCAGTAAAACCAGGGATAGTATGTCAAAATCTGTGTTTTTTTTACATCTGTTTCTGAAATATCCCTTACCCCTGTGGGGCATCCTCATTAAAAATCCAGAGATTATAGCTGCCCCTCCTCTCCAGTACCTTCTCAGCCAATAGAAACATGTCTGTGTATACTGTGTGTACATGTATGTGTATGCTGTGTGATTGTATACTGTGTGTGTGTATACTGTGTGGCCCCATAATCTCTGATTGTCTGGGGGCCCCATAATCTCCTATTGCCCGGGGACCACATGAATTGTCAGTCCTCCCCTGGCTCTTCCCCCCCTCCACCACAAAGTACCTTGTCTCCATGTTGATGGGGACAAGGTCCTCATTCCCACAACAGTGGCCGGTGGTTGTGGGGGTCTGCGGGCGGGGGGCTTCTCGGAATCTAGAAGCCCCCTTTAACAAGGGGGCCCTCCAGATCCTGCCCCCCCTATGTAAATGAGTAGGGGTATATAAATGGATAAAGCTGCGCCAAAATAACATAAAAAAAGAAAAAGACACAAATGACCAACACGAAAAAAAGGGGAATAAAGTGCATATACAACGTAACTACAGAAGAGTCCACAGAGCATAATAAATAAAGTCCGTTGAGAACCACATTAGTCCTGATTATGAGTCTTCTTGACTAAAAAGCCTGGTTGTATATAGTGGGCAGACTTGTAGTTTGGTAGCATATAAAACACCGCTGTGATAGGCATGCAAGAATTCTGTGCGATCCCATCCACCTTTTAAATTTTGCGCTTACCAGATGGCTAATATCAGAAAGCACCGCCGGCCGGCCAGTGTAAACCCGTCCCCCGTTCACGATCTCCGTGGTGGCGTCACTGCGTGCCTTCCCATACGTCGTTTCGTCACAGATGACGTTATCAATGGGGAACTATGGGGGCTAAATATGCCCCTAGCCTGGCTAACCTATTCATGGCCCAGTGGGAGGAGGATGTCATCTATGCCCAGGACATACCCCAACTTGTCCTGTGGGCACGGTATATTGATGACATCCTCCTCCTTTGGGATGGCCAGGCTTGTGACCTTCAGTCATTTATACAGTCCCTAAATGTTAACTCCAGGGGTATAGAACTAAAATATGAAATGAGTCAGGATACTATCCATTTCTTGGATCTTAATATTAGAATAGAAAATAATAGATTTAAGACATCCACCCATTTCAAAGCCACAGACAGAAATTCATTTATACCAATAGGGAGCTGTCACCATTCACCATGGCTTACTTCGGTCCCTAAGAGCCAATTTATTAGACTGAAAAGGAACTGTACGGAACATGATGAATTTTTGGCTCAATCAAATGTTCTCATAGAGAGATTTGTCGAGAAAGGCTATAAATTAGACGATCTGACAAAGACTCGAAATGATGTGCAAGATCTAGAAAGAATAGACCTACTGGCTGATAAGGGCCCAAAACAAAGGGATCGTTTCAAGAATGGAGTCCCTTTCATCACTCCTTATTCACTACAAAATAGAGGTATCAAACAACTTGTCAAAAAACACTGGCATATTGTTAAAAGTGACCCCATCTTGAAAGATCTATTGCCTGATATACCTCAAGTGATTTTTAAAGGGGTACCTTCCTTAAGGAACAAAATTGCAGCTAATGTTGTAGACCCCCCGACCGGTACAAGGGTTTTTTTTGATCAGCTTACGGGGTACTACAAATGCGGCAAATGCAGGGCTTGCTCCCTTAACAGAAATGTGGGTAGACGTACTACTTCCTTTGTGTGTACAGCTACAGGGAGGAATCACATTATTAAACCATGCATAACTTGTTCCTCCAAGGGGGTTGTATATATGCTGCAGTGCCCTTGTGGGCTGCAGTATGTGGGCCGAACTAAGCGCCCTCTCCAGGTACGTTTGGGGGAACACATATCTAACATCATTAGCGGTTTCCCCAAACATTCAGTGTCCAAACACTATCTACTGGTACACGACAAGAATCCTTCTGGGACCTTATTTTTTGGGATCGATAAATTTAAACCCCACTGGCGGGGGAGTTCCCTAGTGAGAGAAATCTCTAAACTTGAAATGGCATGGATCCATCGCCTTAAATCTTACACCCCACATGGGTTAAATATAGACACCGACATTAACGCCTTCGTAGACAATTCTTAAATATGTAAAGAATAAATTGTTTTCTAGGGTACAATTTAGTATTGGTATTATTTATAGTACATTTTCTCCTCTGAATGCATTGTGACGTCTATTTTTAATAATGAAAATTTTTTACTATGAATTAATTTTTGTTTTTGGTGTTTTTGCCTTTTATGTACACTCCTCCTGAGATATATGTAGGGGTGACACATTAAGCACATGTATGTTTTTATCATGTTTCCCTAAATGGATATATGTGTAATATGCATATATTTCCTTTCTCAATTTGCATTTGAATTGTATTCACACATTTTTCACTCACCACCATATACACCTTAATAAGGAGGTTGGTAACTATCGCGATTATCGATATATGTATCAGAAGTTTTTTTCACTGTTTAACTGAGCTCTGGCTCAGCTCACTGCACATACAGTCATTTGTATTTAAATTCGTTTTGAGCAAATTTTCAATGCCCATCTGTGATCGTGGCATATGGGCCTAGATGACACCACGATACATGGATATTCTATCTTCACATATTATTATTATATATTGCTTATATGCATTATATTTCTTCTTTCTTTTTATTTATAATGCTACACTAACACTTCCACGTTATATCCCTTTTTTTTCATTATTAAAGCGGTTCTGCACTCTGAAAAAAAAAATTTTTTTTTAGGATGTAATATAAAGTGTGCTTACCTTTATTAGGGGACTCACCTGTTCCATCTTCCATCTCGATCGCCGCCGGTTTTTCGTCCGATGAAGTTCCTCGTCTTCTTCTTTAGTGCTGGGGGCCATCTTGCCTGTGGGCATGTGAAACACCCACAGGGACTTTAGATGGCCCAGCATGCACTGCCGTTACTCGCGCGTGCGCAGTAACGGCTCATCTGCCGAGATCTCACGAGATTTCGGCAGATGCGGCCGAAATCTCGGGAGATTTCGGAAGATGTGGCCGAAATCTCGCGAGATTTCGGAAGATGCCCGCACTGACTCCTGGGATCAATGACACCAGATCCCAGGAGACAGTGCGGCGTGACGACGATCGACGCAAGACCCCGCCCGCCGCCGCAGAGGGAGAAGACCGGAAGTCTTCAATTACAAGGTAAGTAAAAAAAAAAAAAAAAAAAAACATTTCATTTAGTACTCTTTGCCTGATTTGGAAGGCAAAGAGATTTACTAAATGAAATGAGTGCAGAACCGCTTTAAAGCACTTTCAATTGGTAAGGTGAGTTTTGCATACACACATAGCGTCATGTCATCGAACTGATTCCATTGCGGCTATTTGTTTTTTAATTTTGTTTTTTAATTTTGTTTTCATAATTGTTTTCGTTGTTAAATATATACCTCTGACTTTAAGTAGTCAAGATTGGTTCTTTCCCTTCTAGAGTATATTGTCTGTTTAGCGCTATACAGCATTATCTGGTATGGGCTATGTTTCCCATACTCAAGATGGCTGCGCTTGTCTGACCTCATGTAACTCAGGAGGAGGTTGGGCTATATATGGGTGGTGCGTTACTGCGTTGCCCGTTCCCCATTGATAACGTCATCTGTGACGAAACGACGTATGGGAAGGCACGCAGTGACGCCACCACGGAGATCGTGAACGGGGGACGGGTTTACACTGGCCGGCCGGCGGTGTGTTTATTGTGCTCGTTTTATTCTATCTATGTAAGTGCTTTTAATCCTTTTAATAAACAATTGCTTATCAGTATCACGCTATGGGCGGCCCCCCTTTCTTTGTATATTTGAGTTGACCAGTTGGATGTCCCTGAGTGGAGCGGAGTCTGTGGAGGTTCCCTTTCCTTCTGAGTGGGTGTCCCAGATCTGATTGATCCTATCAGCCATCTCCCACCCGGGAAGTTGCAGGCTTCATATGCAGTGCTTTCTGATATTAGCCATCTGGTAAGCGCAAAATTTAAAAGGTGGATGGGATCGCACAGAATTCTTGCATGCCTATCACAGCGGTGTTTTATATGCTACCAAACTACAAGTCTGCCCACTATATACAACCAGGCTTTTTAGTCAAGAAGACTCATAATCAGGACTAATGTGGTTCTCAACGGACTTTATTTATTATGCTCTGTGGACTCTTCTGTAGTTACGTTGTATATGCACTTTATTCCCCTTTTTTTCGTGTTGGTCATTTGTGTCTTTTTCTTTTTTTATGTTATTTTGGCGCAGCTTTATCCATTTATATATCTTGTGTGTGAGTATCCCACTTTTAGCAGCAGCCTTTTAGGTTAGGGGTTTTCTAACCTTTTCCATTTTTTTAGCGCGGTTTATTTGTTTTTATTTAAATGAGTAGGGGTACCCCTACCCATTCACCAAAAAGTGTCAAAAAGTAAAAAAAACACAGACAGTTTTTGACAATTCGTGTAATAAAAAATAAATTAATACAATAATTTTGTAAATCCATCATAAGTCACGCCACCTGCTGCGCCCGAAAAAAACAAAAAACAAACAAACAAAAACAAAAGCGCTCCCACCGACATGGAGGCCTACTGCAGTCTCCCCTGACAGGTCTTTTATAGGAAAGGGCAGGGCCACCTGTCGACGTCACCTGGTGGCACGGCTCCCCTTGTGACGTCATGGAACGTTGCATGCTGGTGCAAGCAAGTGATGTCGCCAGGTGGCTCTGCCCTCCATGTCGACGAGAGCGATTTTTTTTTGTTCTTTTTAGGGTGCGGCAGGCGGTGTGATTGACGGTGGATTTACATCGGGGTAAACTGTTTTTTTTATTCTTTTTACATAGGCAGATCGCCATTCTGCCTCCCCTGTAAACAATCGCGGGTGGCCCTATATCAGATCACAGGAATCACGTACAGGTATGTGATTTTGCGCTTAAGGGCTGCCCTGCCGCAGTATATGTACGGGGGGCGGTCTTTAAGCGGTTAAAGCTGAACTCCAGGCAAACACAGTTAAAATACACATATAAGAGTTTTTCTGCTTGCCAAATGATTTGCAGACTTGTGGTGGCCATACAGACTTCGATTTTATGATCTGGTTGATGTGTGATTCGTTTAAAATGATCAAATCTGCAAACAATCGAATAGCCAAAACGTCCCTTTCCGATTGATTTAGACTTGATTCAGATTGAATTCTATCAAAAATTATTAAATAAATGTGTCACTGAGTGCATTCCAAGAAGAACAATAGAAGAACAAAGGTAAAACCTGGGTGGCTCAACCAAAACATAAAATGTCATATTAAGGACAAAAAAAAGGCCTTTAAAAAGTACAAAGCAGAGGGGTTTTTGTCAGCATTCCAACAATACAAGGAATGCAATGTCAGGTGTACGGCTAAAAAAAGACTATGATAGACATAGTGCAGGAGAGTGAAAATAATCCCAAGAAGTTTTTAAAAAATATTAACAGTAAAAAGTCGAGGACAGAACACATAGGCCCCATAAAGGATGAGGAAGGGAAGACCATGGCCATGTACAGTATATAGACTTGGCCCCATGTTATGTCTATAACAGCTTCCACTCTTCTGGGAAGCTTCACGTGAGATTTTGGAGTGTGTCTTGGGAGTCTGTGCCAAAATAACATTTGTGAGGTCATCTACTGATGTTGGATTCTCATCACGATGGTGTTCAGTAAGGTCGAGGTCATGCCCCTGTAAAGGACACTCAAGTTCCTCCACACCACACTGGTCAAACCATGTGTTTATGGAGCTGGTTTTGTACACATACTACAGTCATCCTGGAACATAAATTGACCTTCTCCAAACTGTTACCACAAGGCTGGAAAAGCACCATTGTCCAAAATGTCTTTGCTGTAACATTAACAGTACTCTTCACTGGAAACACTTGAACTCTACCATTTGGAGAAGGGTCCACATGCTTTGACTAAATAATGTATTGGGATGGGAAAAAGGAGTGCCCAGTGTACAGAGTGATGCCACAACAATCGTTTATTGAGAATATTGAATGAGAAAATCAAGTCAACGTGTTTCGGGGGAAAGCCCCCCCCCCCCCCATTCTAGCCATTCTAGCCAGAATCTATTTTGTACAAGAGACTCAGTTTACCCCTGCAGAGTTCACCCACCTCTGTTTTCATGTACCTATAGTAGGGTTGCCGCCTTTTCTTCAAGTCAAACTTGAACACTTTAGCGACATGGGATAACTTTGAGTGCCCCAAGGAGAGTGGTAATGTGGTGCGCAGTAGGTGTTGCCAAGTTGCTCTTGCTGACATCATCACCCTACCCCTCAGTGAGGCCAAACCTGCCCCAAGACGGCCGTCTGCAGCTCCCAGATGTGTGTGACTATCTTAGTTACTTGGGAAGACACAGCCCGGTCTAAATAATGTGCCCGGGTTTCAGTACACATGAAACACGGACACAGGATTCCAGGTGAATCCGGGACAGGTGGCAACCCTAACCTATAGCCCTGAAGAAGGGGGAGACATTTTCCCCAAAACACGTTGGCTTTATTTGTTCATCCCGTATTCACAATAAATGATGGTTACCCTTCTATCAAGTGTGGCATCAATTTGGACACCGGGCACTCTTTTTTTCCCATCCAAATATCTCCTTTACTGAAGCGACATCATAGTCCTACCAGTCAAGTAGCAGACCTGACCCCCAAAGGGAGTCACATACAGTATCATATACCACTATTTATCTATGGAAGTACCTAATCCAGACTATAACTTATCCAATTAGTCCAGCGCAGACCCTAGCTCAGACCAACTAAATAGAACTATAAGCCCTATGATGAGATTACTTTTGTTAGTTGTAGGTAGGGGTTCTTCCAGTGGCCATCGCAGAGGTCTTGTGGCTATTGGTTCGACCTGACTTTACCGGGAACCAGGGGCCCATAACTAAGCAAACAGCTACATGGAGAAGCCTAATGTTTATATAGGGGGTTCGGGAGGGCTGCAGGCTTTGGTGTAATAAAGGTGGACAGCTGACATGTTGGCTCTCTGCTTAGGCTGTAACTTTACATCTTTAGGCTCTTAACAACTCAATGCTTTCAAAACTCCCAATATGATCAATAAAATCGAATTACAAAAATGAAAAGCCAAAAAAAAAAATAGAAGCACAAGAACAAGAACACTGTCTTTTCATAGCTTGTGTGGGCAGATCTGGCTGCAGCATTCTAATACAATTAGTGCTTTACCCTGCAGTATGAGTCACAACAGTCATCATCACAACAAACAGAATTTCTGGCTGTAACAACAATACCGTATGACAGTTTCTGTATATGGAACATACGGGATGACAAGGTTCCTTTAGAACTACCATCCATGGGCTACATCTGACCTGCTACAATATTTTATCTGTCCTCCTGCAGCTAGATTTAGTGGTGTGTCCTTAATGTGCTCACTTCGGGGATTAAGGTCAGCAGAGGCTGCTAATGGTCTCTGCATCAACTCCCCCCATGTACAAGGGGATTCTAATGTATAGGGGGGACTCTGAAGTGGGACCCTGATCTAAGGGGGGACTCTGATGGTGACCCATTTGTAATGGGTAGTCTTATGAAAGGGAGCCGCTAATACAGACCCTGATGTAAGGTGGGTGGGGGGGGCTGTGATGTAGACCCTAATGTAAGGGAGCACTTTAAAGTGGAACACCGATGTAAGGAAGCACTTTAAAGTGGGACCCCGATGTAAGGGGGCACTCCAAAGTGGGCCCCCGATGTAAGGGGGCACTCCAAAGTGGGACCCCAATGTAAGGGGGCACTCTAAATTGGGACCCCAATGTAAGGGGGCACTCTAAATTGGGACACCAATGTAAGATGTAAGGGGGCACTCTAAAGTGGACCTTGATGTAAGGGAGTGCGTTAAAATGGGACCCTGATATAAGGGGGCTCGCTAAAGTGGGACCCTGATGGGGATTCTGATGGAAGGTAGACTCTGATAGTATCCCTGTTGTAAGTGGGACCCTGATCTGAGGGGGATATAGATGTAAGGGGGACGCTGATGGTGACCCTTTTGTAAAGGGGAGTCTTATGGAAGGGATCCTCCGATGCAGTCCCTGATGTAAAGGGGATGGGCGGGCTGTGATGCAGACCCTGATATAAGGGGGATGCTAAAGTGGGACCCCAATGTATGGGGGCACTCCAAAGTGGGACCCGATGTAAGAGGGCACTCTAAAATGGGACACCAATGTAAGATGTAAGGGAGCACTCTAAAATGGGACACCGATGTAAGGGGGCACTCTAAAGTGGGACCTCGATGTAAGAGGGGTACGCTAAAGTGAGACCTTGATGTAAGGGAGCGCGTTAAAGTGAGACCCTGATGTAAGGGGGCACGCTAAAGTGGGACACCAATGTAAGATGTAAGGGAACACTCTAAAATGGGACACTAATGTAAGATGTAAGGGGGCACTCTAAAGTGGGACCTCGATGTAAGGGAGCGTGTTAAAGTGGGACCCTGATGTAAGGGGGCACGCTAAAGTGGGACATTGATATAAGGGGGCCCTCTAAAGTGGGACTCTGATGGGGATTCAGATGGAAGAGAGACTCTGATCGTGACCCTGTTGTAAGTGGGACCCTGATCTAAGTGGAAACTCTGAGGGGGATTTTGATGTAAGGGGGACTCTGATAGTTACCCCTTTGTAAAGGGGAATCTTAAGGAAGGGAGCCTCCAATGCAGACCCTGATGTAAGGGGGGGGGGGGCTGTGATGCAGACCCAGATTGAAGGGAGACTCTGATCGTGACCCTGTTGTGGACCCTGTTGTAACCTAAGATCTGGCGTTGAGCTTTAATTTGTTTGTCTTTTATTTAAAGTTTATTTTAAAATACATCGAAGGCTACCCTACTAAATCACTGCAGACTAAACATCACTGTCACCCAAGGCTCAATTCAATAAAGAATATCACATGAGATAATTGGATCATGCAACACATTTTTTCCAATTATCTTAGGCAATATGCAAAATGTGAATTCACTGTCAGTTTATTCGGTATTTATTGCACTAGTAAAAAAACGCTTGGAATATACAGCATACACTAACATTTAGAATTTGGAACATTTAGAATATTGAAGCATTGAAGTCAAACTATACAGTATAAATAAATACATTTGTTGAATAAGTCGTGGTCTAACCGGTGTCCTTAACAACCAGTAATTAGCTAGTTGTTAACTAGCGGGCGTCCGCCGTTTCCTTAACAACTATGACTCGTCTGCTGTTAGTGGGCTGACAGAAGAATGGAAAAATCATCATATTTTTTTGCTAGAAAATTACTCAGAACCCCCAAAAAATGATATATGTTTTTTATGCTGACAGCCTAGGGAATGAAATGGCGGTTGTTGCAACTTTTTATGTCACACAGTATTTTTCAAACGCGTTTTATTTTTATTAATTTCACAAATTAAAAAAAAACAAGTTAGCCCAATTTTGTTGTATAATGTGAAAGATGATGTTATGCCAAATAAATAGATACCTAACATGTCATGCTTTAAAATTGCGCGCTTGTGGGATGGCGCCAAACTTCGGTATTTAAAAATCTCCATAGGTGACAAAAATGTTTGCAGGTTACCTGTTTAGAGTTACAGAGAAGGTCTTGAGATAGAATTGTTGCGCTCACTTTAACGTTCGCAGTGATACTTTCCCTTTAAATGTTTTTTTTTTTTTATTACTTTTATTCCTATTACAAGGAATGTAAACATCCTTTGCAATAGGAATAGGGCATGACAGGTACCCCACATCTCTCCTCTATGCTGGAAAGCCTGAGATAAAAAAAAAAAGAGTGCATGCGTGGAGGCTCCCGGGATGGCTGTGTAAGCCTGGAGCTCCACACAGCGCTAGCCATACAGCTTTAATAAGCAGTGGGAAGAGGCTGACAGGATTTCCCTAAATAACAGGAGAAGGCAGCAGATATCACAGGGCTTCTTCATATGCCGGGAAGACATTCCAGAGGAACCCCGGGTCCTGAGTTTGAGCTTTTTGAATAGCGGGACATATCTAAAATGGCGGCATTACCTCAGACAGGTGCACAGACTGCAGCTGAAATCTCCACAGCAGCCAGGCAAGTTGTTCTCCCTGCGACCCTCACATATTTACCTCAGTTACAGAGTGCAGCTTCCTCTCTCAACACTTCATTGCCTGAAAACACAGTATCCCTTACTCACCCAGACTTTGCTTCTACACAAGCAGCACAGGCTCTTGATGTTCCCTTCAATGTTCCTGACCTGTTTTTTAAACTTTCTGAATTATTGGATAAAGGTTTAACCCTGAATGCTGAAAGGATCACAGGGGAAATCAGGGCAGATTTCCAAAATCTGGGAACCAGGATTGATCATATAGAACACAAGTTGGATGTTACCATTTCTAGGGCAAACCAACATTCTGATCAGTTGCATTTTATGCAAGAACAGCTTGACACAGCCCAGACTCGGATCGATGACCTTGAGAATCGTCTGAGAAGGGACAATTTTCGGATTAGAGGGATACCAGAAACTGTTTCTGACGTACAGGCTGCAGTTCAAGAAGTTATCAAATCCCTGATACCTTCGGTCCCGGTACATAAATTGGAGTTGGATAGGGCACACAGATCCCTAGGCCCTCCCAGGAAAGATGGATCTCCGAGGGATATTATAGTAAAACCGCACTTTTACTCAATAAAAGAAGAAGTAATGAAATGTTCCCGCCAACAGGACCAGATACAGTACCAAGGGAAAGTCATACAAATTTTTGCTGACATTTCCCCAAACACCATTCAAAAAAGACGATCCTTGAAACCCCTTTTGACAGCCCTCACCAAGAAGGACATTAAATATCGCTGGGCCTTTCCATTCGCTCTGAAATTTACTTATAACGGTAAACAACAGATATTCCGCAGTTTTCCAGAGGGAGAGCGCCTGTTACTGGATCTGAAGATCATTACCCACGATTCGGAGATGGATACATCAACCGCACAGCAGGGATCTGCTAAAAGCCAATCTCCACTAAGCCCAACCTCTCAACTATGGAACAAGGCTAAACACAAGAAAGTCAAGGATAACTCCCCTCCCTGATGTGGGGACGTATAACACACCTGTAGTTAAATCTTCTTTTCTTTGCCTTGTTAGGCAGAAAATGTTGTTTGATCTTCAATCTTGAAGTTGAACTGACTTTTTCTTATCACACATGACAGTTGATGGAGTTTAGTTTAGAGGTCTGCACAATGTTTCTATACCAAGAGTGCACCTGATACTTAATAACCTTGTCAGTTTGGCCTCACCCCTATTTACTTTGTTTACCCCAGTTTGTTCTTTTAGAATGCTATAATAAAATATATTACTGCGATTTGAATGTTCTAGGTTTTTTTTTTTTCTATGTGCTGTCACTGGCTGGAGCTGATGCATTGCACTCCCACCTACTACTCAGGCAGTTTTTTTCTGCTCTGTGTAGTGGGGATATAGCCCTCTGTATGGGCTATGCAATTATTTTTGTTATGAATGAGGGGAGGGAGTCTTCCCCCTCACCTCATTCCGGGCCGGGTTATGGCCTTATGGTATTAAGCAAACTGCTGATATTTAATTTTTTTAGTTTTTTCTTCTTCTCTTTCCTTTCTATCTTCCTTTTTCTCTTAGCCTGCCTGTCAATGAGATGTTGCTTCAGGATGTTCTCGGATATATTGACCCTTATAATAGGGGATGATCCTATTATGTATTTAGTTACTCCTTTATGTACTGAGGGAAGTGGATATAGGTTGGTCATCGCTCTCTCCCTTTTGCTCCATGGCTAATAATAATTCTACTTGTTCTCCCTTACACATAATATCTCATAACACTCAGGGGTTAAATTCCCCAGTCAAAAGAAGGAAGGCCTTTCAAGTCTATCATACTCGTCGTATTGATGTGGTCCTCCTTCAGGAGACTCATTTTTCTCAGCAATTTACCCCCTCGTTTTTACATGCACACTTTCCCACATTTTATTTGGCAAATGCGGAAAACAAAACAAAGGGGGTGGCGATTCTATTTTCCAAACACTGCAAATTTCACTTTAAAATGGAACACAGAGACCCAGAGGGAAGGTTCCTACTAGTTAAAGGTATGATTGAGGATAAAATATATACATTTATTTCTTACTATGCTCCTAATAGAGGACAGCTACAGTTCTTCCGACAGATGTTCAACATCCTTGACCCATTTATGGAAGGTGTCATAATTATGGGGGGTGACTCTAATACAGCCTTTGATACTAGTCTAGATAAATCTAAACCACTTAAAGCTCAATCAATTAGTCCTAGGAAATCTAGTGTACAAATTGCACGATTGATCTTTCAATCGAGACTAACGGACATTTGGAGGGAACTAAATCCAACTGCATGAGATTTTACACACTTCTCAAACCCACATTTATCTTATTCCCGTATAGATCATATCCTGCTCTCAACGCACCACATTCCTTTAGCTATTTCATCATCTATTTTAGAAGTATCCTGGTCAGATCATTCCATGGTTCTATTGGTTTTGGGTAAAGATAATCATGGACAACAAGCCTCTCATTGGACTCTCAATCAGTCTATTTTAAGAGATCCCGGCATGGTATCGGAAATACAGGAGGCTCGGCGGGAATACTTTCCCCTTAACGATGTGGAAGATGTTTCGGCAGAGACTCTATGGGCTGCACATAAGGTGACCATTAGGGGTAAACTAATTCAAATTGCAGCAAGACGTAAGAAAGAGAGGATGAGAGACATAGAAAGAATGGAGAGAGACTTTATTTCTCTGAGCAAATTACATAAAAGTGATCCCTCCAAAGTTTCTAGTTCTACTCTAGATGCTGCTCGAGTGGCTCTAAATTTGGCTCTCACAGCGAAAGCTGATAAATCTATTAGGTGGACTGGGGCCAAGATTTATCAGACAAAAGATAGAATTGGTCCCATGCTTGCACACAAATTGTCCCCCAGGTTTCGTTCTCACGCCCTACCCAAAATTAAACAAAAGGATAGCACCTTTACCCTGAATCCACAACGAATAATGAAGGCTTTTCAGGAATTTTATGCGGATTTATATAAAGCAGATAAAAATTTTAACCCCACTAAAGTAGGAGAATTTCTGGATAATTTGCATTTACCAACACTGACAGACTCTCATAGAGCTGAGATGGAAGCGCCTTTCTTTATAGAGGAGGTGTCAAAAGTTATCAAAACATTAAAGGGAGGTACAGCACCAGGTCCTGATGGATTTTCCTCACCCTATTATAAAACTTTTTCTGAAATACTACTTCCATACCTTACTAGATTTTTTAATGACATGACTAAGGGCACCCCGTTAGGTAACCAACTCAATATGGCATATATAACAGTAATCCCTAAACCAGATAAAGATATCAGTCAGATAGAGAACTACAGACCTATTTCCCTAATTAATAATGACCTAAAAATATTGACCAAAATATTAGAAAACCGATTAGCGTCCTTTATAGGCATTTATATCCATAAAGATCAGGTAGGGTTTATCCCTGGTAGGCAGGGTCCTGATCAAGTGAGAAGAGCGGTGGATCTGATAACAGTTATGCAATCGCAATGGGAGGGAGGTCATAAACAAGAAGGCATGCTATTATCATTGGATCTTCGGAAGGCCTTTGATTCCGTTTCATGGCCATATCTCTTTGCGGTTCTTAGACGCTGGGGATTTAGGCCGAATATTTTAGGTATACTGGAAGCCCTATATTCTACACCTAAGGCTAGAATCAGACTTCAGGGACTTTTCTCTGACCCCATAGAGATAGCCAGGGGCACTCGTAAGGGATGTCCCCTATCTCCCCTGATATTTGCAATAATGATTGAATCTTTGGCGATAGCCATTCGTAATGACCCAAACATCAAGGGGGTCCGTTGTGGTCCAGCAACTCATAAATGCACACTGTTTGCAGATGATCTATTGCTTTTTGTAACATCCCCAACTTCCTCCTTACCAGAAATATGTACATTGCTCAATAAATTTGGGTTAATATCAGGTCTTAACGTGAACATGTCTAAATCTCAGGCTCTTAATGTGTCTCTCCCAGACCCTTTAGTTTCTTAACTACAGGAGAAATATGAATTCAGTTGGAGCATGTCCTCCATTAAATATTTGGGAATTAATATTACTCCCAAGATTGAAAATCTCTACCAAGCAAACTATCCCCCAATGTACCAAAAACTAGAAGCTGACCATAGGAACTGGGAGTCACATAATATAGCCTGGATGGGCAGAATTAATTCAATTAATATGACTCTCCTACCTAGACTCCTATATCTGTTTAGATCCCTTCCAATCCCGATCAGAAGGGACCATCTAAAAACCTTTCAAGGCAAACTTACCAAATTTATATGGAATAAAAAAGGACCACGCCTTTCACACTGTACCCTGTTTAATCTTCCCAAACAAGGGGGGCTAGGCCTACCAAACCTTCTTTGGTACTACCAAGCAGCTCGGTTAGCACAGCTCTCAGCTATATATCTTAAAACTGAACAACCGGACTGGATAAAAGTTGAAAGTCAAGCAGCTCCTACATTTACTTTGGAAGATTTATTATGGTGTCCTCCCAAGAGTAGACCCCCCATTCTATCTCCAACTCTCTCTCAATCTCTCTCTATGTGGGATTCACTTAGGAGGCTTCCTTTCCTGGTCTCTGAACTACAACCATTGGCTAATTTGTTCCGAAATCCCCTGTACAATCATGGCATGGACATTGATGACTTCAAATGGTGGCTAGACAAGGGGATATATCGCTTAGGACACTTTATATCTTGCACGGGCCCTCTACCTTTTAAACAATTTGTGGAAAAACTGGAGCTTCCTTCTTCAGAAAGGAGTAGATTTCATCAGATCTACAGTTTCATCCTCTCCATATGGAAAAATAAATTGAATCCCTTGAGAATTACAGGTTATGAAAGCTGGTGTGAACAAGCCATGGGGCGGAAGGGGGGGATTTCTGTGGTCTATGAGTCTCTAGCGTCTAACTCTGATAAACTACCATATATGCTGGCCTGGGAGAAGGATCTACATACTGACTGGGAACTGGTAGACTGGTATGAGAACTATTCTCGATCGATCAAAGGCATTTACAATACCTCTCTCATTGAGGCTAACATCAAAATATTTACAAGATGGTACTTAGTTCCTACAAAATTAGCGGCAATGTATCCTTCCACTTCGCCTCTATGCTTTAGAGGTTGCCAAGGACTGGGATCTATGATACATATTTGGTGGGAATGTCCCAAACTCTGGGGATTTTGGAATAGGTTCTTCCATATTATTAGAAAAGTTACGGGTTATGCTGTCCCCCAAACACCAGCGATTGCCTTGCTCAATGGATTAGTGCCGCACGTGCCTAAAAACACTAGAAGACTGATTCTATTTATATTAACGGGAGCCAAATTAACCATTGCAAAAGATTGGAAGAAGCCCTCGGTATCTGTATTGTCCATGAAAAGGAAAATTTCATGGATAATGGAACATGATAATGGAACATGATGCCAGGCACAGATAGCAATATTAATCACTGATCTTTGGATCTTTTATAGGACATAAAGGCATCATCTCTTCTTCTTTCTATCTCTTTTCTCTCTCTTCTCAGCTTTTAGTCTTTCCTTTTTATTTTTATTTTGGATATTATTATTATTATTTTTATTATATATATATATATATATATATTTTTTTTTTATTTTTTTTTTATTTTGACTAGAGTATCTTTCCTTGAATTACCTAGGAATTGACAGGTTTTTTACATTAGTATGTCTTACTAAATATAGGATTTTTTCCTGGGCTTAATCCAGTGAGAACATGATGTTGTATCCATGTTAGAATCTACAATTTTATTTTGTCTGGGCAACTCGAAAAGTTAATAGTATTATATCTTGCTTCTCAGAAGTTATATAGTAAATTGTATTCGTTCGAGGGGGGGGGGGGGGGATATCTGCACCTCCTTGGACACAGCTTGATCCCGGTTGGGGTGTCGGAGGGGATGCAGAGTTCCTACCCTTCTTGGAGTGTTCTGGGATATAGCATACAAATGAGTTGTCACAGCTTAAGTTATATACTTATTTCTTACTTTGTTAAATTCTCAATGTCTCATTGGTATGTTAACTAGTCACATTTGTTAGCTTTAATGTGAATTCTTCTGTAATGATTTTACTTTGTGAAAATAAAAATCTTAATGAGAAAAAAAAAAATGATCTCAGGCTTCCCAGCCGAGTACACAGAAGTGTTTACAACTGCCAGGCCATACGTGACATCAAATTGTCACGCTCGGGCCTCCGAGAGTCATAGAGACTGCCGGGGACCATCTGGTCACCAGTATTCTCTATGATGAACTTCCACTGGCAGCGGATTCCTTCTCCGGCTCACCAATCACATGGGGAAGCCGGTAGAAGAAACGGAGGGAGGGGGGTAAGTTGGACGTCCACTCCTGCCGCTTGTAAGAACAAACAAACAATCAGCCGATTCGATTGTTCTTACGGTGCAGATAATCACCGGCTGTAAAGATCAATACCGGGTTGATGCCTGTAGGTGCAGTCATCAGCCCAGTATAAACAACTGAGACTGGAGGATGTCCATTTACACCCTCCTGGCGGGAAGTGGTTAAAAAAATGGCGTGGGGGTCCGACCCAAATCCATGCCAGATCCTTAACCGAGCATGCAGCCTGGCAGGCCAGTTTTTTCCCTCTCGTTCAGGTCGGCGGCCAGCGTTCATTGTGTTTGACATTCGATCTACTTCGGGGGACATTTATTTTTTTGAGTAAAAGTCTTTAAAACTGGCTGTGTGTTTTTATTTACTTTACACTTTGTTCACATGAGGGAGGGTGGGGAAGTCTGAGGGATATCTTGATACCTTAATGTGGGAAAGAGGCCCTTGTCACTATCAACATCTGGACAAGATGCTTTTGGGTGGGGAGTCCTTCTTCTCCCTCAAAGCACCCCCCCCCATAGTGAGCATATGTGGCCTGATATGGTTCAGGAGGGGGGAGCTCGCTCGCCCCCCACCTTTCCTGGTCTTCTTGGCTGCGTGCTCAGATAAGGGTCTGGTATGGATTTTGGGGGGACCCCTCAACATTTTTTTTTTAATTTTGGCATGGAGTTCCCCTCAAGATCCATGCTAGACCCGAAGGTCTGATATGGATCGGGGAGGGACCCACGCCGGCATGTTTTTGTGTACTAAGGACTCCGGCTACCGCTGGGGTTAAAATACCTCTAGCTTTCACTACTAAAATACTGCATCACTTCATAAAATAGCTCATGCAGTATTTTAGCTATTGTTAGTGAATTGCAAACATTTTCTTTGAAAACGCTAAGAGCTATTTTACCTCTTAAAGGGGTAGATACCGCTTTGTGGATTGAGCCCCAAGTGAAAAATAATGAACCTCTTGGCAGGATCAACAGGTAATCAAATTATGTTACGGGTGGGGTTGGGCGTTTTAAAAAGAGAACTACTTTGTGGAGTTGAGCCAAACACCCCCCCGGAACAGATCGCACCAGAACCCCTGAACAGGGGAAAAGTTTGGCCCTGAACTGCAAACTCTATTGAAGTCTATGAGAGCCGAACATGAAAAATAAAAAGTCCCCATTTTGAAGGCTTATATGCAAGTTATTGGCCATAAAAGGGGTATGGGGGCCCAGGTCCTGCCCTGGGGGACATGTATCAATGCAAACATTTTCTTTCTGAGGGCCTGCTTGTTAAATGGGGCTTCCAGATTTTGACAAGCCTCCTGCCCGCAGACCCCCACAACCAACGCCCAGGGTTTTTGGAAAGAAGTCCTTGTCCCCATCAACAAGGGGACAAGATGCTTTGGGGCGGGGGGGGCAAAATTTTTTTGGGATGGGGTTCAACTTAAAATACAAGCATCTAAGAGTCCAAGGTTTTTAAAAATAAAATTCATGCAAAAGAAATCCTATGCGTTTCAGGGGCCAAACACACTCCCCCCTTCGTCAGGGACTTAACCTGCCCTCCTGATACCGTTCCAAGCAATAGACCCACAGTGCAGAACCTTTTGTTTTTTGCTTATTAATAGTGTAATAATAATTACCGAGCTGCATTTATGTGTATTATTTAAAGCTGCCTGCCCTTTAATTTCTATTCCATCTCTACCTTGAATGGCCCAATTTTTCATTCTTTTCTAAAAGACAACTTAATTTTTTTTTCAGGAATAAAAGCTTATGTAATGATTTGTGTGGCTTTTCAAAGTACACACAGAAAAAATAAATAAAAATCAATTATTCAATGTGCATGCAGTCAATTTGTCTGGAACAGGTGAAGACATCTTTAGTAAATTGAACACATTTTCTGATGGAAAAACTAGCAATAAACCTGTCAATAAAAATGCAGCGTGCCGTGAAATGTGACTATTGTGCTTTTTGGGTATATTGCTCCATTCTATGTATGAAAACCCAATTAAGTTCTCTTATATGCTCCCCTTTTCTCTGTTAGATATATAATTGTCAGAATTGTATTAGATTGTTTAATAAAAAATAAAAAAAACGCTGATATAAAAAAATAAAAAATAAATGAAAAAAAAACAAAAAACAAAAACACAACAAGCCCCCAAAAATATATGTGTATACAGAGTTTGCTGTTTCTTTTTTTTTTTACACATGTCTCAAAGGATATAAGACATTTTTATGTATTTAAAAAAACTTTGTTATTTTTATACATCACTGTGTCGTATTATTCCATTAGGAGGTTTCATCATCTAAAAGTCCCATTACTCCATTTCTTTTTGTTCTAAGCCCCCAAAAATTCTCCCACTCCTGACAATCCCAGGGATACCACTTTTTTTATCCTGTTTAAAAAAAAACAAAGTTTTTTTTTGTTTTTAACCCTTTCTGTATATTGTTTTTATTGTAAATTTTCATTAAACATTATGCAATTTTCCACCTTATATTAATATTGATACCTATATATTGATATTTGATGCCCCCCGAGTGTGCATTAGTTCTTCAGTGGTGGGTTCAGGAATCAATCTCTCTTTGATGTGTTTATATGTCTTAACACTTTGGATTGCACAATGTCCTCTCTGGCTATATACCCTTTTTTATTTATCTTGTTGGTCTCTTTTGACCTTTATTTTATTCATTTTCTTTCAATAAATAATACCTGATTTAAAAAACAAAAAAACAAAAATTAGGCCTGAAGATTACATAAAACCCTCAAACTATATATTTTTTGAAAGCAAAGACCCTAGAGAATAAAATTGAGGTAGATCGAATGTTTTTATTTCACACAACAACGCATCGGTTTAGGACACAAAATTTCAGGAAAAGATACACAAACGTTAATTGAAGGGCACACTAACTCAATAAACTGCAAATTTGCACAAGAGCTAGAATGGGGATCTGTGTATGTAAACACACAAATCCCCGTTCTGACAGGGGAGGAGAGACGGATCTTCTGTTCCTAGTAATTAGGGATGGGCCCGGTGTTCGATTCGAGCCCATGTTCGAATTGAACATCGGGTGTTCGCCCGTTCGGCGAGCCAGAACTATTTGGGCCGCTCGCATCACATTCGTGTGATGCGAGCGGCCCGCAATGCATTGCGCCAGTCGCAGTGCAATGCTGGCTGATGATTGGCCAAGCATGCACTGTGACCCCGCATGCTTGGCCAATCACAGCGCCGGCAGCGAGGAGAGCCATAATTGGCTACAGGCAGGATGCCTGTAGCCAATTATAGCTCAGGGGCTTTAGTACACGCCCCACGGTTTAAGAGGCCGCCGTGGCGGCGGCCTCGCATATTGTGTTTCTGTGTCAGCGTGTCAGTGTGCTGCTGACTGCTGAGAATATGTGCTGTATTTCTGGGGATTTGTGTGTGCGTGCTGTTAGTACAGCATTGCAGTATCACATCTGGGGGGTGTCTATAGGTTGCCTGTGAAGGGGGGCAGGTTTCCTGTGCTTAGAACTGTCCCTGCAAAAAGTGTAATTTTTGCAGGAAAAAAGCTATTTAAAAACACTCGCGGCTAATGAATTGATGGCTCCCGTAACACAGAGAACTGTCATTCATTGATAAAAAACTAAAAAAAAAAGCGTGGGGGTCCCCCCAAATTCAATAACCAGTTCCTTCAGGTCTGGGATGGATATTAAGGGGGACCCCAGCCAAAAAAAAAAAAAAAGGCGTAGGGTCCCCCTCAAAATCCATACCAGACCCTTGAGGTCTGGGATGGATTTTAAGGGGAACCCCAGCCCAAAAAAATGGCGTGGGGTCCCCCTCAAAATCCATACCAGACCCTTATCCGAGCACGCAACCTGGCAGGCCGCAGGAAAAGAGGGGGGGACGAGAGCGCCCCCCCCCTTCCGCCTGAACCGTACCAGGCCACATGCCCTCAACATTGGGAGGATGCTTTGGGGGTCTGAGACCCCCAAAGAACCTTGTCCCCATGTTGATGAGGACAAGGGCCTCTTCCCCACAACCCTGGCCGGTGGTTGTGGGGGTCTGCGGGCGGGGGGCTTATCGGAATCTGGAAGTCCCCTTTAACAAGGGGACCCCCAGATCCCGGCCCCCCCCCTGTGTGAAATGGTAAGGGGGTACTGTACCCCTACCATTTCACCAAAAAAGTGTCAAAAATGGTAAAAATGACAGGAGACGGTCTTTGACAATTCCTTTATTAAAATCTTCTTTCTTATTTCTTCTGGTCTTCCTTTCTTCATCCTTCGGTTTCTTCATCTTCTTCTTCTGGCATCTTCTTCCACCTTCTTCTTCCATCATCTTCTTCCTCCGATTCGCTTCTTCTTGCGCTGGTCTTCTCGTCCTTCTCGTCTGGCATCTTCTTCCATGGCGTCGGCGTCTCTTCTTGGGCCACTCCTCGCAATGGGATGCTCTCGCTGTGTGAGGCTTTGCTGCGTCTGACAGGTCTTTTATAACGGAGGGCACCTGGTGACCCCGCCCCCTCTGAGGCACGGGGACGTCATGGGGAATTCCCTATGGCTTTCCCCATGATGTCAGAGGGGGGCAGGGTCACCAGGTGCCCTCCGTTATAAAAGACCTGTCAGACGGAACGAAGCCTCACACAGCGGGAGCCTCCCATTGCGAGGAGCGGCCCGACAGAAGAACAGACGCCGACGCCATGGAAGAAGATGCCGGACGAGAAGGACGAGAAGACCAGCGCAAGAAGAAGCGGATCGGAGGAAGAAGAAGATGGAAGAAGAAGATGGAAGAAGATGATGGAAGGAGAAGATGAAGAAACCAAAGGATGAAGAAAGAAGATTTTAATAAAGGAATTGTCAAAGACCATCTCCTGTCATTTTTACAATTTTTGACACTTTTTTGGTGAAATGGTAGGGGTACTTTTATACCCCCTTACCATTTCACACAGGGGGGGGGCGGGATCTGGGGGTCCCCTTGTTAAAGGGGGCTTCCAGATTCCGATAAGCCCCCCGCCCGCAGACCCCCACAACTACCGGCCAGGGTTGTGGGGAAGAGGCCCTTGTCCTCATCAACATGGGGACAAGGTGCTTTGGGGGTCTCAGACCCCAAAGCATCCTCCCAATGTTGAGGGCATGTGGCCTGGTACGGTTCAGGCGGGAGGGGGGGCGCTCTCGTCCCCCCCTCTTTTCCTGCGGCCTGCCAGGTTGCGTGCTCGGATAAGGGTCTGGTATGGATTTTGAGGGGGACCCCACGCCATTTTTTTTGGCTGGGGTTCCCCTTAAAATCCATCCCAGACCTCAAGGGTCTGGTATGGATTTTGAGGGGGACCCTACGCCATTTTTTTTTTTTTTTTGGGCTGGGGTCCCCCTTAATATCCATCCCAGACCTGAAGGGCCTGGTTATTGAATTTGGGGGGACCCCCACGCTTTTTTAAAAAATAATTTTTATTTTTTATCAATGACTTTTTTTTTATGAATGACTTTCAATGAATGACTGTTCTCTGTGTTACGGGAGCCGTCAATTTACATTAGCCGCGAGTGATTTTAAATAGCTTTTGCAGGGTCAGTTCTAAGCACAGGAAACAAGCGCCCCTTCACAGGCATACTATAGACACCCCCCAGGTATGAAATTTAAAGGAATATTACAGTTTTATTGTTTCAATTTAAGCATTATTAAAATCACTGCTCCTGAAAAAACGTCAGTTTTAAAAAAAAAAAAGATTTGCATTGATACATGTCCCCTGGGGCAGGACCCAGGTCCCCAAACACTTTTTATGACAATAACATGCATATTAGCCTTTTAAAATTAGCACTTTTGATTTCGAACGTTTGCATCCATTATAACTAATAGGGTTCTAAAGCTCGCACGGACTTTAGGTCCGTTCGCGGGTTCTGGTGCGAGCCGAACGGGGGGGTGTTCGGCTCATCCCTTTTAGTAATTAGGAACAGCAATCTGTCTCCTCCTCCAGTCAGTCCCATCACCCCACAGTTAGAACACACATGAGGGAAGACATTTAACCCCTTGATCACCCCCAAGTGTTAACCCCTGCCTGCGAGTGACATTTACACAGTAATCGGTGCATTTTTATAGCACCGATCGCTGTATAAATGTCACTGGTCCCAAAAAAGTGTCCGATCTCTTTGCCGCAATGTCGCAGTCCCGCTAACAAATCACTGATCACCGCCATTACTAGTAAAAAAATATATAAATAATAAAAATGACATAAATCTAGCCCCTATTTTGTAGACGCTATAACTTTTGCGCAAACCAATCAATAAACCCTTTTTGGGATTTTTCTTCACCAACAATATGTAAAAGAATACATATTGGCCTAAACTGATAAAGACATTTATTTTTTATTTTTATTTTGGATATTTATTATAGCAAAAAGTAAAAAAAATCTTTTTTTTTTTTTTAATTGTCTGTCTTTTTTTGTTTATAGCGCAAAAAAAAAATGCAGAGGTGATGCCACCAAAAGAAAGCTCTATTTGTGGGAAAAAAGGATGGCAATTTTTTTTGGGTACAGCATCGCACGACCGTGCAATTGTCAGTTAAAATGACGCAATGTTATAGCACAAAAAATGGCCTGGTCATTAAGGGGGCAAATTCTTTCCGGGGCTGAAGTGGTTAAAGAGAACCTGTCACCAAAAACTCGTTGTCCTCTCCTTTCCCCCTGACTCGGGGCACTAGACATGGCTGCCCGCTCTCCCTGGGCCTGTTTGCACTGGCAATGGAACCCCTGGCAGTGCGCATTAGGTCTGCTCCCTCGGTTGAAGGCATACAGGTGGGCGTGATTGTAGACAAAATATCCCTATATGCAGACGACACTCTCCTGTTCCTGAAAAACATCTCCTCTCTCCCTCCGGCCCTTCAAATCATTTATGTGTTTGGATCCTTTTCGGGCATCAAGGTTAACTGGGGAAAGTCGCTCCTATTCCCGTTACACACCTCAGACCCCCCACACCCAGATTAGTACTCCGTTGACCAGGACTACTGAATTAAAATATTTAGGGGTAGTGATAAGGGCCCCTTTGTCCTCATATTTTGAGATGAACCTCTTGCCGTTGCTTAGGACCTTCTCTCAGAAATGTATGGTCTGGAGGCCTCTCCCTCTTACTCCAGTGGATAGAGTGAACCTTGTTAAAGTGGAGCTCCACCCTCTTTTTTCACTTATCTTCAGCCTCTGCCTCTCTGTCCCCCTAAACACATTTGGCATAAAATTATTATTATTTTTTTTAAACTTACAGTTTTATTGAAGATCTTCTTCTCCACTTCCTGTTTCCGGCCGCGGCGCGAGCGCGTCATTCCCCATCCGCTATGCCTCCTGGGAGATGTTTGTCATCAATCCCAGGAGGCAATAGGCGTCGCTGGGCCATAGCATCGCGTTATTTCAAAACCGGAAATGACGCGATGCCGGCCGGCGCCATTTTCAATAAGGGCAACCAGGCGTGTGTTGCCATTGTTACTCCCCACACTCCACTGACAGTTTCACACACTGAGCGGCTCTGTGCTCAGTGTGTGAAACTGATTTGCAACTGAATGCAGAGATCGTCTGTCAGCGTGATGTCGGGGGTGGGGGGGACCCCCCAAGCACAGCAGCTATCAAACACCAACACCAGCCAATGGGATGGGATATGGGCGGGCCGCAACGTGTATGTGGCCCGCCCACTTTCGTAAGCAGCCCAATCATTATCTGGTATTTGATAGCTGCATGGCCCCGCCCACCCGACATCATGCTGATAGCTGGTCTCTGCATTCAGTTACATATAGTGTAACTGAAAATTACAAATCGGCTCAGTGTGAAACTGCCAGTGTCAGCCAGTGCAACCTGCCAATGCCATCCAGTGCCACCTGCCAGTGTCAGCCAGTGCAACCTGCCAATGCCATCCAGTGCCACCTGCCAGTGTCAGCCAGTGCCACCTGCCAATGCCATCCAGTGCCACCTGCCAGTGTCAGCCAGTGCAACCTGCCAATGCCATCCAGTGCCACCTGCCAGTGTCAGCCAGTGCTACCTGCCAATGCCACCCAGTACCACCTGCCAGTGTCAGCCAGTGCCATCCAGTGCAACCTGCCAATGCCATCCAGTGCCACCTGCCAGTGTCAGCCAGTGCCACCTACCAATGCCATCCAGTGCCACCTGCCAGTGTCAGCCAGTGCCATCCAGTGCAACCTGCCAATGCAATCCAGTGCCACCTGCCAGTGTCAGCCAGTGCCAATCAGTGAAACCTGCCAATGCCATCCAGTGCCACCTGCCAGTGTCAGCCAGTGCCAACCAGTGTCACCTGCCAGTCAATGTCAACCTGCCAGTGCCAGTCAGTGCCAACCGCCAGTGCCAGTCAGTGCCAACCGCCAGTGCCAGTCAGTGCCACCTGTCTGTGCCAGTGCCAGTCAGTGCCACCTGTCAGTGCCAAGTGCCAGTACCACCTGCGAGTGCCAATCAGTGCCACCTGCCATTGCCAATCAGTGCCACTTAATGCCACCTGCCAGTGCCAATCAGTGACACTTGCCACGTGCCAGTACCACCTGTAAGTGCCAATCAGTGACACCTGCCAGTGCCACCCAATGCCACCTGCCAGTGCCAATCAGGGACACCTGCCAGTGCCAAGTGCCAGTACCACCTGTGAGTGCCAATCAGTGCCACCTGCCAGTGCCAATCAGTGCCACCCAATGTCACCTGCCAGTGCCAATCAGGGACGCCTGCCAGTGCCACCTGCTAGTGCCAATCAGTGACACCTGCTAGTGCCAAGTGCCAATACCACCTGCCAGTGCCAATCAGTGCCAACTGCCAATCAGTGCCACCCAATTTCACCTGCCAGTGCCAATCAGTGCCAACCAGTACCACCTGCCAGGGCCAGTCAGTGCCAACCAGTGGCACCTGCCAAAAAATATAAATAAAAAATATATCAGCCATCGCCCCCCCACCCCCAATTTCTAAATATCGTCATCGGCCAGAGAAAAACCCATATCGGTCGACCTCTAATTGTTACCTTAGTATCCTAAGCAACAAGATCAGTGGCAGAGGAGGATAAGAAGTGCAGCATCGTATATTTTAGACAAGAGAAGTGTGATGTGATGGGGCAATGTTAGAACAGTGACAGCTTGATGTGATGGGGGAGATAAGATGGTGGCAATGTGCTGTGCTGGTGGACCTGCGATGTGCTGGGGGAGATGCAATTTGATGTGCTGTTCTGGGGGATATTTGATGTGCTGTGCTGGGGGCAATGTGATTCAATGCGGGGTGATAATTGTGCAGACTGGGGGGTGGTAATTGTGCAGATCAGGGGTGGTAATTGTGCAGACTGGGGGTGGTAATTGTGCAGATCGGGGGTGGTAATTGATCAGATGGGGGGTGGTAATTGCACGGATGGGGGGTGGTAATTGCGCAGATGGGGGTGGTAATTGCGCAGACGAGGGTAATTGTGCAGATCAGGGGTGGTAATTGCGCAGACTGGGGGTGGTAATTGCACAGATGGGGGGGTGGTAATTGTGCAGATGGGGGTGGTAATTGCGCAGACGGGGGGTGGTAATTGCGCAGATGGGGGGGTGGTAATTGCGCAGGTGGGGGTGGTAATTATGCAGATCAGGGGGTGGTAATTGTGCAGATGGGGGGGTGGTAATTGCGCAGACTGGGGGGTGGTAATTGCGCAGAGGGGGGGTGGTAATTGTGCAGATCGGGGGGTGGTAATTGTGCAGATGGGGGTGGTAATTGTGCAGATGGGGGGTGGTAATTGTGCAGATGGGGGGTGGTAATTGCGCAGACGAGGGTAATTGTGCAGATCAGGAGTGGTAATTGTGCAGACTGGGGGGTGGTAATTGCGCAGACTGGGGGGTGGTAATTGCGCAGATGGGGGTGGTAATTGTGCAGATGGGGGGGTGGTAATTGCGCAGATGGGGGTGGTAATTGCGCAGATGGGGGGTGGTAATTGCGCAGATGGGGGGGTGGTAATTGTGCAGATAGGGGGTGGTAATTGTGCAGATGGAGGGTGGTAATTGTGCAGATGGGGGGTGGTAATTGCGCAGATGGGGGTGGTAATTGCGCAGATGGGGGTGGTAATTGCGCAGATCGGGGGGTGGTAATTGCGCAGATGGGGGGTGGTAATTGCGCAGATGGGGGGTGGTAATTGTGCAGATCGGGGGTGGTAATTCCGCAGATGGGGGGTGGTAATTGCGCAGATGGGGGGGTGGTAATTGCGCAGATGGGGTGGTAATTGCGCAGATCGGGGGGTGGTAATTGTGCAGATCGGGGTGGTAATTGCGCAGATGGGGGGTGGTAATTGCGCAGATGGGGGGTGGTAATTGCGCAGATAGGGTGGTAATTGCGCAGATGAGGGTTGTAATTGCGCAGATGGGTGGTGGTAATTGCGCAGAAGGGGGGTGGTAATTGTGCAGATGGGGGTGGTAATTGCGCAGATGGGGGGTGGTAATTGTGCAGATGGGGGGTGGTAATTGCGCAAATGGGGGGTGGTAATTGCGCAGATGGGGGTGGTAATTGCGCAGATGGGGGGTGGTAATTGTGCAGACTGGGGGTGGTAATTGCGCAGATGGGGGGTGGTAATTGTGCAGACTGGGGGGGGGGGGCGGTAATTGTGCAGATGGGGGCGGTAATTGCGCAGATGGGGGGTGGTAATTGTGCAGATGGGGGTGGTAATTGTGCAGACTGGGGGGGGGGGGGCGGTAATTGTGCAGATGGGGGCGGTAATTGCACAGATTGGGGGTGGTAATTGCGCAGATGGGGTGGTAATTGTGCAGATGGGAGGTGGTAATTGTGCAGATGGGGGGTGGTAATTGTGCAGATGGGGGGTGGAAATTGCGCAGATGGGGGTTGGTAATTGTGCAGATGGGGGGTGGTGATTGTGCAGATGGGGGTGGTAATTGTGCAGACTTGGGTGCGGGTGGTAATTTCTGTATTTCTTGTTGTACATGCTGTATATATTTCTTGGTTCCTGGAGGAAGGAGGGGAGGAGGGGTGTGCATCCTCTGACACTGCTGTTGCTATGGAAACCTGACCTGAAACCTATTACACCGCTTGTGATGCACTGAGCATGTGCGAGATCTGCAAGGCTGAGATCCAGGAAGAAATACAGTTTGGTTTCATATGCCCACACTTAAGATGGCCACGGTCTGTTGCAAGTTTATAAAGTTACAAAATGCTGTAATAACCTAACAAACTCGTTTTCTGCTTCCCTACCCAGAGAACAATAACCGCTGGGCCCAAGAGCTGACAATCCAGGGAGACTGGGGCTGCAGCTGAGCCGGCACAGAAGAAAGGATCACCTCTACAAAGTAAGACCATGCTTGAGGTCCAATCAGTGGCTTTGCATAGGCAGAGATGATGTCCTCAGTCTCCTTCCCCTCAGGGATCATATTGCATCATTGTAACAAATCATAACATCAGAGGCTGCAGCAGGGGGCTGATCTGTGTCAGACATTTGTGAATACAAACAAGACCAGTACAGGCACCAGGACTTACATTATTGGGTTATTAACATTATAGTCCTGGATGATGCCTGAACACAGATGGTGCCGTCCATCTGGAGACGACAGAAGATGTAGGCGGTGTCAGAGGGTGCGCTGTGATCTTGGTGGGAGGGAAGAGATACACTGACACCTCCAGGAACATCCATCAACCTAAAGAGGAACTCCGGACACTCGGCTACATACACAGATCCAAGATTAGAGCCGCATTACCCGCCAAAATGTCTGATATCTGTAAATTTGCCGATACCCCTCCCCTCCCCCCACCTTCTCTATAGAATATCGTACAATCATCTATGGAGGTCCCGGACCCCCCTTATTAGACAGATTAGGAGGAAAGATATGATTGGACGATCATCTATAACACCTGGATTGGATATACAGTAATAAGATGTGGGGGGAGGGGGAGATATGATCGTTATGGTGTATTGGTTATGATTCTCCATAAACAGCACCAGATCCATCATCCATTAAGAGGAGGAGACTCCATTACACTAACTCCTCCCCCCTCCCTGGTGAGACACCACCCCTCCCTCCAGTCATGAATGGCCAGAGGGGAGGGTTGTGTTTAGGGTGGGCGGGGACAGGGAGGGGTGATGTGAATACACTATTGTCTGTGGGCGGTGTTTAGGGATGGGCGGGCCATAGCCCCTCCCCTCACGCTGAAGGTTCCCATGGCCGAGGATTGGAAGGAGTGGGCGGAGCCTGATGGTGGTAAACAGAGACTAGTTCCCAAACAGGTCCACTCCGTATGGTCATGTGACTCCCTTTCCCACATCTTACACAGACTGAGAATAACGGTCACTCTAAAAATAGCATGCCCATATATGGGAGCACCATGGCGATATAAGAGGGAAGATATGACATCATCTATCGCCATAGCGCCGGGCAGCTGTTTAAAGTCAGTGCAGATTTGTCCTCTTGTCATTATTTTCTGGAGGACAGGTATGTCACACATATAATCATCCTGAGAATGTTCTTCACTGAGTGAATCATTCACTGACATGAAATACATATATATATATATATATATAATATATAAATATAAATATATATAATGTTTGTGTTTCTAGTAAAAAAAAAGTTTTTGGGGCTGAAGTGATAAAAAGACTTGAAAAATGCATTTTTTTAAAGGTAAAATCGCATCGCTAGTGCCTCAAAAACGATTATTAATAATAATAATAATAATAATAATAATAAAAATAAATAAATAAAAAAACATTTAAAATATATATAATATATAATAATATATATATATATATATATATATATATATATATATATATATATATATATATATTATATATATATATATATATATATATATATATTAATATATATATATATATATATATATATATATATATATCTATATATATATATGTATTATTAATATATATATATATATATATATATATATATATATAAATATATTGTACAGGACGCCAAGGTTGGGTCCTGGACGGGTGCTATGTAGCACCAGTATTTGGTTTGTGGTCCCTTTAAGGGAGTAGCAGCGTTGCTCAGGGGGTCACCCAAAATGGGTGAGGGGTTCCAGGAGTAGACTCGCAGTCCTCTCTATGTTAATAATAAGTTATTTGGGACCCGGAATTTGGGAGATATTCGGGTGGGAAAGAGCCTCCCTCCCTGACCACAGGGATTCAGCGCACAGGGGGTTAAGGGCCTCCAGGAAGACAGCTCATAAGACAGGAAGTAGGGAAGAGTTGTTGGTGTGAGGAGGAGTAGGGGATTACACCTGTCGGTTGAGCTGTGTGGATGTTTTGGAGGCTGCTAAAGACCCAGCTACAAAACCGTATGTGTTTTCCTTAAATTTGTTTCTGTGCTGAAGATAAGCTGATTTTCTTTTATGCTGAAGTTAAGCGGACTTTGTTTTGTATTTTTGCCTGTGCGCTGAAGAAAGCCTTATTTTTGATTTTTTCTTACAAATAAATGTCTTTTGTTATAAAACTAACGGTTTATGCACTTAATCCCGTGGAGCTATTGTCCCCGAAGATCACAACTGGTGTCTTGGATGCTGGCAAAAGTTCATTTGCAGCCGCAAAAAACGTTTAAAACTAAACTGACATGTAAAGAGACAGTGTACAAATGGCATGTCGTGGGTGAAGTCAGCTCAGACGCTGCAAGCAGCAGGTAAAGACATGGAGGAGGTCATCAGCGCTTTGGCGCAAGCCACCGTGACCCAGCAGCAAGCTTCAGCAGATGAAAACCGTCGCCATGAGGAAGCGATGGCTCAGCAGCAGCAGGTCCTGGCACAGGCTATAGCTGCACAGCAGGAAAACACACGGTTGCTAGCCGCCCAGTTTACTGCTCAGCAGGAGTCCACTCAAGCACAGATGACTGCCTTAGAGAAGGCAGTGCAGCGGCTGGCTCAGGGACGAGAACAAGCGGTCGTTGCCGTTGGCAACCAAGTGTCTGTGAGAGCCAGCCATTTCTTACAACAACTGACACCCAGCAATGACGTAGAGGAATTTCTCACCACCTTTAAAAGGATAGCAGAGAGAGAGGAGTGGCCCCGTGACCAATGGGCCGGCATTATCTCTCCTTTTCTCACCGGTGACCCGCAAAAGGCCTACTTTGACCTCCCAACTGAACATATCAGCAACTATGAGCATCTGAAGGCAGAGATCCTGGCCCGCCTAGGAGTGACCATGGCTGTCCGGGCTCAGAGGGTGCATCGCTGGCGGTACAAACCTGACCGACCACCCAGGTCCCAAATGCATGAACTGATACAGCTGGTTAAAAAATGGCTGCAGCCAGAAAAACTGTCAGGCCCACAAATGGTGGAACGGGTGGTGATGGACTGGTACCTGTGGTCCCTGCCAGATGACCTACAGAGCTGGGTAAGCCATGGAGACCCTGCAACCGCTGACCAGCTGGTTGAGTTGGTTGAAAGGTACACCGTGGTGGAGGACCTGCTTGGGCCTGCCAAACGTCGGGAACCCACACCAAGGGCAACAAGACCGGCCACAGCACCTAGGAGAGAAGCCCTGCCAGACATTGGAACCCGCAACCCTGCACCATCTTCTGCAGAACCTCGAAGGTTGGTTCCTGTCCCTAAGGTGGGAAGCCTACAGTGTTGGCGATGTCGGTCCTGGGGGCATATCCGGGCACAATGCCCACTTCAGGAGGAGCCGATGGATGGCAGGACTGGTCGGAGAAGCTCCTTCTATGTGCAAAGAGCGTGTACCACTCATCTTGATCTGGCTGAAGGACGGTTCGAGTGTGAAGTGTGGGTGAACCACCTTCCTCCCAGGGCCCTACTGGACTCCGGGAGCATGGTAACACTGGTACATGCCAGGGTGATTGGGAGACTTGGCCCCGTAAATAAAACTCTGCACGTAGTGTGTATCCATGGGGATACCAGGGAGTACCCCCTGGTTCCTGTGACGGTTTCTTATGGACGTACCTCAGTGACACAAGAGGTTGGGGTAGTAAATAGTTTAATACATGATATTATAGTGGGGCGGGACTGTCCGCTATTTCTCGAACTGTGGAACCAGGCACAGATGGGGCTGCCAGGAGAACTGGGGACACTGGGCCTGGAAGAGATGGAGTCTGAGGGGTTTAGACCTGAAACCCCCACAACACACCCCTCTGATACAGAGATACCTGTCACTGATAAGGATATTGCAGAGAATGTTAATTTGAATGATAATGTTTCTGTTTCAGGTCTCAATACCGAGTTGACCTCTGAGGGGGGGGGAGTCTTCCCATTACAGGTTATGCTGGGGGAGGATGATGAGGAGCTCTCCCCGTTGCAGTTCCCAGTTGAGGAGGGTGAGGGGGAAACATCCTCAAGGTCAGTGCATCCAGACCTGGACGTACCCAGGGGTGCGTTTGGCACCGCCCAGTTGCAGGATCCTACCTTGGTCAATGCTCGAGAGAAGGTTTCTGTTATTGATGGGGTCTCACAAATACCAGGGGCAGATCAAAGGTTTCCTCATTTTGCGTTAAAGGGGGATTTGGTTTATCGAGTGGCGGAAAGCCGAGGGGAAACTATAGAGCAGTTACTGGTTCCCCAACCATATAGGCGGATGCTACTTGACCTAGCCCACAACGAAGCACTGGGAGGACACTTGGGGGCAGAGAAAACGGAGGCCAGAATAACCGACCGGTTTTACTGGCCAGGGGTAAAGGCCGAGGTTAAAAGATATTGTGCATCTTGTCCCATTTGCCGGTTAACTGCCCCAGTGCCACACTATAGAAGCCCTCTGGTACCCTTGCCAATTATTGAGGTTCCATTTGAGCGGATTGCTATGGATCTCGTGGGACCCCTGGTAAAGTCGGCAAGGGGGCACCAATATATATTAGTCATCCTAGACTACGCAACCAGGTATCCAGAAGCAGTTCCTTTGAGAAAAACTTCCTCTAAGGCCATTGCCAAGGAATTATTCCAAATGTTTTCACGAACTGGATTCCCCAGAGAGATACTTACGGACCAGGGCACCAAAGGTGATGGCGGACTTGTGCCGACTATTTCAGATTAAACAATTGCGGACGTCCGTCTATCACCCGCAGACCGATGGCCTAGTTGAGAGGTTTAATAAAACTCTAAAGTCCATGTTAAAAAGAGTGGTCCAGAAAGACGGGAAGGATTGGGATATGTTACTCCCTGCCCTCTTGTTTGCCATCCCGGAGGTTCCACAAGCGTCCACGGGCTTCTCACCGTTTGAGTTAGTGTATGGACGAAGGCCCCGGGGGTTGCTTGATCTAGTAAATGAATCGTGGGAAAGTGAGTCCTCACCGCACAAAACCGTGGTAGAGCATATCTCTCAAATGCGAGAGAGGGTGGCTAAGGTGATGCCACTGGTGAGGGAGCACATGCAGAAGGCTCAGGATGCCCAAAGAAGGGTGTATAACAGATCGGCTAAAATTAGACAGTTTCAAGCAGGAGACCGGGTGGCTGTCCTAATATCCACAGTGGAGAGCAAGTTCTTGGCCAAGTGGCAAGGCCCGTTTGAGGTAGTAGAAAAGGTGGGTGAGGTGAACTACAAGGTACACCAGCCAGGGAAAAGAAAACCATACCAGATCTATCATGTAAATTTATTGAAACCCTGGAGAGACAGAGAACAGGTATCCGCTGTGGTAGCGGTACAGTCGGGGGACCATGCAGGAATCGACCTGGTGCAGGTGGCTGCTACCCTAACTAGGCCCCAAACTCAGCAAGCAAAAGAGTTTCTGCAAAGAAATAGGGACATGTTTTCAGGGTTGCCGGGTCTCACCAACGTCATCGAGCATGACATTGTGACAGAACCCTGTGTAAAAATCCGGTTAAAGCCTTACCGTATCCCAGAAGCTCATAGAGTGGCAGTGTCTGAAGAGGTCAAGAGAATGCTCGAGCTTGGAGTCATTGAAGAGTCGCAGAGCGAGTGGTCGAGTCCAATCGTGTTGGTACCCAAACCCAACGGCACCCTCCGCTTCTGCGACGACTTTAGAAAACTTAATGAAATCTCCAAGTTTGATGCTTATCCAATGCCACGGGTAGATGAGCTAATTGAGAGGTTAGGTCCAGCCAGGTATATAACCACGCTAGACCTTACAAAATTCCCCTGACCAAGAAAGCCAGGGAGAAAACAGCTTTCTCTACCCCGGAAGGCCACTTCCAGTACAAAAGAATGCCGTTTGGTCTACACTCTGCCCCCGCTACATTCCAAAGGGCCATGGACAAAACTTTGCGTCCACATCAACGGTATGCTTCTGTTTACCTAGATGACATAGTCATTTTCAGCACTGATTGGGAGTCCCATCTTCCCCGAGTTCAGGCAGTCGTAGACGCCTTGAGAAGAGCAGGATTCACTATCAATCCGGAGAAATGCCCAATTGGGGTAGAGGAAGCCAAGTACCTAGGGTACATTGTGGGTAGAGGGCTGGTGAAGCCCCAAATGAGTAAGGTAGAAGCCATACAGGACTGGCCCTGTCCCCTAACCAAGAAGCAGGTCAGAGCGTTTTTGGGCATAGTTGGCTACTACCGGAGGTTTGTCCCCAACTTTGCCACCATTGCTGCACCATTGACGGACTTGACCAAAGGCAGAAAGTCAGTGATGGTACAGTGGAATGACGATGCCAAAAAAGCTTTCCAGAAGCTTAAGACGGCATTGTGCCGGGATCCGGTGCTCGTGGCTCCAGATTTTTCTAAGGATTTTGTAGTACAGACAGATGCTTCAAGTGAAGGGTTAGGAGCAGTCCTGTCTCAAGTGATCAATGGGGAAGAGCACCCCCTAGTTTTTCTAAGTAGGAAGCTGACGGCAGCGGAGAAAAACTATGCGGTGGTGGAGCGGGAGTGTCTTGCCATCAAGTGGGCTTTAGACTCTTTACGGTATTTCCTCCTAGGTAGAAGGTTCCGCCTAGTGTCCGACCATGCCCCACTGACCTGGATGAGACAAAACAAAAACACCAATGCCAGGGTGACAAGGTGGTTCCTTTCTCTCTAGGAGTTCAATTTTGTGGTAGAGCACAGACCAGGGAGACAGCATCAGAACGCCGATGCCCTCTCCCGGGTCCATTGTATGATGTCAAGTGGTGCCTCCAACACCTCCGCGTTGAGGCAGAGGGGGGGATATGTACAGGACGCCAAGGTTGGGTCCTGGACGGGTGCTATGTAGCACCAGTATTTGGTTTGTGGTCCCTTTAAGGGAGTAGCAGCGTTGCTCAGGGGGTCACCCAAAATGGGTGAGGGGTTCCGGGAGTAGCCGAGCAGGAGAGGACTGACTCGCAGTCCTCTCTATGTTAATAATAAGTTATTTGGGACCCGGAATTTGGAAGGCTCTGAAGAGATATTCGGGTGGGAAAGAGCCTCCCTCCCTGACCACAGGGATTTAGCGCACAGGGGGTTAAGGGCCTCCAGGAAGACAGCTCATAAGACAGGAAGTAGGGAAGAGTTGTTGGTGTGAGGAGTAGTAGGTGATTACACCTGTCGGTTGAGCTGTGTGGATGTTTTGGAAGCTGCTAAAGACCCAGCTCCAAAACCGTATGTGTTTTCCTTAAATTTGTTTCTGTGCTGAAGATAAGCTGATTTTCTTTTATGCTTATGCTATATAGAGATATATATATATATATATATATATATATATATATATACAGATATATATTTATATATATATAGATATTTATATATATATATATATATATATATATATGAAAAGGGGTAGTGTATATTTAGGGCCTATTATACACTGCTCAGCGCCTGATGCGATTTATACAGTGTCTCGTGCAACTTGACGGTGTTGGATAAATAAATATATATATATAAATAAATAAATATACATATAGTAATAACAGCAGCTGTTTAAAATAAAAAGATGTGTAAAACAGGAGAATAGTATAAAATTTTCAACAGTGTAATTTTCTGAGAAAAATAAATACTAAAAACAGCGCTAAAAAGATATCGGTGCAAAAAATTGCATAAAATCTTAGAGAATGAGTCCACAATCAAAAGTTCATAGTGAATAAATAAATAAACAAATATATCTTGGGTGTAGGATAGTGGTAGGTGAGCAGTTCAATATATCAAGGTGACTTCTTATGCGTTTATAATACTCCAAGCACCGCTTTATCCCATATGATGTTTCACCACGTGAGGCACACTCCCCTCAGGGGTTCAAACTCACCAGAAATAAAGAAAAAAAACGCTTGCCATGTATAATGGTCATCACCAGGGTATAAACTGCAACCGCAAATCCTCAGCTAAGATGGGGTTAAACCAGCAGGATAGCCTTCTTATGCTTTAAACATCACCAAGGTATTACACTGCATCAGGGGTCCCGGGGTATGGTATCTCCAAACAAACTCGCCATGGAAACAGATAAAGTATTGCACATAGTGTAATATTGTTTATTTCAAAATTTTAGTAAAACCCATAAAAACCCCTAAGGTAATCAGCGTACATTCAATATTCTTTAAAAATAGCAGAACAAGATCTCAAGTGACTTGCGTTTGTAGTTGTAAAAATTCCACTGCATCTGCCCCAGCACTTCCGTTCGTCTGGCCTGTGTGTCTGTGCAGACACACACTGGACTTCCAGGTGGTGGTTTGGCGGCGGTGGAACGCAATGCGTCACTTCCGGCTAGCGTCGTGTAGGTCACGCCCTTACGCGTTTCGTCATATCCAACTTCAACAGAGGGCGTGACCACACGACGCTCGGCGGGGTATTTAACATCCCGCCCCATTATTCAACAGCCAATCGAATTGCAAGCGCCATGGAAACAGTTACCATAGTGGCGCTGCAAGCAAATTCTGTGCAATTGTCAACAGCACAGGAAATAGAATCATACAGGGGTCGCATACGCCGCCTGTATAATTAATAGAAAAGTGCTCAGTATAAACACAGATTTGGGTCATTTGCACATCAGAACAGATGGAGATCAAAGGGTTCATAAATTATTATGTCCGTTGTATATACTCAAACAGACCAATAATCGCCAGCGTACGTGGAGCAAGTATCAAATAAACAGAGTGAGATCAAAGAACGTTAAATACAAGACAATAATATCTGTATAGGAAAAAGGTGTTATAATAAGGTGTTGTCATTTCATTATATTAACAACTAACAGACAAATGGAGACTGCAGAACTAAAAACCCAGTTTCAAAATTAATCATAACTTAGGACAAACAGTATGTTTAATCACATTATTTAGTCGCTTATGTTATATTGGTTTATCTTTATTGGTGAGACAACATCATTTGCTTATGTAGGGTAATTTGTTCATATATAACCACTAACCCTGTGTAAATATGTGTTAATCTCGGTAGAGCTCATTAGCCATATATTCTGCCCATATTATACAATATGACTGATTTAAACTTATAAGATATATTGTTAAATATGTCATAAAGGATGGGCAGCACGAAATCCGGGATGGATGAAAACTAATATATATACACATGTATATTATTATCATTCCCACAATAATGACGAAGAAAGGAAAAATATATATATCAATAAATTAATAAATTAGTAAATTAATGAATTAAATGACTGGAGGAAAGAAAGAAGATATAAAAATACCAATGCAGTCAATTAACATAAAAATTAATGACTAAAAATGGCATAAAATATATATCTTAAGAGGTCAGATGTATATAATTTTTTTTTATAAAAAATATATATTTTAGATATACATATAATGATAAAAAGCCCAGTATATTAATTAATAAGTCTATATATGGTTATTAAAAACACATAAAAAGACAAAATATGCATAAAATATAGTGTATGAATAAAAATATGCATAAAAAACTGGGAATAAGAGATAATAATAAATAATTGTGATAAGAAGTATGTGTTTGTAAAAAAGGCCTAATAATCAACGTTAAAAAGTGCCACTGGAAAATCGCATATTAAAAAACTTGCACACTTCCTCTATAAAATCACAATTAAAAATCGCACAAGGAATCGCATAAAAAATCACATAAAAATGAATTTGAAGGTAATATGTATATTTATAGATGTGCATATGAGAGAATGTGCAGGGATAAAACAACATAAAAGAAACCCTGCTATGATCAATAATCGCTAATAAAACAATTTATATCAAGATCAACATTCAAGCCTTTTGGCGACAAAGTGTCCACTAGGTATATCCATTCAGTTTCTCTTTTAGACAGTTCCCGTACCTGGTTTGAACCTCTCCAATTTTGTTTGAGGTGGTCAATCCCCCAGAATTTTAACCCAGAGGGATCCTGATTATGGAAAATCTTAAAATGTAAGGACACATATTGATCTTTAAAACCCAGTTTGATGTTTGCTATGTGTTCTGCTATCCTTATCCGTAGTAATCTCTTGGTACGGCCTATATAAATTAGCTTGCAAGGGCATTGGATAGCATAGACAACATATGAGGTATTACATGTGATAAATTATTTTATTTTAAATTCTCTACTGTTGGATGGAGAGGTGAACATCTCTAGTGCCCTCAGTGGTTGGTTGACCTCTCTGCATGCTTTGCACTTCCTACAGGAATAGAACCCATCCTTATCCCAAAATGAGGGATGTTTTGATGGTGGGTCCAAGATTTTTTTCACAATCTTATCTGCGAAGCTTGGTGCTCTTCTATAGATGAACCCGGGTATTTCTGGAAGAGCAGGTTTTAGAATCTTGTCCATCAGTAGGATATGCCAGTGTGTGAGGAAAATAGTTTCTACTTCCCTATATTGTGCATGATATCCAGTAATGAAACTCCATTCTTGAGTATTCGTTCTTTGTATTGCACATCTATCTTCCAGTAGAGTTTGTCTTGGTACCAAGGATACTTCTTCTATTACTTTTTCAAGTTGTGTCTTATTGTATCCTTTTTCCTCAAATTTTTTCTTTATGATCAACGATTGAGTGTTAAAATCTATATCTTTGGTGCAGTTGCGTCTTATCCTGGTTACTTGCCCTTTAGGTATATTCCTCAGCCACATAGGGTGGTGACCGCTTTGTGTTGGAAGGTAGCTATTACAGTCTGTAGGTTTAAAGAAAACTTTTGTTTGGAGTTTATTTGCTTCTCTAAAAATGGTTACATCCAGGAAATTAATGCTATGTGCATTTATCTCGCTGGTTAGTACGATGTTACTTGTGTTACAATTTAGTTGTACTTTGAACTGTTGGAGAGATGTTAGTGATCCTGACCAGATAAAAAACAGGTCGTCAATATATCGTTTATATAAAATCAAATTTTCCCTTTCAAAAGCAAAAATATTCTTGTCTTCCCATTCCCCCATAAAAAGATTGGCTATACTCGGGGCAAATTTAGCACCCATGGCAACGCCCCTTTTTTGAGAATAAAAGTGTCCATTGTACTAGAAATAATTATGGCATAGGCAGAAGTCAAGTGCATATCATATAAATCTTTTCTGGTTATGATTAAGATCATCTCTCTGGCATAAAGCCCAGTTCAAAGCCAATAATTTAAATAAAAAGAAGGGGTGTTGGCGCTGTTCAAACAAGGATATATATATATATATATAAGTGGTATTGCTTAAAAACGTCAGTAAATATAAAATCGTGAATAAAAGTTCAGTGGAGTAAAATCCGTAAGTGAAAATGCTGTGAAATACGATAAAAAGCACACTGGTTGGGGAGTGTCTAAAACAAACCAAAATATACAGTGATCATGAGTAGTGACAAGTAATTATAAAATAGTATCTGTTAAAAAGATAATATTAAAAAACAGTGCACGTGCATACATATGCAGATATTTATAGCAATGGTATTATTGAGAGGCTCAAAGTGAGATTGCAGATATTCTATATAAATTAACAGGTCCTGGAGCAACTAAGTGTACTGTCACTATATAAGTGTGGACAGCAAAAAAGTCCAATATATAAAAGTGTGGAAATAAAAGTCCAATAAAAATCCAGTGATGATATGGGCTGTTATGAGAAGTGGATAAAAATCAGTAATTAATATTGATTATATGTGCACCACTTAACAACAACCAGGCAGTAGGAAGTCCACCATATACTGCATATGTGACAGTGTGGAAAAAACAGTCAGTGATTAGATGCAGTTTGTATAATTCCAGTATGGTGAAGTATATGATTAATCTTGATAGAAAGTCCTGTTTAAGCAGCTGTGGGGGTCCCGTACTACCCTCCTTCCGATCGTGCCCCTAATGTGTTTGCACTCACCGGAGTGCCCAACCCCTGCAGGGGTAATGGGCATAGAAGTGATGGTGTGGTTGTCCTCGTCTGGTTGTCCTCCTTCTGTGGGGGGTTACTGCCAGCTGGACCCTCGTTCCTCCGTGTTGTGCTCATTCAGTGCAGATGGGAAAAATATGGGGAAGGGATGTACTCATAGCGTGACTCCGTGTTTGGAAAAAGATGCAAATTTCTTTCGAATAAATATATTAAAATAAAGGAAGGTTAGCCACCAAGTGGTATAACCTAAATTCTAAGGGCTAACAAGCCCATGAACTAGCATAGCCGGCGTGTAAAAGCCGCTCTTCCGGGGATACGGCGTGCGCTCCACGGCCGTGATAATCTGAAACCGGAAGCGGTAGTGTGCCGGAAGTGACGTATTGCGTACCAAGATAGACCCGTCTTACGCGTTTCGTCATAGTTCATGGGCTTGTTAGCCCTTAGAATTTAGGTTATACCACTTGGTGGCTAACCTTCCTTTATTTTAATATATTTATTCGAAATAAATTTGCATCTTTTACCAAACACGGAGTCACGCTATGAGTACATCCCTTCCCCATATTTTTCCCATCTGCACTGAATGAGCACAACACGGAGGAACGAGGGTCCAGCTGGCAGTAACCCCCCACAGAAGGAGGACAACCAGACGAGGACAACCAGACCATCACTTCTATGCCCATTACCCCTGCAGGGGTTGGGCACTCCGGTGAGTGCAAACACATTAGGGGCATGATCGGAAGGAGGGGAGTACGGGACCCCCACAGCTGCTTAAACAGGACTTTCTATCAAGATTAATCATATACTTCACCAGACTGGAATTATACAAACTGCATCTAATCACTGACTGTTTTTTCCACACTGTCACATATGCAGTATATGGTGGACTTCCTACTGCCTAGTTGTTGTTAAGTGGTGCACATATAATCAATATTAATTACTGATTTTTATCCACTTCTCATAACAGCCCATATCATCACTGGATTTTTATTGGACTTTTATTTCCACACTTTTATATATTGGACTTTTTTGCTGTCCACACTTATATAGTGACAGCACACTTAGTTGCTCCAGGACCTGTTAATTTATATAGAATATCTGCAATCTCACTTTGAGCCTCTCAATAATACCATTGCTATAAATATCTGCATATGTATGCACGTGCACTGTTTTTTAATATTATCTTTTTAACAGATACTATTTTATAATTACTTGTCACTACTCATGATCACTGTATATTTTGGTTTGTTTTAGACACTCCCCAACCAGTGTGCTTTTTATCGTATTTCACAGCATTTTCACTTACGTATTTTACTCCACTGAACTTTTATTCACGATTTTATATTTACTGACGTTTTTAGGCAATACCACTTATATATATATATATATATATATATATATATATATATATATATATATATATATCCTTGTTTGAACAGCGCCAACACCCCTTCTTTTTATTTTAATTTATCCCTGCTACATTTAGGTGTAGTTCCCTAGGGGGGCAGCAGTTCCAAATTCCTAAGCGCGGATACTTCCACTCTCAAAGCCAATAATGCATCGTCATGTTGAATTATCGTATATAGCGATGATACGTCTGCTGTCACTAGGAAGACTTCATCCTTGTTGCTTAAATCAATATCTTCTAACTGCTGTAGGAGACTTTTGGTATCACGTAAATACGCTCTTGTTTGCGTGACACTTTTCTGCAGAAACATATCCAAATATTATCCCATGCGTGATGCAATCGATCCAATCCCATTTACAATAGGCCTTCCTGGGGGGCACGTGATATCCTTATGAATCTTGGGTAATGTATAGATGGTGGGAATCCTGCTGCTGCTTGGGTTAAGATATTTCATTTCTTTTGATGATAGTACACCCATGGAGCCTCCTAGTTGTACTAGTATGTCCAATTCCTTCTCATACTGTGGAGTAGGGTCTCTTTCCAGCTTCTTATAAGTTTCTTCATCAGAGAGCATTCCAGACAGTTGGTTATGATAAAATTCTTTTGTTAAAATAAGCACTCCTCCTCCTTTATCAGCGGGTCTGATGACGATATATTTTCTTTCTTCTAATAGCTTTATACCTTCTTGTATGTGTCGAGGATTCACATCTCTTTTTGGTATAATACATTCTAAATCTCTTAAAACCAGTCCTTTAAAAACATCAACTTGCTGATTAGCACCATTTAAAGGGTTAAAAAGTGATTTGTTACGAAGTCCACTGTCAGTTTGCACTGAAGCAAGACTCGTGCTTGGTTGTGAATTTTTATTTAAAAAATATTTTTTCATGTTAATCTTTCTCATATACTTATGCACATCGATAAAAACATCAAATTTTCAGGCCACATTTCAATCCTAGATGGAGTATATTAGTTTCCTTATGCGTCAATATGGTATCTGTTAAGTTAAAAATCCCTCCTAATCCTTTTCTCTCCTCCTTTTTCTTGATCCTTCGTCCGGCTCTGCAGCCGCGTGTTCCTCTCTTCTTTGTCCATGATGTTGCGTGTAATTCTCCTCCCAGTATGGCTGTTCCCTCCATTGGGGTTGTTGCATCGGCATCGGTGGTCTCCCTCTTCGGGGTGGGTACCCCCGACCTTGTTTTTGCCATCCTCTCCCTCTCCCTAAAAAAGGACGGGGAGAGGGTTGTCTTTCTCGATTATCGTATTGGCTTAATGCCTCATATTTATTGTGTGTAGGGACTCTGTGGAAATTGTTCAGTGATGGAGGTCTTTGTGGCATAGGTCCCCTGCCACCTCTTGGTGGGTAACTTCTTCCATAGTTGGTTTCAGTTCGAATTGGGGTTGAGCAATCTGTTGGTGGGTGAGCAGTTGAAGTAAGTTCATAGTGGTCTCCAATATCGGGGTCACTATTGGTGGTACGTTGTGGCCTTACCAGCACTCCCTCCCTTACTGTGTGTTCTCCATTGCTATCCACATGTGGTTGAGTGTTAGTCTGTTGCCATAAGTATATAGAATTGCTTTGAAAATCCCCCAAATCTCTGTGGAATTTTTTGGTTTTCTTCTTTTGTGTATCTTTATCCACTTTATCCACTAGACTTTATCCACTAGACGACCCAGAATCCATGAAAGAATGGCTAGAATTTTTTAATAATATGGTATTCAAGCTACAAGAACTAATCCTTAAAAGAAAGCGGAAGAAAATGTCTAAACTAGAGGCTAGGATTAATGATCTTAAAATGCAACTTGATCCCATAAAGCAGTGGTCTCAAACTGGTGGCCCTCCAGCTGTTGCGAAACTACAAGTCCCATGAGGCATTGCAAGGCTGACAGTTACAGGCACGACTCCCACAGGCAGAGGCATGATGGGACTTGTAGTTTCACAACAGCTGGAGGGCCGCCAGTTTGAGACCCATGCCATAAAGGATTCACAGCAAGTCATTGATTTTAATATTCGTATCAAAAAGAAGCTTGAAAAAGTGGATAAAGATACACAAAAGAAGAAAACCAAAAAATTCCACAGAGATTTGGGGGATTTTCAAAGCAATTCTATATACTTATGGCAACAGACTAACACTCAACCACATGTGGATAGCAATGGAGGACACACAGTAAGGGAGGGAGTGCCGGTAAGGCCACAACTTACCACCAATAGTGACCCCGATATTGGAGACCACTATGAACTTACTTCAACTGCTCACCCACCAACAGATTGCTCAACCCCAATTCGAACTGAAACCAACTATGGAAGAAGTTACCCACCAAGAGGTGGCAGGGGACCTATGCCACAAAGACCTCCATCACAGAACAATTACCACAGAGTCCCTACACACAATAAATATGAGGCATTAAGCCAATATGATAATCGAGAAAGACAACCCTCTCCCCGTCCTTTTTTAGGGAGAGGGAGAGGATGGCAAAAACGAGGTCGGGGGTACCCACCCCGAAGAGGGAGACCACCGATGCCGATGCAACAACCCCGATGGAGGGAACAGCCATACTGGGAGGAGAATTACACGCAACATCATGGACAAAGAAGAGAGGAACACGCGGCTGCAGAGCCGGACGAAGGATCAAGAAAAAGGAGGAGAGAAAAGGATTAGGAGGGATTTTTAACTTAACAGATACAGTATTGACGCATAAGGAAACTAATACACTCCATCTAGGATTGAAATGTGGCCTGAAAAGACCAATCAATAAATTTGATGTTTTTATCGATGTGCATAAGTATATGAGAAAAATTAACATGAAAAAATATTTTTTTAAATAAAAATTCACAACCGAGAACTAGTCTTGCTTCAGTGCAAACTGACAGTGGACTTTGTAACAAATCACTTTTTAACCCTTTAAATGGTGCTAATCAGCAAGTTGATGTTTTTAAAGGACTGGTTTTAAGAGATTTAGAATGTATTATACCAAAAAGAGATGTGAATCCTCGACACATACAAGAAGGTATAAAGCTATTAGAAGAAAGAAAAGATATCGTCATCAGACCCGCTGATAAAGGAGGAGGAGTGGTCATTTTAACAAAAGAATGTTATCATAACCAACTGTCTGGAATGCTCTCTGATGAAGAAACTTATAAGAAGCTGGAAAGAGACCCTACTCCACAGTATGAGAAGGAATAGGACATACTAGTACAACTAGGAGGCTCCATGGGTGTACTATCATCAAAAGAAATGAAATATCTTAACCCAAGCAGCAGCAGGATTCCCACCATCTATACATTACCCAAGATCCATAAGGATATCACGTGCCCCCCAGGAAGGCCTATTGTAAATGGGATTGGATCGATTGCATCACGCATGGAACAATATTTGGATATGTTTCTGCAGAAAAGTGTCACGCAAACAAGAGCGTATTTACGTGATACCAAAAGTCTCCTACAGCAGTTAGAAGATATCGATTTAAGCAACAAGGATGAAGTCTTCCTAGTGACAGCAGACGTATCATCGCTATATACGATAATTCAACATGACGATGCATTATTGGCTTTGAACTGGGCTTTATGCCAGAGAGATGATCTTAATCATAACCAGAAAAGATTTATACGATATGCACTTGACTTCTGCCTATGCCATAATTATTTCTGGTACAATGGACATTTTTATTCTCAAAAAAGGGGCGTTGCCATGGGTGCTAAATTTGCCCTGAGCATAGCCAATCTTTTTATGGGGGAATGGGAAGACAAGAATATTTTTGCTTTTGAAAGGGAAAATTTGATTTCATATAAACGATATATTGACGACCTGTTTTTTATCTGGTCAGGATCACTAACATCTCTCCAACAGTTCATAGTACAACTAAATTGTAACACAAGTAACATCGTACTAACCAGCGAGATAAATGCACATAGCATTAATTTCCTGGATGTAACCATTTTTAGAGAAGCAAATAAACTCCAAACAAAAGTTTTCTTTAAACCTACAGACTCTAATAGCTACCTTCCAACACAAAGCGGCCACCACCCTATGTGGCTGAGGAATATACCTAAAGGGCAAGTAACCAAGATAAGACGTAACTGCACCAAAGATATAGATTTTAACACTCAATCGCTGATCATAAAGAAAAAATTTGAGGAAAAAGGATACAATAAGACACAACTTGAAAAAGTAATAGAAGAAGTATCCTTGGTACCAAGACAAACTCTACTGGAAGATAGATGTGCAATACAAAGAACGAATACTCAAGAATGGAGTTTCATTACTGGATATCATGCGCAATATAGGGAAGTAGAAACTATTTTCCTCACACACTGGCATATCCTACTGATGGACAAGATTCTAAAACCTGCTCTTCCAGAAAAACCCGGGTTCATCTATAGAAGAGCACCAAGCTTTGCAGATAAGATTGTGAAAAAAATCTTGGACCCACCATCAAAACATCCCTCATTTTGGGATAAGGATGGGTTCTATTCCTGTAGGAAGTGCAAAGCATGCAGAGAGGTCAACCAACCACTGAGGGCACTAGAGATGTTCACCTCTCCATCCAACAGTAGAGAATTTAAAATAAAATAATTTATCACATGTAATACCTCATATGTTGTCTATGCTATCCAATGCCCTTGCGAGCTAATTTATATAGGCCGTACCAAGAGATTACTACGGATAAGGATAGCAGAACACATAGCAAACATCAAATTGGGTTTTAAAGATCACAATGTGTCCTTACATTTTAAGATTTTCCATAATCAGGATCCCTCTGGGTTAAAATTCTGGGGGATTGACCACCTCAAACAAAATTGGAGAGGTTCAAACCAGGTACGGGAACTGTCTAAAAGAGAAACTGAATGGATATACCTAGTGGACACTTTGTCGCCAAAAGGCTTGAATGTTGATCTTGATATAAATTGTTTTATTAGCGATTATTGATCTTAGCAGGATTTCTTTTATGTTGTTTTATCCCTGCACATTCTCTCATATGCACATCTATAAATATACATATTACCTTCAAATTCAATTTTTATGTGATTTTTTATGCGGTTCCTTGTGCGATTTTTAATTGTGATTTTATAGAGGAAGTGTGCAAGTTTTTTAATATGCGATTTTCCAGTGGCACTTTTTAACGTTGATTATTAGGCCTTTTTTACAAACACATACTTCTTATCACAATTATTTATTATTATCTCTTATTCCCAGTTTTTTATGCATATTTTTATTCATACACTATATTTTATGCATATTTTGTCTTTTTATGTGTTTTTAATAACCATATATAGACTTATTAATTAATATACTGGGCTTTTTATCATTATATGTATATCTAAAATATATATTTTTTATAAAAAAATTTATATACATCTGACCTCTTAAGATATATATTTTATGCCATTTTTAGTCATTAATTTTTATGTTAATTGACTGCATTGGTATTTTTATATCTTCTTTCTTTCCTCCGGTCATTTAATTAATTAATTTTACTAATTTATTAATTTATTGATATATATATTTTTCCTTCGTCATTATTGTGGGAATGATAATAATATACATGTGTATATATATTAGTTTTCATCCATCCCGGATTTCGTGCTGCCCCTTCTTTATGACATATTTAACAATATATCTTATAAGTTTAAATCAGTCATATTGTATAATATGGGCAGAATATATGGCTAATGAGCTCTACCGAGATTAACACATATTTACACAGGGTTATTGGTTATATATGAGCAAATTACCCTACATAAGCAAATGATGTTGTCTCACCAATAAAGATAAACCAATATGACATAAGCGACTAAATAATGTGATTAAACATACTGTTTGTCCTAAGTTATGATTAATTTTGAAACTGGGTTTTTAGTTCTGCAGTCTCCATTTGTCTGTTAGGGATGAGCCGAACACCCCCGGGTTCGGTTCGAACCAGAACCTTCGAACGGACCGAAAGTTCGCGCGAATTTTCGAACCCTATACGTTATAATGGACGCGAACGTTCGAAATCAAAAGTGCTAATTACAACGGCCAATATGCATGTTAATGTCATAAAACAGGTTTGGGGACCCGGGTCCTGCCCCAGGGGACATATATCAATGCAAAAAGAACTTTTAAAAACTAACGTTTTTTCGGGAGCAGTCATTTTAATGATGCATAAAGTGAAAAAAAAAAAGTGACATTTTCCTTTAAATATGGTACCTGGGGGGTGTCCAAAGTATGCCTGTGAAGTGGCATGTGTTTCCCGTGTTTAGAACTGTCCTTGCACAAAATGACATTTGTAAAGGAAAAAAAGAAGCCATTTTAAAACCACTTGCGGCTTTAGGTTTGATCTTAAGTAGAATCTGAACAGGTACATTATGAAGTGTAGCTCCATCCCAAAAAAATCTATTTTTAAGCTTTTTGGAGAACATAGGGAGGGGTTATCACCCCTGTAACATTTGCTGTCTTTGCACATCTGTTCAGAACATGTCACCTCACTTTCCGTCCCAATGATAAATGTTTTTGGAAAAGTGGGGTTTTAATTGAAACAAGGATTGGTGATAAAGTATCAGTAGAGAGGAGATACCTTTTTCCCAAATTAAATCTAACAGGATAGAATTTCCCTTCCTAGGGGTAGATTTCCTCTCACTTCCTGTTTTCTCTTTCCATTTGCAAGTAGGAGTCGTTTGTAAGTTGGATGTTTGAAAGTAGGGGCCTGGCGTATATACTCTGCAGAAATTTGCCCTATTAGATGTTGGTGTAGCCACAAGACTGGTGGGCACAGGAATGGGCCCTGCTGTGAGTTAATAGATCAAGATTTGTAATTGCATGCACCTGTTGAACAGGGCAGAAAAATTGGGGGTGGTGGTGGTGGACGGTTTTGCCACAAGACTGTAAGCTCTCACAGTTACTCTTGGTGGGCGCAGGAATGGGCCCTGCTGTGAGTTATTAGATCAAGATTTGTAATTGCAAGCACCTGATGAACAGGGCAGAAAAATTGGGCCTTTGGCGGTGGTGGTGGACGGTGTTGCCACAAGACTGTAGGCCCTCATAGTTACTCTTGGTGGGCGCAGGAATGGGCCCTGCTGTGAACTATTAGATCAAGATTTGTAATTACCCGCCCCTGTTAAACAGGGGCTGAAAAATTGTGCCTTAGGCACTGGTGCTGGTGCCACAACACTGCAACCCCTCACAGAGACTGTACTTGGAGCACAGCAGTCACACGTGTTGCGAAGCATTTTTTTAAAAAATTGTAAGTACACGCCCCTGTTAAACAGGGGCTGAAAAATTGTGCCTTAGGCACTGGTGCTGGTGCCACAACACTGCAACACGGCCTCACAGAGACTGTACTTGGAGCACAGCAGTCACACGTGTTGCGAAGCATTTTTTTAAAAAATTGTAAGTACACGCCCCTGTTAAACAGGGGCTGAAAAATTGTGCCTTAGGCACTGGTGCTGGTGCCACAACACTGCAACACGGCCCTCACAGAGACTGTACTTGGAGCACAGCAGTCACACGTGTTGCGAAGCATTTTTTTAAAAAATTGTAAGTACACGCCCCTGTTAAAACAGGGGCTGAAAAATTGTGCCTTAGGCACTGGTGCTGGTGCCACAACACTGCAACACGGCCCTCACAGAGACTGTACTTGGAGCACAGCAGTCACACGTGTTGCGAAGCATTTTTTTAAAAAATTGTAAGTACACGCCCCTGTTAAACAGGGGCTGAAAAATTGTGCCTTAGGCACTGGTGCTGGTGCCACAACACTGCAACACGGCCCTCACAGAGACTGTACTTGGAGCACAGCAGTCACACGTGTTGCGAAGCATTTTTTTAAAAAATTGTAAGTACACGCCCCTGTTAAACAGGGGCTGAAAAATTGTGCCTTAGGCACTGGTGCTGGTGCCACAACACTGCAACACGGCCCTCACAGAGACTGTACTTGGAGCACAGCAGTCACACGTGTTGCGAAGCATTTTTTTAAAAAATTGTAAGTACACGCCCCTGTTAAACAGGGGCTGAAAAATTGTGCCTTAGGCACTGGTGCTGTGGCATGGATCATTGAGGAGGAGGAAGAGGATAGTCAGTGAACATAAGAGGACAGTCACTCAGCATCAGCATAGGCAGTCTTGAAGGGATGTGACATTAAAAATTATTCGGTTATATCCGCCTCAGGTGCCTGGTAGCTGGTGGTGATCCAAGACTGATTCATTTTGATGAATGTCAGTCGATCAACCGAGGCGGTGGACAGGCGCACCCTATGATCAGTCACAAATCCTCCAGCAGCACTGAATGTGCGTTCGGAAAGAACGCTGGAGGCAGGACAGGCCAGTAGCTCAATTGCATACTGTGCAAGCTCTGGCCAGTGATCCATCCTCAGGACCCAGTAAGCCAGAGGATTTTCGGTGGGAAAGGTGTCCAAGTCTGACCTTGCCCCAAGGTATTCCTGCACCATGTATATCAGACGCTGGCGATGGTTGCTGGAACCGATCATACCTTGGGGCTGCGGACTAAAAAATTGTCTGAACGCATCGGTCAGACGTCCACCTTCCCCACCGCTCCTTCTGCCACTGACCGAAGCCTCAGCAACTCGTCGCCCAGGACCAGGAGTTTGTAGCCTCCCAGTTTCTGGGAACGCGTTGCACAGACCTTTCTGCAAGGCCTCCCTGAGATGTCTCATCCTCTGCTCCCTCTGCGACGGCAAGATAAGGTCCGCAACCTTACCCTTGTACCGCGGATCAAGGAGAGTGGCCAGCCAGTAATGGTCCCTCTCCTTGATCCGAAGAACACGAGGATCCTTCCGCAGGCTTTGCAGGATCAGGGAGGCCATGCAGCGTAGGTTAGCTGAGGCATTCGGTCCGGAGTCTTCTGGGTCACTGAGGATGACATGATCGCCAGCCACCTCCTCCCAGCCACGTACAAGTCCACTGGCTTGTTGGGACTGTACATCATCCCTAAAAGACTGCTGCTGCTGATGCTGAGTGCCAGGCTCCACCTCCATGCTCACACAATCCTCCTCCTCCTCCTCCTCCTCCTCATCCTCTTCCTGTGTGATGGGTGGGACAGAAGGAACACTGTCCGGATAAAGGGGGCCTTGAGAGGCAAGGAAGTCCTCCTCTTCCTGCCTCTGTTCTGCCTCAAGTGCCCTGTCCATTATCCCACGCAGCGTATGCTCCAACAGGTGGACAAGAGGGACAGTGTCACTGATGCATGCACTGTCACTGCTCACCATCCTCGTGGCCTCCTCAAATGGTGAGAGGACAGTGCATGCATCCCTGATCATGCTCCACTGACGTGGGGAAAAAAACCCAAGCTCCCCTGACCCTGTCCTGGTGCCGTAGTCGCAAAGGTACTCATTGATGGCCCTCTGCTGCGTGTGCAGTCGCTGCAGCATGGCCAACGTTGAGTTCCACCTGGTGGGCATGTCAGATATTAGGCGGTTCTTGGGCAGGTTCAGCTCCTTTTGCAGCTCAGTCAGCCGAGCACTGGCATTATAAGATCGGCGGAAATGCACACAGACTTTCCTGGCCTGCCTCAGGACATCCTGTAAGCCTGGGAACCTGCCCAAGAACCGCTGCACCACCAGGTTGAGGACGTGAGCCATGCAGGGCACATGGGTGAGCTGCCCCTGTCGCAGGGCGGAGAGGAGGTTGGTGCCATTGTCAGAAACGACCATTCCTGGCTTAAGCTGACGTGGCGTCAACCACCTCTCGGCCTGCCCCTGCAGAGCTGCCAGAACCTCTGGCCCAGTGTGGCTCCTGTCCCCCAAACACACCAGCGCAAGCACGGCATGGCATCTTTTTGCCTGCGTACTTGCGTAGCCCCTTGTACGCCTACGGAGCACCGCTGGTTCCAAGGACAGAGCACTGGAGGAAGAAGAAGAGGAGGGGGTGGAGGAGAGAGGTGTGTCACAACCAGTAGCAGTAGTCGCGTTTTGGAGGCGTGGTGGCGGAACAACCTCCAACACTACTGCACCTTGTCCTGCATCCCTCCCAGCTGCCAATAGAGTGACCCAATGGGCCGTGAAAGAAAGGTACCGTCCCTGTCCATGCCTGCTGGACCATGAGTCAGCGGTAATATGCACCTTACCGCTGACCGCCCTGTCCAGCGAGGCATGGACATTGCCCTCCACATGCCGGTAGAGAGACGGAATCGCCTTCCGCGAGAAAAAGTGGCGTTTGGGAACCTGCCACTGAGGAACCGCACATTGAACAAACTCACGGAAGGGGGCCGAGTCTACCAACTGAAAAGGCAGCAGTTGAAGTGCTAGCAATTTAGCAAGGCTAGCATTCAACCGCTGGGCATGTGGATGGCTGGGAGTGTACTTCTTTCTACGGTCCAGCAGCTGGGGCAGGGAAATTTGCCTGCTGCATTCGGACGTCGGTGTACTGCAAGTACTTGGTTGTGACACACCGAATTCTACACCTTCAGTCCTCTCAGAGCAGCTTTCAGAGAGGACTGAAGGTGTAGTGGGGATGGAGATCCCAGCTGAGGAGGAGCAAGGAGAGGTCCGCTTAGTTCTTTGGTGTGGGTCTTTTATGTGTGCCTGCCAACGAGCTGCATGGCAGGTCGCCATATGTCTGGTCATGCTTGTCGTGCCCAAGCGGCTGATGTTTTGGCCACGCGAGATACGCTTGAGACAAATATTGCAAATAGCAGTGGTGCGATCTGCTGCACTCGTCTCAAAAAAGGCCCACACCAAAGAACTTTTCTGATAACGTGCAGAGGCAGCGCCCTGCACAGGCGGAGCTCTGCGGTGTTGTACAGTTGCTGTGCTGGCCTCTACCTGGCCTCCAGGGGGCATCCTGCCTCGTTGGACATGTGACGCCGCATCCTCCTCCTCCTCGTCCTCCTCCTCATCCTCTCTCCCTTGAGGCACCCACGTGGAGTCAGTGACCTCATCATCCCCTCCCTCTTCACCACTAGAGCAAACCTGGCAGTAAGCTGCAGCTGGTGGAACTGTACTGCCAGATTCCTCAAGCTGGGTATCGTCATCCGAGCCTTCGAATCGTTGGGCATCCTCCTGGAGCATGTACCCAACACTGTGCTCAAAGAGTTCGGGGGACTCCTCAGGAGGACATGGTGGGTCTAGGGAAGGGGTGGCTGATGATGCTCTGTCAGTACCTGAGCCTGGGTGAGAGAGGATGAGGAGGATGAGGAGGGCTTGGTCATCCATTCTACCAAGCCTTCAGCATGATGCGGCTCCACATGTCCAGCTGCCGAAAACAAAGACGCGCGTGTCCCATGGCCACGTGCTGATGACGATGCACGACCACGTCCACGTCCACGGCCACGTCCACTAGAAACAGAGACTGTCTGCCCTGTGTTCTTGGCTCTGCACGCTCTGCCTCCCCTTGGCGGTCTTCCAGCCATTGTAGTCGGTAGTCCTGTGGGTGCTGCTGAGAAGAAAATATAGGAGCTCTGTGTGATGCCACTAACACACTAGAAGTCCTATAGGTGCTTCTGCAAAGAAAATATAGGAGCTCTGTGTGATGCCACTAACACACTAGAAGTCCTGTGGGTGCTGCTGAGAAGAAAATATAGGAGCTCTGTGTGATGCCACTAACACACTAGAAGTCCTATGGGTGCTTCTGCAAAGAAAATATAGGAGCTCTGTGTGATGCCACTAACACACTAGAAGTCCTGTGGGTGCTGCTGAGAAGAATATATAGGAGCTCTGTGTGATGCCACTAACACACTAGAAGTCCTGTGGGTGCTGCTGAGAAGAAAATATAGGAGCTCTGTGTGATGCCACTAACACACTAGAAGTCCTATGGGTGCTTCTGCAAAGAAAATATAGGAGCTCTGTGTGATGCCACTAACACACTAGAAGTCCTGTGGGTGCTGCTGAGAAGAAAATATAGGAGCTCTGTGTGATGCCACTAACACACTAGAAGTCCTATAGGTGCTTCTGCAAAGAAAATATAGGAGCTCTGTGTGATGCCACTAACACACTAGAAGTCCTGTGGGTGCTGCTGAGAAGAAAATATAGGAGCTCTGTGTGATGCCACTAACACACTAGAAGTCCTGTGGGTGCTTCTGCAAAGAAAATAGAGGAGCTCTGTGTGATGCCACTAACACACTAGAAGTCCTATAGGTGCTTCTGCAAAGAAAATATAGGAGCTCTGTGTGATGCCACTAACACACTAGAAGTCCTGTGGGTGCTGCTGAGAAGAATATATAGGAGCTCTGTGTGATGCCACTAACACACTAGAAGTCCTATGGGTGCTTCTGCAAAGAAAATAGAGGAGCTCTGTGTGATGCCACTAACACACTAGAAGTCCTGTGGGTGCTTCTGCAAAGAAAATAGAGGAGCTCTGTGTGATGCCACTAACACACTAGAAGTCCTATAGGTGCTTCTGCAAAGAAAATATAGGAGCTCTGTGTGATGCCACTAACACACTAGAAGTCCTGTGGGTGCTGCTGAGAAGAATATATAGGAGCTCTGTGTGATGCCACTAACACACTAGAAGTCCTATGGGTGCTTCTGCAAAGAAAATAGAGGAGCTCTGTGTGATGCCACTAACACACTAGAAGTCCTGTGGGTGCTTCTGCAAAGAAAATAGAGGAGCTCTGTGTGATGCCACTAACACACTAGAAGTCCTGTGGGTGCTGCTGAGAAGAATATATAGGAGCTCTGTGTGATGCCACTAACACACTAGAAGTCCTATGGGTGCTTCTGCAAAGAAAATAGAGGAGCTCTGTGTGATGCCACTAACACACTAGAAGTCCTGTGGGTGCTTCTGCAAAGAAAATAGAGGAGCTCTGTGTGATGCCACTAACACACTAGAAGTCCTGTGGGTGCTTCTGCAAAGAAAATAGAGGAGCTCTGTGTGATGCCACTAACACACTAGAAGTCCTATGGGTGCTTCTGCAAAGAAAATAGAGGAGCTCTGTGTGATGCCACTAACACACTAGAAGTCCTGTGGGTGCTTCTGCAAAGAAAATAGAGGAGCTCTGTGTGATGCCACTAACACACTAGAAGTCCTGTGGGTGCTTCTGCAAAGAAAATAGAGGAGCTCTGTGTGATGCCACTAACACACTAGAAGTCCTGTGGGTGCTTCTGCAAAGAAAATAGAGGAGCTCTGTGTGATGCCACTAACACACTAGAAGTCCTGTGGGTGCTGCTGAGAAGAATATATAGGAGCTCTGTGTGATGCCACTAACACACTAGAAGTCCTGTGGGTGCTTATGCAAAGAAAATAGAGGAGCTCTGTGTGATGGGACTAACACACTTCAAGTCCTATAGGTGCTTCTGGGAAGAAAATATTGCTCTGTGTGTGTAATGGGACTAACACACTTCAAGTCCTATAGGTGCTTCTGGGAAGAAAATATAGCTCTGTGTGTGTAATGGGACTAACACACTTCAAGTCCTATAGGTGCCTCTGGGAACAAAATATAGGAGCTCTGCCTGCCTGCCACGAACACACTACAAGTCCTATAGGTGCTTCTGGTAACAAAATATAGGAGCTCTGCCTGCCTGCCACTAACACACTACAAGTCCTATAGGTGCTTCTGGGAAGAAAATATAGCTCTGTGTGTGTAATGGGACTAACACACTTCAAGTCCTATAAGTGCTTCTGGGAACAAAATATAGGAGCTCTGCCTGCCTGCCACGAACACACTACAAGTCCTATAGGTGCTTCTGGGAAGAAAATATAGCTCTGTGTGTGTAATGGGACTAACACACTTCAAGTCCTATAGGTGCTTCTGGGAACAAAGTATAGCTCTTTGTGTGTAATGGGACTAACACACTTCAAGTCCTATAGGTGCTTCTGGGAAGAAAATATAGCTCTGTGTGTGTGATGGGACTAACACACTTCAAGTCCTATAGGTGCTTCTGGGAACAAAATATAGCTCTGTGTGTGTAATGGGACTAACACACTTCAAGTCCTATAGGTGCTTCTGGGAACAAAATATAGCTCTGTGTGTGTGATGGGACTAACACACTTCAAGTCCTATAGGTGCTTCTGGGAAGAAAATATAGCTCTGTGTGTGTAATGGGACTAACACACTACAAGTCCTATAGGTGCTTCTGGGAAGAAAATATAGCTCTGTGTGTGTAATGGGACTAACACACTTCAAGTCCTATAGGTGCTTCTGGGAAGAAAATATAGCTCTGTGTGTGTGATGGGACTAACACACTTCAAGTCCTATAGGTGCTTCTGGGAAGAAAATATAGCTCTGTGTGTGTAATGGGACTAACACACTTCAAGTCCTATAGGTGCTTCTGGGAAGAAAATATAGCTCTGTGTGTGTAATGGGACTAACACACTTCAAGTCCTATAGGTGCTTCTGGGAACAAAATATAGCTCTGTGTGTGTAATGGGACTAACACACTACAAGTCCTATAGGTGCTTCTGGGAAGAAAATATAGCTCTGTGTGTGTAATGGGACTAACACACTTCAAGTCCTATAGGTGCTTCTGGGAAGAAAATATAGCTCTGTGTGTGTGATGGGACTAACACACTTCAAGTCCTATAGGTGCTTCTGGGAAGAAAATATAGCTCTGTGTGTGTAATGGGACTAACACACTTCAAGTCCTATAGGTGCTTCTGGGAACAAAGTATAGCTCTTTGTGTGTAATGGGACTAACACACTTCAAGTCCTATAGGTGCTTCTGGGAAGAAAATATAGCTCTGTGTGTGTGATGGGACTAACACACTTCAAGTCCTATAGGTGCTTCTGGGAACAAAATATAGGAGCTCTGCCTGCCTGCCACGAACACACTACAAGTCCTATAGGTGCTTCTGGTAACAAAATATAGGAGCTCTGCCTGCCTGCCACTAACACACTACAAGTCCTATAGGTGCTTCTGGTAACAAAATATAGGAGCTCTGCCTGCCTGTCACTAACACACTACAAGTCCTATAGGTGCTTCTGGTAACAAAATATAGGAGCTCTGCCTGCCTGCCACTAACACACTACAAGTCCTATAGGTGCTTCTGGTAACAAAATATAGGAGCTCTGCCTGCCTGTCACTAACACACTACAAGTCCTATAGGTGCTTCTGGTAACAAAATATAGGAGCTCTGCCTGCCTGTCACTAACACACTACAAGTCCTATAGGTGCTTCTGGTAACAAAATATAGGAGCTCTGCCTGCCTGCCACTAACACACTACAAGTCCTATAGGTGCTTCTGGTAACAAAATATAGGAGCTCTGCCTGCCTGTCACTAACACACTACAAGTCCTATAGGTGCTTCTGGTAACAAAATATAGGAGCTCTGCCTGCCTGCCACTAACACACTACAAGTCCTATAGGTGCTTCTGGTAACAAAATATAGGAGCTCTGCCTGCCTGCCACGAACACACTACAAGTCCTATAGGTGCTTCTGGTAACAAAATATAGGAGCTCTGCCTGCCTGCCACGAGCACACTACAAGCCCCTCTTTGTCAATCAATCTTTGTAACTGAATCTATCTAACTCAATCTCTGCAAGTGAATCTCTCTCTCTATCTATCTAAATGCAGCAGAGTGTCACAGGAACAGCCTGCTCAATCTGCGCCGGAACAGCATGTGACCGGCGCAGACGGCGTGGCGGCGTTTTATAGGGGGGGGCGTGTACTACAGCCCCTGAGCTGTAATTGGCTACAGGCGTCCTGCCTGTAGCCAATTATGGCTCTTCGAGTTTCCGGGGCTGTGATTGGCCAAGCATGCGGGGTCACAGTGCATGCTTGGCCAATCATCAGCCAGCAATGCACTGCGTCGGCCGCGCCGGCCGCAATGCATTGCGGGGCCGCCCGCACCACACGAACGTGATGCGAGCGGCCAAAATAGTTCTGGGCTCGCCGAGCGAGCGAACGCCCGGTGCTCGATGCGAACGTGGGTTCGCATCGAGCACCGGGCCCATCCTTAGTTGTTAATATAATGAAATGACAACACCTTATTATAACACCTTTTTCCTATACAGATATCATTGTCTTGTATTTAACGTTCTTTGATCTCCATCTGTTCTGATGTGCAAATGACCCAAATCTGTGTTTATACTGAGCGCTTTTCTATTAATTATACAGGCGGCGTATGTGACCCCTGTATGATTCTATTTCCTGTGCTGTTGACAATTGCACAGAATTTGCTTGCAGCTCCACTATGGTAACTGTTTCCATGGCGCTTGCAATTCGAATGGCTGTTGAATAATGGGGCGGGATGTTAAATACCCCGCCGAGCATCGTGTGGTCACGCCCTCTGTTGAAGTCGGATATGACGAAACGCGTAAGGGCGTGACCTACACGACGCTAGCCGGAAGTGACGCATTGCGTTCCACCGTCGCCAAACCACCACCCGGAAGTCCAGTGTGTGTCTGCACAGACACACAGATGAAGATGCAAATTAAGGACTCTGGACGGCCGCACTCCAAGAAAAATTCAAAAACCTTTATTGGTAAAATATGGAATCACACAAAAATAGGTCACAGCAAAGCAAGAAAATCGCTAATGCATTTCACACTACCAAGAGTGCTTACTCATAGCTTAGTAAGCTCAGCTATGAGTAAGCACTCTTGGTAGTGTGAAATGCATTAGCGATTTTCTTGCTTTGCTGTGACCTATTTTTGTGTGATTCCATATTTTACCAATAAAGGTTTTTTAATTTTTCTTGGAGTGCGGCCGTCCAGAGTCCTTAATTTGCATCTTCATCAGCTTGTGCCGTGCCTGCACCTGGGTTCTCTAACCATAGGAACAGCTGTGGGATTGAGTTTGGGTGGATCATCCTGGAGCGGTGGATCTCTCCATACTATTGCACAGACACACAGGCCAGACGAATGGAAGTGCTGGGGCAGATGCAGTGGAATTTTTACAACTACAAACGCAAGTCACTTGAGATCTTGTTCTGCTATTTTTAAAGAATATTGAATGTACGCTGATTACCTTAGGGGTTTTTATGGGTTTTACTATATGGTTTTAAAATTTTGAAATAAACAATATTACGCTATGTGCAATACTTTATCTGTTTCCATGGCGAGTTTGTTTGGAGATACCATACCCCGGGACCCCTGATGCAGTGTAATACCTTGGTGATGTTTAAAGCATAAGAAGGCTATCCTGCTGGTTTAACCCCATCTTAGCTGAGGATTTGCGGTTGCAGTTTATACCCTGGTGATGACCATTATACATGACAGGCGTTTTTTTTCTTTATTTCTGGTGAGTTTGAACCCCTGAGGGGAGTGTGCCTCACGTGGTGAAACATCATATGGGATAAAGCGGTGCTTGGAGTATTATAAACACATAATAAGTCACCTTGATATATTGAACTGCTCACCTACCACTATCCTACACCCAAGATATATTTGTTTATTTATTTATTCACTATGAACTTTTGATTGTGGACTCATTCTCTAAGATTTTATGCAATTTTTTGCACCGATATCTTATTAGCGCTGTTTTTAGTATTTATTTTTCTCAGAAAATTACACTGTTGAAAATGTTATACTATTCTCCTGTTTTGAAAAAAAAAAAATTTGAAAAAAAAATCATTTAACAATTAAAAAAAATTTGAAAAATGTAAAAAAAAAAATAAATATTTTCGAAAAATAAAAATAAATTTTTATAAAGGAAATATGAGGAATACATCCGGGAATAGTCCTTGTAGTGTGTCCTCATATTGCATAGCAAGACCACTTACTGTTATCTCACATATATATTATTCTGATTATAGCCAAATTTACCACCCTAACTCTTCCCACAGCTTTTACGCTACATATACCGAATATATACCAAAACGTGTGGATTGTTCCCGATTGGTGTGCTATTACTTTGTGGAACGTTTCGCCGAACGAAATATCGTAATTTTTGCGGCAAAATTTGTCCCATAGGAGTGAATGGCGAAATGTTCAAAACTAGAGTGGGAGGTGACAAAAGCTGACAACCCCCATGATCAGCCAAAACATTATGACCCCCCCCCCCATGATCAGCCAAAACATTATGACCCCCCCAATGATCAGCCAAAACATTATGACCCCCCCATGATCAGCCAAAACATTATGGCCCCCCATGATCAGCCAAAACATTATGACCCCCCATGATCAGCCAAAACATTATGACCACCCCATGATCAGCCAAAACCAGATTTCCGCTTGCGAAACACCCCCCCTTCTCGGCGCATCGTTACTATGGAGGGAGTGCGGGGCGACGGAATGTCACTTCCGTTAAACAATTCTGATGGGTTGCCATACATATCCATACATTGTTCCGTTCTTTTGGCAGAACAGGAACGTTGTGCAATACCCCAGTCTACCACATTGGGGGTGGGGGTGGGGGGTGTGGGCGTTGTGATACAATATACCAGGGGCTATTTATAGATCAGAGCGGTTTGTCTAACGGTCGCTGGACCCGGTTTCCATGGTTACCAAAGCTTCTTATACACAGTGATGGCCAGTGGGGGGAGAGCACAGACCCACCATGTACTGATTGCTGAATAGCGGAATATGATGGGGCAGTTTTGATGCTATTCAGCATTCCCACGCATTTTCTCCAGGAAATGCATTTTCTGGTTATTATTATTATTCTTATTATAGCCAAATTTACCACCCTAACTCCTCCCACAGCTTTTACACTACATAGACAGTAATATACCGAAACGTGCGGATTGTTCCGTTACGCATTCTGACGGATCGTCTAAGCAGACGGGACACCGGAATTGTGTCAATATGTGCCCGTATTCTGTCAGATTAGGTGACTCGTCAGAATGTGTAACGGAAGTGACGGTCCATCACCGCCATCTTGCTACACCCCGCACTCGTCCATAGTACAGATACAGGGAGAAGGGGGTAAGTGGACACCTTGTTACACCCACGGAGTTTTGCATTTTACACTTATTTTTTTTACAGTAAAATGAGTGTATATAGTGAAATACAGGACTCGGAACTCCATCTGTTTAGATGTTGAATTTTAAAAGCAGCGGCAAGCCTGCTGATCCCACAGGTTTGTTAATCTGACAGAACACCGCTGCTTTTACAATTCAACATCTAAACATTTACACAGAGTTCGAAGTCCTGTATTTCACTATATAAACTCAGTTTACTGTTAAAAAAGTGTAAAATGCAAAACTTTGGTTGGTGTAACAAGATGTCTACTTGCCCCTTCTCAGTGTACCCTTACTGTGGAGGAGTGCGGGGTATACCAAGATGGTGGTGACAAAACGTCACTTCCGTTACACATTCTGACGGCTTGCCAAATCTGACAGAACAGCCTGTCGCGTCACATATGGCGACCCATCACATTTGGCTACCCGCTGGACTGCCCATGCGCAACAACGCCGTATGCGTTCCAACACTGTTGTAAGACACCACTTTGCCACAGGGCCCCTCGCGGGCTCGCTTCGCTCGGTATAATTATAATCTCCACTTGGATGGTGGGGCTTGAACCTGGACTCAGGGGTGTGGCCACAAAATTCTGCGCAAGCGCAGATCGCCACAGTGTTGGAACGCAAAAAGTGCCCGCGCATGTGCAGAACAGAAGGGTGCTCCAGCTGAGTTGCCGAGTAGATGGAGTGACGTCCCATAGCACATGCGCATGCCATAGAAGCCTTTTATCGACGGGCAATACTATTTCTCGGCCAGAATTTAATGCTATGCAAACAACCAGAGTGCAGGGTTCAGGAGTATGTTACATTCAGACTGCAGGGTTCAGGAGTGCGTTCCACACAGAGTGCGGGGTTTCAGAGTACGTTACACACAGAGTGCAGGGTTCAGGAGTGCGTTACACACAGAGTGCGGGATTCTGGAGTGCATTACACACAGAGTGCGGGGTTCTGGCGTGCGTTACACACAGAGTGCGGGGTTCTGGAGTGCGTTACACACAGAGTGCGGGGTTCAGGAGTGCGTTCCACACAGAGTGCAGGGTTCTGGAGTGCGTTCCACACAGAGTGCGGGGTTCAGGAGTGCGTTCCACACAGAGTGCGGGGTTCAGGAGTGCGTTCCACACAGAGTGCGGTGTTCAGGAGCGTGTTACACACAGAGTGTGGGGTTCTGGAGTGCGTTACACACAGGGTGCAGGGGTTCTGGAGTGCGTTACACACAGAGTGCAGGGGTTCTGGAGTGCGTTACACACAGAGTGCAGGGGTTCTGGAGTGTAGTACACACAAAGTGCAGGGTTCAGGAGTGCGTTCCACACAGAGTGCAGGGTTCAGGAGTGCGTTCCACACAGAGTGCAGGGTTCAGGAGTGTATTACACACAGAGTGTGGGGTTCTGGAGTGCGTTACACACAGAGTGTGGGGTTCTGGAGTGCGTTACACACAGAGTGCAGGGGTTCTGGAGTGCGTTACACACAGAGTGCAGGGGTTCTGGAGTGTATTACACACAAAGTGCAGGGTTCAGGAGTGCGTTCCACACAGAGTGCAGGGTTCAGGAGTGCGTTCCACACAGAGTGCAGGGTTCAGGAGTGTATTACACACAGAGTGTGGGGTTTCCGAGTGCGTTCCACACAGAGTGCGGGGTTCTGGGGTGCGTTACACACAGAGTGCGGTGTTCAGGAGTGCGTTACACACAGAGTGCGGGCTTCTGGAGTGCGTTACACACAGAGTGCAGGGTTCTAGAGTGCGTTACACACAGAGTGCAGGGGTTCTGGAGTGTATTACACACAAAGTGCAGGGTTCAGGAGTGCGTTCCACACAGAGTGCAGGGTTCAGGAGTGCGTTCCACACAGAGTGCAGGGTTCAGGAGTGTATTACACACAGAGTGTGGGGTTCTGGAGTGCGTTACACACAGAGTGCGGGCTTCTGGAGTGCGTTACACACAGAGTGCAGGGGTTCTAGAGTGCGTTACACACAGAGTGCGGGGTTCAGGAGTGCGTTCCACACAGAGTGCAGGGTTTTGGAGTGTGTTACACACAGAGTGCGGGGTTCTGGAGTGCTTTCCACACAGAGTGCGGGGTTTTAGAGTACGTTACACACAGAGTGCAGGGTTCAGGAGTGCGTTACACACAGAGTGCGGGGTTCTGGAGTGCATTACACACAGAGTGCGGGGTTCTGGAGTGCGTTACACACAGAGTGCGGGGTTCTGGAGTGCGTTACACACAGAGTGCGGGCTTCAGGAGTGCGTTCCACACAGAGTGCAGGGTTTTGGAGTGCGTTACACACAGAGTGCAGGGGTTCTAGAGTGCATTACACACAGAGTGCAGGGGTTCTGGAGTGTAGTACACACAAAGTGCAGGGTTCAGGAGTGCGTTCCACACAGAGTGCAGGGTTCAGGAGTGCGTTCCACACAGAGTGCAGGGTTCAGGAGTGCGTTCCACACAGAGTGCAGGGTTCAGGAGTGCGTTCCACACAGAGTGCAGGGTTCAGGAGTGTATTACACACAGAGTATGGGGTTCTGGAGTGCGTTCCACACAGAGTGCGGGGTTCTGGAGTGCGTTACACACAGAGTGCGGTGTTCAGGAGTGCGTTACACACAGAGTGCGGGCTTCTGGAGTGCGTTACACACAGAGTGCAGGGGTTCTAGAGTGCGTTACACACAGAGTGCAGGGGTTCTGGAGTGTATTACACACAAAGTGCAGGGTTCAGGAGTGCGTTCCACACAGAGTGCAGGGTTCAGGAGTGCGTTCCACACAGAGTGCAGGGTTCAGGAGTGTATTACACACAGAGTGCGGGCTTCTGGAGTGCGTTACACACAGAGTGCAGGGGTTCTAGAGTGCGTTACACACAGAGTGCAGGGGTTCTGGAGTGTATTACACACAAAGTGCAGGGTTCAGGAGTGCTTTCCACACAGAGTGCAGGGTTCAGGAGTGCGTTCCACACAGAGTGCAGGGTTCAGGAGTGTATTACACACAGAGTGTGGGGTTCTGGAGTGCGTTACACACAGAGTGCGGGCTTCTGGAGTGCGTTACACACAGAGTGCAGGGGTTCTAGAGTGCGTTACACACAGAGTGCATGGGTTCTGGAGTGTATTACACACAAAGTGCAGGGTTCAGGAGTGCATTCCACACAGAGTGCAGGGTTCAGGAGTGCGTTCCACACAGAGTGCAGGGTTCAGGAGTGTATTACACACAGAGTGTGGGGTTCTGGAGTGCGTTACACACAGAGTGTGGGGTTCTGGAGTGCGTTACACACAGAGTGCAGGGGTTCTAGAGTGCGTTACACACAGAGTGCAGGGGTTCTGGAGTGTATTACACACAAAGTGCAGGGTTCAGGAGTGCATTCCACACAGAGTGCAGGGTTCAGGAGTGCATTCCACACAGAGTGCAGGGTTCAGGAGTGTATTACACACAGAGTGTGGGGTTCTGGAGTGCGTTACACACAGAGTGCGGGGTTCTGGAGTGCGTTACACACAGAGTGCAGGGTTTTGGAGTGCGTTACACACAGAGTGCAGGGTTCTGGAGTGCTTTCCACACAGAGTGTGGGGTTTTAGAGTCCGTTAAACACAGAGTGCAGGGTTCAGGAGTGTATTACACACAGAGTGCGGGGTTCCGGAGTGCGTTACACACAGAGTGCGGGGTTCTGGAGTGCATTACACACAGAGTGCGGGGTTCTGGAGTGCGTTACACACAGAGTGCGGGGTTCAGGAGTGCGTTCCACACAGAGTGCAGGGTTTTGGAGTGCGTTACACACAGAGTGCGGGGTTCAGGAGTGCGTTCCACACAGAGTGCGGGGTTCTGGAGTGCGTTACACACAGAGTGCAGGGTTTAGGAGTGTATTACACACAGAGTGCAGGGTTCAGGAGTGTATTACACACTGAGTGCAGGGCACAGGAGTGTGTTACACACAGAGTGCGGGGTTCTGGAGTGCGTTACACACAGAGTGCAGGGTTCAAGAGTGTATTACACACAGATTGCAGGGTTCAGGAGTGCGTTACACACAGATTGTGGGGTTCTGGGGTGCATTACACACAGAGTGAGGGGTTCTGGAGTGCGTTACACACAGAGTGCGGGGTTCAGGAGTACGTTCCACACAGAGTGCGGTGTTCAGGAGTGCGTTACACACAGAGTGCGGGCTTCTGGAGTGCGTTACACACAGAGTGCAGGGGTTCTAGAGTGCGTTACACACAGAGTGCAGGGGTTCTGGAGTGTATTACACACAAAGTGCAGGGTTCAGGAGTGCGTTCCACACAGAGTGCAGGGTTCAGGAGTACGTTCCACACAGAGTGCGGTGTTCAGGAGTGTATTTCACACAGAGTGTGGGGTTCAGGAGTGTATTACACACAGAGTGTGGGGTTCAGGAGTGTATTACACACAGAGTGTGGGGTTCAGGAGTGTATTACACACAGAGTGCGGGGTTCAGGAGTGCGTTCCACACAGAGTGCGGGGTTCAGGAGTGCGTTCCACACAGAGTGCAGGGTTCAGGAGTGTATTACACACAGAGTGCAGGGTTCAGGAGTGAGTTCCACACAGAGTGTGGGGTTCCAGAGTGCGTTACACACATTGTGCAGTGGTTCATGAGAAAATGCTTTCAAAACATTTAATAATATAATACTAAAGCAGAACTCCGAGCAAGACAGTTTCAAATGGAATAGGAAAGGTTTAGCACCTCAGTTTGGTTACTGATGTCAGCGACTCCACTGGAGGGATTCTGCTCACTTCCTCTCTTGCTGAGATGATAGGAAGTGAGGAGGAACTATCCCAGTCAGGACATAGAAAAAAATTAAACCTTGGAAAGATTTGAACCCTCTCCCCACTCCATCCAAATCTAAAGAAAAACATTTTGAGTAGACATGGGAACTGTCAAAAAATTCGTTTCGTTTCGTTTCGTCCCGTTTCGTATATAAAAAAATTCGTAATTCGTAATTCGTGTACGAAATTCCGTTCGAATTCGTACGAAATACGAAATTCTGACGAATCGTAATTTTTTTTACGAATCGTTAGTAAAGTTACGAATCGTTACGAATCGTTACGAATCGTTACGAATCGTTAACGCGGCTAATGAATTGTTGGTTCTCATAACACAGAGAACAATTCGAATCCAACTACAAATATCGAATTTCAATTTCAAGTTACGAATCGTTACGAATCGTTATGAATAGTTACGAATCGTTATGAATAGTTACGAATCGTTAGTAAATCCAACTACCAATATCGAATTTCAACTAATTTGAACGAAATTATTATAGCAGATATAACGAATGAATTCGAATGAATTCGAATGACAAAGTGTCATTTTTGCAGAAAAAAAAGCTATTTAAAAAACAGTCATTCATTGATATAAAAAAAAAAAAAAAAGCGTATGGGTCCCCCCAAATTCATTAACCAGGCCCTTCAGGTCTGGTATGGATATTAAGGGGGACCCCAGCCAAAAAAAAAAAAAAAAAAATGACGTGGGGTCCCCCCCAAATATCCATACCAGACCCTTCAGGTCTGGGATGGATTTTAAGGGGAACCCCGGCCAAGAAGACCGGAGGAAGAAGAAGCGAATCGAAGGAAGAAGAAGATGGAAGAAGATGACGGAAGAAGGAGAAGATGAAGAAAGGAAGACCAGAAGAAAGAAGAAAGAAGATTTTAATAAAGGAATTGTCAAAGACTGTCTCCTGTCATTTTTACCATTTTTGCCACTTTTTTGGTGAAATGGTAGGGGTACTTTTGTACCTCCTTACCATTTCACACAGGGGGGGGGGGCGGGATCTGGGGGTCCCCTTGTTAAAGGGGGCTTCCAGATTCCGATAAGCCCCCCGCCCGCAGACCCCCACAACCACCGGCCAGGGTTGTGGGGATGAGGCCCTTGTCCTCATCAACATGGGGACAAGGTGCTTTGGGGGGGACCCCAAAGCATCCTCCCAATGTTGAGGGCATGTGGCCTGGTACGGTTCAGGCGGGAGGGGGGGGCGCTCTCGTCCCCCCCTCCTTTCCTGCGGCCTGCCAGGTTGCGTGCTCGGATAAGGGTCTGGTATGGATTTTATGGGGGACCCCACGCCATTTTTTTTGGCTAGGGTTCCCCTTAAAATCCTTCCCAGACCTCTAGGGTCTGATATGGATTTTGAGGGGGACCCTACGCCATTTTTTTTTTTTTTTTTTGCTGGGGTCCCCCTTAATATCCATCCCAGACCTGAAGGGCCTGGTTATTGAATTTGGGGGGACCCCTACGCTTTTTTTTTATCAATGACTTCAATGAATGACAGTTCTCTGTATTACGGATCCAACAATTCATTTGCCGGCAAATAGCTGCGACTCGATTTTAAATAGTTTTTTTTTCCTGCAAAAATGACACATTGTACAGAGACAGTTCTCTATATTAGATATACTGAATCTCGAATCATTCGAAGCATTCGTTATATCCGCTATTATAATTTCTTTCATATTAGTTGAAATTACATATTTGTTAGTTACAATACAACATTCGAATTGTTCTCTGTATTACGGGAATCGGCAATTAGCCGCGAGTGATTTTAAATGTCTTTTTTTCCTGCAAAAATGACACATTGTACAGAGAGAGTTCTAAACACGGGAAACATGCCCCCCTTCTATATACTATATACTCGATAGTATGCCTATGAAGGGGGTCATGTTTCCCGTGTTTAGAACTCTCTCTGTACAATGTGTCATTTTTGCAGGAAAAAAAGACATTTAAAATCACTCGCGGCTAATTGCCGATTCCCGTAATACAGAGAACAATTCGAATGTTGTATTGTAACTAACAAATATGTAATTTCAACTAACATGAAAGAAATTATAATAGCGGATATAACGAATGCTTCGAATGATTCGAGATTCAGTATATCTAATATAGAGAACTGTTCCTGCAGTGTCATTTTTGCAGGAAAAAAAAACTATTTAAAATCACGAGTCGCAGCTATTTGCAGGCAAATGAATTGTTGGATCCGTAATACAGAGAACTGTCATTCATTGAAGTCATTGATAAAAAAAATGCGTAGGGGTCCCCCCAAATTCAATAACCAGGCCCTTCAGGTCTGGGATGGATATTAAGGGGGACCCCAGCAAAAAAAAAAAAAAAAAAATGGCGTAGGGTCCCCCTCAAAATCCATATCAGACCCTTGAGGTCTGGGATGGATTTTAAGGGGAACCCTAGCCAAAAAAAATGGCGTGGGGTCCCCCATAAAATCCATACCAGACCCTTATCCGAGCACGCAACCTGGCAGGCCGCAGGAAAGGAGGGGGGGACGAGAGCGCCCCCCCCCTCCCGCCTGAACCGTACCAGGCCACATGCCCTCAACATTGGGAGGATGCTTTGGGGTCCCCCCCAAAGCACCTTGTCCCCATGTTGATGAGGACAAGGGCCTCATCCCCACAACCCTGGCCGGTGGTTGTGGGGGTCTGCGGGCGGGGGGCTTATCGGAATCTGGAAGTCCCCTTTAAAAAGGGGACCCCCAGATCCCGCCCCCCCCTGTGTGAAATGGTAAGGGGGTACAAAAGTACCCCTACCATTTCACCAAAAAAGTGGCAAAAATGGTAAAAATGACAGGAGACGGTCTTTGACAATTCCTTTATTAAAATCTTCTTTCTTCTTTCTTCTGCTCTTCCTTCTTCCTTTCTTCATCTTCTCCTTCTTCCGTCATCTTCTTCCATCTTCTTCTTCCTTCGATTCGCTTCTTCTTCCTCCGGTCTTCTCGTCCTTCTCGTCTGGCGTCGTCCTTCTCGTCCGGCATCAGCGTCTCTTCTCGCAGGCCGCTCCTCGCAATGGGAGGCTCCCGCTCTGTGAGGCTTCGCTCCGGGTGACAGGTCCTGTATAACGAAGGCACCTGGTGACCCCGCCCTCCCTCTGACGTCATGGGGAAAGCCATAGGGAATTCCACATGACGTCCCCGTGCGTCAGAGGGGGCGGGGTCACCAGGTGCCCTCTGTTATAAAAGACCTGTCACCCGGAGAGGAGCCTCACAGAGCGGGAGCCTCCCATTGCGAGGAGCGGCCTGCGAGAAGAGACGCTGATGCCGGACGAGAAGGACGACGCCGGACGAGAAGGACGAAAAGACCGGAGGAAGAAGAAGCGAATCGAAGGAAGAAGAAGATGGAAGAAGATGCCGGAAGGAGAAGATGAAGAAAGGAAGACCAGAAGAAAGAAGAAAGAAGATTTTAATAAAGGAATTGTCAAAGACCGTCTCCTGTCATTTTTACCATTTTTGCCACTTTTTTGGTGAAATGGTAGGGGTACTTTTGTACCCCCTTACCATTTCACACAGGGGGGGGGGCGGGATCTGGGGGTCCCCTTGTTAAAGGGGGCTTCCAGATTCCGATAAGCCCCCCGCCCGCAGACCCCCACAACCACCGGGCACGGTTGTGGGGATGAGGCCCTTGTCCTCATCAACATGGGGACAAGGTGCTTTGGGGGGGACCCCAAAGCACCCTCCCAATGTTGAGGGCATGTGGCCTGGTACGGTTCAGGCGGGAGGGGGGGCCGCTCTCGTCCCCCCCTCCTTTCCTGCGGCCTGCCAGGTTGCGTGCTCGGATAAAGGGTCTGGTATGGATTTTGAGGGGGACCCCACGCCATTTTTTTTTTTTTTTTGGCCGGGGTTCCCCTTAAAATCCATCCCAGACCTGAAGGGTCTGGTATGGATATTTGGGGGGGACCCCACGCCATTTTTTTTTTTTTTTTTTGGCTGGGGTCCCCCTTAATATCCATACCAGACCTGAAGGGCCTGGTTATTGAATTTGGGGGGACCCCTACGCGTTTTTTTTTTTTTTTTTATATCAATGAATGACTGTTTTTTAAATAGCTTTTTTTTCTGCAAAAATGACACTTTGTCATTCGAATGCATTCGAATCATTCGAATGCATTCGAATTCATTCGAATGCATTCGAATGCATTCGAATTCATTCGTTATATCTGCTATAATAATTTCGTTTGAATTAGTTGAAATTTGATATTGGTAGTTGGATTCGAATAATTTGGAGCTGAAATTCGTAAACGGAATTTTTCCTGCAAAAATGACACTTTGTCATTCGAATTCATTCGAATCCATTCGAATTCATTCGAATTCATTCGAATTCATTCGAATCATTCGGCGACGAAATTCGTAAACGGAATTTCGTATTCCGTACGGAATTCGTAAAAAAAAAAATTCGTACTACAGATTCGTAAATTCGTACGAATTTCGAAAAATTCGTACGAATTACGAATTCGTACGAAACGAATCGCACATGTCTAATTTTGAGCAGCGTTCTAATTTAAAATTTGTACTTAACCTTACTGTCTTTATTTTTCTTTATAGATTTAAAAGCAAAAAGCATAAAAAAAGCAAATTCAGATAAAGAAAACCAATCAGCAATGAGCAGAGAAGTGGACAAGGATGAGAGGAGGGGGAATCAAGGGAGAGAGGAAGACCTGATCATGATCTGAGGGGTATGTTAATTTAACAGAAGACTGCTGCTTTTACAATTCAACATCTAAACATTTACATGGAGTTCTAAGGCCTGTGTTTCACCGGTGGGAGTAACAAGATGTCCGCTTGCCCCCTTCTCAGTGTACCCTTACTGTGGAGGAGTGCGGGGTGTATCAAGTTGGCGGGCGACAAAACGTCACTTTCGTTACACATTCTGACGGGTCGCCAAATCTGACGGAACACCCGCCGTCAAAAAGTGCCCACGCATGTGCGGAACAGAAGGGTGCTCCAGCTGAGTTGCCAAGCAGCTGGAGTGACGTCCCATAGCACATGAGCACGCCGTAGGAGCCTTTTTTTCGACGGGCAATACTATTTCTTGGCCAGAATTTAATGCTATGCAAACAGCAGAGGGACACCGTATTGGCATATTGTGCCTCGCTGTTGCGCCACGGATTTACAGTGAGGCACAATATGACATGTACGGTGTCCCTCCGCATTTTGCATAACTTTCAATTGTGCCCCTGAAATGGCATCGCCCGTATAAAAAAAACTTCCTGCATTATGCGCATGGTGACGTCACTCCAGCTGATCGGTAACGCAGCTGGAGTGCCCTTCCATTCTGCGCATGCGCGGGCACTTTTTGACGGCAGGCACATATCGACAGAACACTGGCCCTGAGTGCTATACATGGGAGAATTGGGAGAGGAGTCACACAAGACTGATAGAAGGCGGGTCAATTATTTCACTCACTGCGATCTCACCCTACTTATTTGAATGGGCTAGAATCACGCTGGACAGCACCAGAAGTAGTGCACCAAAGACACACAGCAACCGGATCACATGGTACTTCTATACCGTGCGATCCGGTGCAGGAAAACGCATTGCGTTTGTGACCTGTGTGGGGGGGGGGGCACACACTGACACCTGCTGCAGATGACGTTTTGAATGCAGTGCTGGAAATGTGGGATTCTTGCACTGCGTTCTGCTGGGAACCGCCCAATAAAAGCAGCTGGACTCACACAATGCAAAGTCATTATCCATACATAACCATTAACAACGTTTAGTTGCAGATAGTTTAGGAAAAGAGGGAAAGCGCTGTGTCCGTTATCTGCAGCTAGACACGCGGTCAGAGCCATCTTTAATAGTGATTGGACCCTGTGCAAACATTTTCTTGGGCTCTCCCGAATCCACTTGTCAACTATTTTCAGGCAGTGTAGGCTCAATGGGGCAGCTGCTTTGGGACCCAAAACAATGACTGGGCCTAGAGCAGCAGCCCCTTTCACCCCGCCCGCAGACCCCCACAACCAACAGCCAGGGTTGTGGGGATGAGGCCCTTGTCCTCATCAACATGGGGACAAGGTGCTTTGGGGGGACCCCAAAGCATCCTCCCAATGTTGAGGGCATGTGGCCTGGTACGGTTCAGGAGGGTGGCCGCTCTCTTGTCACCCCCTCTTTTCCTGCGGCCTGCCAGGTTGCGTGCACGGATAAGGGTTTGGTATGGAGGACCCCCACGCCATTTTTTTTTGGTGCAGAGTTCCCCTTAAAATCCATGCCAGACCTGAAGGGCCTGGTATGGATTTGGAGGGGAACCCCCACGCCATTTTTTTTTTTGGCGTGGGGTTCCCCTTAATATCCATATCAGACCTGAAGGGCCTGGTATGCTCTTGGAGGGGAACCCATGCCATTTTTTTAAAATTAAAGTCACCTGGCCAAAGTCGTGTTGTAAGTCGCCCCAAGTCATGTTGTAAGTCGCGCTGGAAGTCGTGTTGCCCATGTGTGAATGGACTGTTAATGATAACGACGTGTGCTATTCGCGGTGCGCCGGTATATTATGTGTTGCGCTTATTTGTGCGCCGGTTCATACGCTCAGGTAATAATTTATCTGGCGCAGCGCATTCATCTTGGTAAATCAGCCCCATTGTGCAGTGTTCCAGAGTACATTACACACAGAGTGCAGTGTTATAGGAAAGGTTTAGCACCTCAGTTTGGTCACTGATGTCAGCGACTCCACTGGAGGGATTCTGCTCACTTCCTCTCTTGGTGAGATGATAGGAGGTGAGGAGGAACTATCCCAGTCAGGACATAAAAAAAAATTAAACCTTGAAATATTTGAACCCTCTCCCCACTCCATCCAAATCTAAAGAAAAACATTTTGAGCAGCGTCCTAATTTAAAATTTGTACTTAACTTTACTGTCTCTATTTTTCTTTATAGATCCAAATATCAGCACAGGAGGAGAAGAAGAGGAGAAAGGAACAGTGAAAGGAACAGCAGAAGAAAGATTTGGAGGATAAAAGGAAAGCAGCAGCAGAAATACGAGAGGGGAGACAAAAGATGAAGAGAGAGATAGAGAAGGATAAAGAAGAAAAGCAGAAAATAATAGAGAAGATGACCCAGTAGAAGATAACTCGAAAGAGAGAGAAAATACTGAAGGAGAACGAAGAGGAAGAGAGGAGAATGAAAGACAAGATGAATAGAGAGGAGATGGAAAAGAAACTGGCGAGTGAAAGAGAGGCACTCAGGGACAGACAGTCGAAAGCAACAGAGATGTACTGGAAGAAAGAAGACCAGTTACAGAGCACGTTTATAGAGAGGGAGGAGGAAAGTAAAATGGAACAGAAGATACACTTCAAAAGTTATGGGTATAGCAAGCAAAAAAAGACTAACACACCAGTTAGCAAAACGTGCAAAACAGGATCACAGCCAAAAATACAGAAGACGCATGGGGCCCTTGAAGTAGAGCGGTTACTTGAAGAAATTGAGAAACAGCGGGCCCTTGAAGAACAGCAGGCCCTTGAAAAACAGCGGGCCCTTGAAGAAATTGAAAAACAGTGGGCCCTTGAAGAACAGCAGGCCCTTGAAGAAATTGAAAAACAGCGGGCCCTTGAAGAACAGCAGGCACTTGAAGAACAGCAGGCCCTTGAACAGCAGGCCCTTGAACAGCAGGCCCTTGAACAGCAGGCCCTTGAAGAACAGCGGGCCCTTAAAGAACAGCAGGCCCTTGAAGAACAGCAGGCCCTTGAACGATGGGCCCTTGAACGATGGGCCCTTGAACAGCAGGCCCTTCAAAATCAGGCCCTTGAACAGTGGGCTCTTGAAGAAATTGAAAAACAGCGGGCCCTTAAAGAACAGCAGGCCCTTGAACAGCGGGCTCTTGAAGAAATTGAAAAACAGCAGGCCCTTGAACTACGGGCCCTTCAACAGCGGTCCCTTGAAAGATGGCAGGCCCATAAAAAACAGCAGGCCCTTAAAATTGAGCGGGCCCTTCAACAGTGGGCCCTTGAAAGACAGCAGGCCCTTGAAAAACAGCAGGCCATTAAAGAACAGCAAGTTCTTGAAAATAAGCGGGCCCTTGAAAGACAGCAGGCCCTTGAAGAACAGTGGGAGCAGGCCCTTAAAGAACAGTGGGAGCGGGCCTTTGAAAAACAGCAGGCTCTTGCAAAACAGTTGGCTCTTGAAAATAAGTCTGTCCTTGAACAGCGGGCTCTTGAAAAACAGCAGGCTCTTGAAGAAAAGCAGGCCCTTGGAGAACAGTGGGAGCGAGCCTTTGAAAAACGGCAGGCCCTTGAAGAAAAACGGGCTCTTGAAGAACAGCGGGCTCTTGAAGAACGGAAGGCTCTTATAGAACGGCAGGCTCTTGAAAAACGTCAGGCTCTTGGAAAATGGTAGGCTCTTGGGAAATGGCAGGCTCTTGAAAAACAGCAGGCCCATGAACAACAGTGGGCCCTTGAAATACAGCAGGCCCTTAAAATACAGCGGGCAATTGAAGAACAGTGGGCCCTTGAAATATAGCGGGCCCTTGAAGAATTGCGGGCCCTTGAAAAACAGCGGGCCCTTGAAGAACAGGGGGCCCTTGGAGAACAGTTGGCCCTTGAAATACAGCGAGCTCTTGAAAAACTGCGGGCTATTGTACAACAGCGGGACCTTGAAATACAGTGTGCCCTTAAAGAACTGCGGGCTCTTGTAGAACAGCGGGCTCTTGAAGAACAGTGGGCTCTTGAAGAACAGCAGGCTCTAGAAAAACGGCAGACCCATGAAGAACAGCAGGCCCTTGAACAGCAGGCCCTTGAAGAAAAGTAGGCCCTTGAAGAAATTGAAAAAGAGCGGGCCCTTAAAGAACAGCAGGCCCTTGAACGATGGGCCCTTGAACGATGGGCCCTTGAACAGCAGGCCCTTGAAAATCAGGCCCTTGAAAATCAGGCCCTTGAACAGTGGGCTCTTGAAGAAATTGAAAAACAGCGTGCCCTTAAAGAACAGCAGGCCCTTGAACAGCGGCTCTTGAAGAAATTGAAAAACAGCGGGCCCTTGAACTACGGGCCCTTCAACAGCGGTCCCTTGAAAGATGGCAGGCCCATAAAAAAAACAGCAGACCCTTGAAATTGAGCGGGCCCTTCAACAGTGGGCCCTTGAAAGACAGCAGGCCCTTGAAAAACAGCAGGCCATTAAAGAACAGCAAGTTCTTGAAAATAAGAGGGCCCTTGAAAGACAGCAGTTCCTTGAAGAACGGTGGGAGCGGGCCCGTAAAGAACAGTGGGAGCGAGCCTTTGAAAAACGGCAGGCTCTTGCAAAACAGTTGGCTCTTGAAAATAAGTCGGTCCTTGAACAGCGGGCTCTTGAAAAACAGCAGGCCCTTGAAGAAAAGCAGGCCCTTGGAGAACAGTGGGAGCGAGCCTTTGAAAAACGGCAGGCCCTTGAAGAAAAACGGGCTCTTGAAGAACAGCGGGCTCTTGAAGAACGGAAGGCTCTTATAGAACGGCAGGCTCTAGAAAAACGTCAGGCTCTTGGAAAATGGCAGGCTCTTGGGAAACGGCAGGCTCTTGAACAACAGTGGGCCCTTGAAATACAGCAGGCCCTTAAAATACAGCGGGCAATTGAAGAACAGTGGGCCTTTGAAATACAGCGGGCCCTTAAAGAACTGCGGGCCCTTGAAGAACTGCAGGCCCTTGAAGAACAGCGGGCCCTTGAAGAACAGCGGGCCCTTGGAGAAAAGCTGGCCCTTGAAATACAGCCAGCTTTTGAAAAACTGCGGACTCTTGTACAACAGCGGGACCTTGAAATACAGTGGGCCCTTAAAGAACTGCGGGCTCTTGAAAAACAGCGGGCCCTTAAAGAACAGCAGGGCCTTGAAGAACTGAACTGAAGGCTCTTATAGAACGGCAGGCTCTTAAAAAACGTCAGGCTCTTGGAAAATGGCAGGCTCTTGGGAAACGGCAGGCTCTTGAAAAACAGCAGGCCCATGAAGAACAGTGGGCCCTTGAAATACAGCAGGCCCTTAAAATACAGCGGGCAATTGAAGAACAGTGGGCCCTTGAAATACAGCGGGCCCTTGAAGAACTGCGGGCCCTTGAAGAACAGCGGGCCCTTGAAGAACAGCGGACCCTTGAAGAACAGCGGGCCCTTGGAGAACAGTTGGCCCTTGAAATACAGCGAGCTCTTGAAAAACTGCGGGCTCTTGTACAACAGCGGGACCTTGAAATACAGTGGGCCCTTAAAGAACTGCGGGCTCTTGTAGAACAGCGGGCCCTTGAAGAACAGCGGGCTCTTGAAGAACAGCAGGCTCTAGAAAAACGGCAGACCCATGAAGAACAGCAGGCCCTTGAACAGCAGGCCTTTAAAAAGCAGGCACTTGAATAACAGTGGGCCCTTGAAGAAATTGAAAAACAGCGGGCCCTTAACCACTTCAATACAGGGCACTTAAACACCTTCCTGCCCAGACCAATTTTGAGCTTTCAGCGCTCTCACACTTTGAATGACAATTGCGCGGTCATGCAACACTGTACCCAAATTTAATTTTTATCATTTTTTTCCCACAAATAGAGCTTTCTTTTGGTGGTATTTGATCACATCTGCGGTTTTTATTTTTTGCTAAACGAATAAAAAAAAGACCGAAAATTTTGAAAAAAGAAATGTTTTTTTTTGTTTCAGTTTCAAAACTTTGTAAATAAGTAAGTTTTCTCCTTCACTGATGGGCACTGATAGGTCTGCACTGATGGGCACTGATAAGGCGGCACTGATGGGCACCGATGAGGTGGCACCAATGAAGTGGCACTGAGGTGGCATTGATGGGCACTGATAGGCGGCACTGATGGGCGACACGGATGGGCACTGATGGGTGGCACAAATTGGCACTGATAGCTGGCACAGATTGGCATGGATAGGCGGCACGGATTGGCATGGATAGGCGGCACGGATGGGCACGGATAGGCGGCACGGATGGGCACGGATAGGCGGCACGGATGGGCAATGATAGGCGGCACGGATGGGCAATGATAGGCGGCATGGATGGGCACGATAGGCAGCATGGATGGGCACTGATAGGCGGCATGGATGGGCACTGATAGGCGGCGCGGATAGGCACTGATAGGCAGCATTGTTTTTTACTGATGGATGCCAATCAGTGCCAAACAATAATGCATGCCAATCAGTGATGCCCATTGTGGGCACTGATTGGCATCCATTGGGGGCACTGATTAGCATCTATTGGGGGTACTGTGTGTCATCCCTGGTGGTCCGGTGGCATACCTTTTTATTGCACATCCCTGGTGGTCTGGCGGCGTCCCTGGTGGTCCAGTGTGGGCATCCTCGGGGGGGCTGCGCTGATAATCATTCAGCACAGACCCCCCCTGTCAGAGGAGCAGCCGATCGGCTCTCCTCTACTCGCGTCTGACAGACGCGAGTGAGGAAAAGCCGATTACCGGCTTTTCCTATTTACACTGTGATCAGCCGTGATTGGACACGGCTGATCACGTGGTAAAGAGTCTCCGTCGGAGACTCTTTACCAAGATCGTAGTTGCGGGGTGTCAGACTGACACCCCGCAACAACGATCGCCGCGATGCGCGCCCCCGGGGGCGCGCAGCGGCTCAAAATCCTGAGGACTTCATATGACGTCCTGTCAGGATTTTGCAACCACTTTGCCGACGTCATTTGACAATGGACGGGCGGCAAGTGGTTAAAGAACAGCAGGCCCTTGAAGAACAGCAGGCCCTTGAATGATGGGCCCTCGAATGATGGGCCCTTGAACAGCAGGCCATTGAACAGCAGGCCCTTGAAAATCAGGCCCTTGAACAGTGGGCTCTTGAAGAAATTGAAAAACAGTGGGCCCTCGAACTACGGGCCCTTCAACAGCGGTCCCTTGAAAGACAGCAGGCCCTTGAAAAACAGCAGGCCATTAAAGAACAGCAAGTTCTTGAAAATAAGCGGGCCCTTGAACAGCGGGCCCTTGAAAGACAGCAGGCCCTTGAAGAACAGTGGGAGCGGGCCCTTAAAGAACAGTGGGAGCGGGCCTTTGAAAAACGGCAGGCTCTTGCAAAACAGTTGGCTCTTGAAAATAAGTCGGTCCTTGAACAGCGGGCTCTTGAAAAACAGCAGGCCCTTGAAGAAAAGCAGGCCCTTGGAGAACAGTGGGGGCGAGCCTTTAAAAAACGGCAGGCCCTTGAAGAAAAACGGGCTCTTGAAGAACAGCGGCCTCTTGAAGAACGGAAGACTCTTGTAGAATGGCAGGCTCTTGAAAAACGTCAGGCTTTTGGAAAATGGCAGGCTCTTGGGAAACGGCAGGCTCTTGAACAACAGTGGGCCCTTAAAAAAACAGCAGGCCCTTAAAATACAGCGGGCAATTGAAGAACAATGGGCCCTTGAAATACAGCGGGCCCTTGAAGAACTGGGGGCCCTTGAAGAACAGCGGGCCCTTGAAGAACAGCGGGCCCTTGGAGAACAGCTGGCCCTTGGAATACAACGAGCTCTTGAAAAACTGCGGGCTCTTGTACAACAGCAGGACCTTGAAATACAGTGGGCCCTTAAAGAACTGCGGGCTCTTGTAGAACAGCGGGCCCTTGAAGAACAGCGGGCTCTTGAAGAACAGCAGGCTCTAGAAAAATGGCAGACCCATGAAGAACAGCAGGCCCTTGAACAGCAGGCCCTTGAACAGCAGGCCCTTGAAGAACAGTGGGCCCTTGAAGAAATTGAAAAACAGCAGGCCCTTAAAGAACAGCAGGCCCTTGAACAGCGGGCTCTTGAAGAAATTGAAAAACAGCGGGCCCTTGAACTACGGGCCCTTCAACAGCGGTCCCTTGAAAGATGGCAGGCCCATAAAAAACAGCAGGCCCTTCAACAGTGGGCCCTTGAAAGACAGCAGGCCCTTGAAAGACAGCAGGCCATTAAACAACAGCAAGTTCTTAAAAATAAGCGGGCCCTTGAAAGACAGCAGGCCCTTGAAGAACAGTGGGAGCGGGCCCTTAAAGAACAGTGGGAGCGGGCTTTTGAAAAACAGCAGGCTCTTGCAAAACAGTTGGCTCTTGAAAATAATTCGGTCCTTGAACAGCGGGCTTTTGAAAAACAACAGGCCCTTGAAGAAAAGCAGGCCCTTGGAGAACAGTGGGAGCGAGCCTTTGAAAAACGGCAGGCCCTTGAAGAAAAACGGGCTCTTGAAGAACAGCGGGCTCTTGAAGAACGGAAGGCTCTTATAGAACGGCAGGCTCTTGAAAAACGTCAGGCTCTTGGAAAATGGCAGGCTCTTGGGAAACGGAAGGCTCTTGAAAAACAGCAGGCCCATGAACAACAGTGGGCCCTTGAAATACAGCAGGCCCTTAAAATACAGTGGGCAATTAAAGAACAGTGGGCCCTTGAAATACAGCAGGCCCTTGAGGAACTGCGGGCCTTTGAAGAACAGCTGGCCCTTGAAGAACTGCGGGCCCTTGAAGAACAGTGGGCCCTTGGAGAACAGCTGGCCCTTGAAATACAGCGAGCTCTTGAAAAACTGCGGGCTCTTGTACAACAGCAGGACCTTAAAATACAGTGGGCCCTTAAAGAACTGCGGGCTCTTGTAGAACAGCGGGCCCTTGAAGAACAGCGGGCTCTTGAAGAACAGCAGGCTCTAGAAAAACGGCAGACCCATGAAGAACAGCAGGCCCTTGAACAGCAGGCCCTTGAAGAACAGTGGGCCCTTTAAGAAATTGAAAAACAGCGGGCCCTTAAAGAACAGCAGGCCCTTGAAGAACAGCAGGCTCTTGAACGATGGGCCCTTGAACGATGGGCCCTTGAACAGAAGGCCCTTGAAAATCAGGCCCTTGAACAGTGAGCTCTTGAAGAATTAGAAAAACAGCAGGCCCTTAAAGAACAGCAGGCCCTTGAACAGCGGGCTCTTGAAGAAATTGAAAAACAGCGGGCCCTTGAACTACGGGCCCTTCAACAGCGGTCCCTTGAAAAATGGCAGACCCATAAAAAACAGCGGGCCCTACAACAGTGGGCCCTTGAAAGACAGCAGGCCCTTCAAAAACAGCAGGCCATTAAAGAACAGCAAGTTCTTGAAAATAAGCGGGCCCTTGAAAGACAGCAGGCCCTTAAAGAACAGTGGGAGCGGGCCCTTAAAGAACAGTGGGAGCGGGCCTTTGAAAAACGGCAGGCTCTTGCAAAACAGTTGGCTCTTAAAAATAAGTCGGTCCTTGAAAAGCGGGCTCTTGAAAAACAACAGGCCCTTGAAGAAAAGCAGACCCTTGGAGAACAGTGGGAGCGAGCCTTTGAAAAACGGCAGGCCCTTGAAGAAAAACGGGCTCTTGAAGAACAGCGGGCTCTTGAAGAACGGAAGGCTCTTTAGAACGGCAGGCTCTTGAAAAATGTCAGGCTCTTGGAAAATGGCAGGCTTTTGGGAAACGGCAGGCTTTTGAAAATCAGCAGGCCCATTAACAACAGTGGGTCCTTGAATTACAGCAGGCCCTTAAAATACAGTGGGCAATTGAAGAACAGTGGGCCCTTGAAATACAGCAGGCCCTTGAGGAACTGCGGGCCTTTGAAGAACAGCTGGCCCTTGAAGAACAGCGGGCCCTTGGAAAACAGCTGGCCCTTGAAATACAGCGAGCTCTTGAAAAACTGCGGGCTCTTGTACAACAGCAGGACCTTGAAATACAGTGGGCCCTTAAAGAACTGCGGGCTCTTGTAGAACAGCGGGCCCTTGAAGAACAGCGGGCTCTTGAAGAACAGCAGGCTCTAGAAAAACGGCAGAACCATGAAGAACAGCAGGCCCTTGAACAGCAGGCCCTTGAACAGCAGGCCCTTTAAGAACAGTGGGCCCTTTAAGAAATTGAAAAACAGCGGGCCCTTAAAGAACAGCAGGCCCTTGAAGAACAGCAGGCCCTTGAACAATGGGCCCTTGAACGATGGGCCCTTAAATGATGGGCCCTTGAACAGAAGGCCCTTGAAAATCAGGCCCTTGAACAGTGGGCTCTTGAAGAAATTAAAAAACAGCGGGCCCTTAAAGAACAGCAGGCCCTTGAAGAACAGCAGGCCCTTGAACGATGGGCCCTTAAATGATGGGCCCTTGAACGATGGGGCCTTGAACAGAAGGCCCTTGAAAATCAGGCCCTTCAACAGTGGGCTCTTGAAGAAATTGAAAAGCAGCGGGCCCTTAAAGAACAGCAGGCCCTTGAACAGCGGGCTCTTGAAGAAATTGAAAAACAGCGGGCCCTTCAACAGCGGTCCCTTGAAAGATGGCAGGCCCATAAAAAACAGCGGGCCCTTCAACAGTGGGCCCTTGAAAGACAGCAGGCCCTTGAAAAACAGCAGGCCATTAAAGAACAGCTAGTTCTTGAAAATAAGCGGGCCCTTGAAAGACAGCAGGACCTTGAAGAACAGTGAGAGCGGGCCTTTGAAAAACGGCAGGCTCTTGCAAAACAGTGAGCTCTTGAAAATAAGTCGGTCCTTGAACAGCGGGCTCTTGAAAAACAACAGGCCTTTGAAGAAAAGCAGACCCTTGGAGAACAGTGGGAGCGAGCCTTTGAAAAACGACAGGCCCTTGAAGAAAAACGGGCTCTTGAAGAACAGCGGGCTCTTTAAGAACGGAAGGCTCTTATAGAACGGCAGGCTCTTGAAAAATGTCAGGCTCTTGGAAAATGGCAGGCTCTTGGGAAATGGCAGGCTCTTGAGAATCAGCAGGCCCATGAAACACAGTGGGCCCTTGAAATACAGCAGGCCCTTAAAATACAGCGGGCAATTGAAATACAGTGGGCCCTTGAAATACAGCGGGCCCTTGAAGAACAGCGGGCCCTTGAAGAACAGCGGGCCCTTGGAGAACAGCTGGCTCCTTAAAATACAGCGGGCAATTGAAATACAGTGGGCCCTTAAAGAACTGCGGGCTCTTGTAGAACAGCGGGCCCTTGAAGAACAGCTGGCTCTTGAAATACAGCGAGCTCTTGAAAAACTGCGGGCTCTTGTACAACAGCGGGACCTTGAAATACAGTGGGCCCTTAAAGAACTGCGGGCTCTTGTAGAACAGCGGGCCCTTGAAAAACAGCGGGCTCTTGAAGAACAGCAGGCTCTAGAAAAACGGCAGACCCATGAAGAACAGCAGGCCCTGTAACAGCAGGCCCTTGAACAGCAGGCCCTTGAAGAACAGTGGGCCCTTGAAGAAATTGAAAAACAGCGGGCCCTTAAAGAACAGCAGGCCCTTGAAGAACAGCAGGCCCTTGAACGATGGGCCCTTGAACGATGGGCCCTTGAACAGAAGGCCCTTGAAAATCAGGCCCTTGAACAGTGGGCTCTTGAAGAAATAGAAAAACAGCGGGCCCTTGAACTACGGGCCCTTCAACAGCGGTCCCTTGAAAGATGGCAGGCCCATAAAAAACAGCAGGCCCTTGAAATTGAGCGGGCCCTTCAACAGTGGTCACTTGAAAGACAGCAGGCCATTAAAGAACAGCAAGTTCTTGAAAATAAGCGGGCCCTTGAACAGCGGCCCTTGAAAGACAGCAGGCCCTTGAAGAACAGTGGGAGCGGGCCTTTGAAAAACGGCAGGCTCTTGCAAAACAGCTGGCTCTTGAAAATAAGTCGGTCCTTGAACAGCGGGCTCTTGAAAAACAGCAGGCCCTTCAAGAAAAGCAGGCCCTTGGAGAACAGTGGGAGCGAGCCTTTGAAAAACGGCAGGCCCTTGAAGAAAAACGGGCTCTTGAAGAACAGCGGGCTCTTGAAGAACGAAAGGCTCTTATAGAACGGCAGGCTCTTGAAAAACGTCAGGCTCTTGGAAAATGGCAGGCTCTTGGGAAACGGCAGGCTCTTGAAAAACAGCTGGCCCATGAACAACAGTGGGCCCTTGAAATACAGCAGGCCCTTAAAATACAGCGGGCAATTGAAGAACAGTGGGCCCTTGAAATACAGCGGGCCCTTGAAGAACAGCGGGCCCTTGGAGAACAGCTGGCCCTTGCAATACAGCAAGCTCTTGAAAAACTGCGGGCTCTTGTACAACAGAGGGACCTTGAAATACAGTGGGCCCTTAAAGAACTGCGGGCTCTTGTAGAACAGCGGGCCCTTGAAGAACAGCGGGCTCTTGAAGAACAGCAGGCTCTAGAAAAACGGCAGACCCATGAGGAACAGCAGGCCCTTGAACAGCAGGCCCTTGAACAGCAGGCCCTTGAAGAACAGTGGGCCCTTGAAGAAATTGAAAAACAGCGGGCCCTTAAAGAAAAGCAGGCCCTTGAAGAACAGCAGGCCCTTGAACGATGGGCCCTTGAACGATGGGCCCTTGAACAGCAGGCCCTTGAAAATCAGGCCCTTGAACAGTGTGCTCTTGAAGAACTTGAAAAACAGCGGGCCTTTAAAGAACAGCAGGCTCTTGAACAGCGGGCTCTTGAAGAAGTTGAAAAACAGCGGGCCCTTGAACTACGGGCCCTTCAACAGCGGTCCCTTGAAAGATGGCAGGCCCATAAAAAACAGCAGGCCCTTGAAAAACAGCAGGCCATTAAAGAACTGCAAGTTCTTGAAAAAAAGCGGGCCCTTGAACAGCGGGCCCTTGAAAGACAGCAGGCCCTTGAAGAACAGTGGGAGCGGGACCTTAAAAAACAGCAGGCTCTGGCAAAACAGTTGGCTCTTGAAAATAAGTCGGTCCTTGAACAGCGGGCTCTTGAAAAACAGCAGGCCCTTGAAGAAAAGCAGGCCCTTGGAGAACAGTGGGAGCGAGCCTTTGAAAAACGGCAGGCCCTTGAAGAAAAACGGGCTCTTGAAGAACAGCGGGCTCTTGAAGAACGGAAGGCTCTTATAGAACGGCAGGCTCTTGAAAAACGTCAGGCTCTTGGAAAATGGCAGGCTCTTGGGAAACGGCAGGCTCTTGAAAAACAGCAGGCCCATGAACAACAGTGGGCCTTTGAAATACAGCAGGCCCTTAAAATACAGCGGGCAATTGAAGAACAGTGGGCCCTTGAAATACAGCGGGCCCTTTAAGAACTGCGGGCCCTTGATGAACTGCGGGCCCTTGAAGAACAGCGGGCCCTTGGAGAACAGCTGGCCCTTGAAATACAGCGAGCTCTTGAAAAACTGCGGGCTCTTGTACAACAGCGGGACCTTGAAATACAGTGGGCCCTTAAAGAACTGCGGGCTCTTGTAGAACAGCGGGCCCTTGAAGAACAGCGGGCTCTTGAAGAACGACAGGCTCTAGAAAAATGGCAGACCCATGAGGAACAGCAGGCCCTTGAACAGCAGGCCCTTGAAAAAACAGTGGGCCCTTGAAGAAATTGAAAAACAGCGGGCCCTTAAAGAACAGCAGGCCCTTGAAGAACAGCAGGCCCTTGAACGATGAGCCGTTGAACAGCAGGCCCTTGAAAATCAGGCCCTTGAACAGCGGGCTCTTGAAGAAATTGAAAAAAAGCGGGCTCTTGAACTACGGGCCCCTTCAACAGCGGTCCCTTGAAATATGGCAGGCCCATAAAAAACAGCAGGCCCTTGAAATTGAGCGGGCCCTTCAACAGTGGGCCCTTGAAAGACAGCAGGCCCTTGAAAAACAGCAGTCCATTAAAGAACAGCAAGTTCATGAAAATAAGCGGGCCCTTGAACAGCGGGCCCTTGAAAGACAGCAGTCCCTTGAAGAACAGGAGGAGCGGGCCCTTAAAGAACAGTGGGAGCGGGCCTTTGAAAAACGGCAGGCTCTTGCAAAACAGTTGGCTCTTGAAAATAAGTCGGTCCTTGAACAGCGGGCTCTTGAAAAACAGCAGGCCCTTGAAGAAAAGCAGGCCCTTGGAGAACAGTGGGAGCAAGCCTTTGAAAAACGGCAGGCCCTTGAAGAAAAACGGGCTCTTGAAAAACAGCGGGCTCTTGAAGAACAGAAGGCTCTTATAGAGCGGCAGACTCTTGAAAAACGTCAGGCTCTTGGAAAATGGCAGGCTCTTGGGAAACGGCAGGCTCTTGAAAAACAGCAGGCCCATGAACAACAGTGGGCCCTTGAAATACAGCAGGCCCTTAAAATACAGCGGGCAATTGAAGAACAGTGGGCCCTTGAAATACAGCGGGCCCTTGAAGAACTGCGGGCCCTTGAAGAACAGCGGGCCCTTGAAGAACAGCGGGCCCTTGGAGAACAGCTGGCGCTTGAAATACAGCGAGCTCTTGAAAAACTGCAGGCTATTGTACAACAGCGGGACCTTGAAATACAGTGTGCCCTTAAAGAACAGCGGGCTCTTGTAGAACAGCGGGCCCTTGAAAAACAGCGGGCTCTTGAAGAACAGCAGGCTCTAGAAAAACGGCAGACCCATGAAGAACAGCAGGCCCTTGAAAAGCAGGCCCTTGAAGAACAGTGGGCCCTTGAAGAAATTGAAAAACAGCGTGCCCTTAAAGAACAGCAGGCCCTTGAATAACAGCAGGCCCTTGAACGATGGGCCCTTGAATGATGGGCCCTTGAACAGCAGGGCCTTGAACAGCAGGCCCTTGAAAATCAGGCCCTTGAACAGTGGGCTCTTGAAGAAATTGAAAAACAGCGGGCCCTTAAAGAACAGCAGGCCCTTGAACAGCGGGCTCTTGAAAAAATTTAAAAACAGCGTGCCCTTGAACTACGGGCCCTTCAACAGCGGTCCCTTGAAAGATGGCAGGCCCATAAAAAACAGCAGGCCCTTGAAATTGAGCGGGCCCTTCAACAGTGGGCCCTTGAAAGACAGCAGGCCCTTGAAAAACAGCAGGCCATTAAAGAACAGCAAGTTCTTGAAAATAAGCGGGCCCTTGAACAGCGGCCCTTGAAAGACAGCAGGCCCTTGAAGAACAGTGGGAGCGGGCCCTTAAAGAACAGTGGGAGCGGGCCTTTGAAAAACGGCAGGCTCTTGCAAAACAGTTGGCTCTTGAAAATAAGTCGGTCCTTGAACAGCGGGCTCTTGAAAAACAGCAGGCCCTTGAAGAAAAGCAGGCCCTTGGAGAACAGTGGGAGCGAGCCTTTGAAAAACAGCAGGCTCTTGGAAAATGGCAGGCTCTTGGGAAACGGCAGGCTCTTGAAAAACAGCAGGCCCATGAACAACAGTGGGCCCTTTAAATACAGCAGGCCCTTAAAATACAACGGGCAATTGAAGAACAGTGGGCCCTTGAAATACAGCGGGCCCTTTAAGAACTGCGGGCCCTTGATGAACTGCGGGCCCTTGAAGAACAGCGGGCCCTTGGAGAACAGCTGGCCCTTGAAATACAGCGAGCTCTTGAAAAACTGCGGGCTCTTGTACAACAACGGGACCTTGAAATACAGTGGGCCCTTAAAGAACAGCAGGCTCTAGAAAAATGGCAGACCCATGAAGAACAGCAGGCCCTTGAACAGCAGGCCCTTGAACAGCAGGCCCTTGAAGAACAGTGGGCCCTTGAAGAAATTGAAAAACAGCGGGCCCTTAAAGAACAGCAGACCCTTGAACGATGGGCCGTTGAACAGCAGGACCTTGAACAGCAGGCCCTTGAACAGCAGGCCCTTGAAAATCAGACCCTTGAACAGTGGGCTCTTGAAGAAATTGAAAAACAGCGGGCCCTTAAAGAACAGCAGGTCCTTGAACAGCGGGCTCTTGAAGAAATTGAAAAAAAGCGGGCCCTTGAATTACGGGCCTTTCAACAGCGGTCCCTTGAAAGATGGCAGGCCCATAAAAACAGCAGGCCCTTGAAATTGAGCGGGCCTTTCAACAGTGGGCCCTTGAAAGACAGCAGGCCCTTGAAAAACAGCAGTCCATTAAAGAACAGCAAGTTCTTGAAAATAAGCGGGCCCTTGAACAGCGGGCCCTTGAAAGACAGCAGTCCCTTGAAGAACAGTGGGAGCGGGCCCTTAAAGAACAGTGGGAGCGGGCCTTTGAAAAACGGCAGGCCCTTGAAGAAAAACGGGCTCTTGAAAAACAGCAGGCTCTTGAAGAACAGAAGGCTCTTATAGAACGGCAGACTCTTGAAAAACGTCAGGCTCTTGGAAAATGGCAGGCTCTTGGGAAACGGCAGGCTCTTGAAAAACAGCAGGCCCATGAACAACAGTGGGCCCTTGAAATACAGCAGGCCCTTAAAATACAGCGGGCAATTGAAGAACAGTGGGCCCTTGAAATACAGCGGGCCCTTGAAGAACTGCGGGCCCTTGAAGAACTGCGGGCCCTTGAAGAACTGCGGGCCCTTGAAGAACTGCGGGCCCTTGAAGAACAGCGGGCCCTTAAAGAACAGCGGGCCCTTGGAGAACAGCTGGCGCTTGAAATACAGCGAGCTCTTGAAAAACTGCGGGCTATTGTACAATAGCGGGACCTTGAAATACAGTGTGCCCTTAAAGAACAGCAGGCTCTTGTAGAACAGCGGGCCCTTGAAAAACAGCGGGCTCTTGAAGAACAGCAGGCTCTAGAAAAACGGCAGACCCATGAAGAACAGCAGGCCCTTGAACAGCAGGCCCTTGAAGAACAGTGGGCCCTTGAAGAAATTGAAAAACAGCGTGCCCTTAAAGAACAGCAGGCCCTTGAATAACAGCAGGCCCTTGAACGATGGGCCCTTAAACGATGGGCCCTTGAACAGCAGGGCCTTGAACAGCAGGCCCTTGAAAATCAGGCCCTTGAACAGTGGGCTCTTGAAGAAATTGAAAAACAGCGGGCCCTTAAAGAACAGCAGGCCCTTGAACAGCGGGCTCTTGAAGAAATGTAAAAACAGCGTGCCCTTGAACTACGGGCCCTTCAACAGCGGTCCCTTGAAAGATGGCAGGCCCATAAAAAACAGCAGGCCCTTGAAATTGAGTGGGCCCTTCAACAGTGGGCCCTTGAAAGACAGCAGGCCCTTGAAAAACAGCAGGCCATTAAAAAACAGCAAGTTCTTGAAAATAAGCGGGCCCTTGAACACCGGCCCTTGAAAGACAGCAGGCCCTTGAAGAACAGTGGGAGCGGGCCCTTAAAGAACAGTAGGAGCAGGCCTTTGAAAAACGGCAGGCTCTTGCAAAACAGTTGGCTCTTGAAAATAAGTCGGTCCTTGAACAGCGGGCTCTTGAAAAACAGCAGGCCCTTGAAGAAAAGCAGGCCCTTGGAGAACAGTGGGAGCGAGCCTTTGAAAAACAGCAGGCCCTTGAAGAAAAACGGTCTCTTGAAGAACAGCGGGCTCTTGAAGAACGGACGGCTCTTATAGAACAGCAGGCTCTTGAAAAACGTCAGGCTCTTGGAAAATGGCAGGCTCTTGGGAAACGGCAGGCTCTTGAAAAACAGCAGGCCCATGAACAACAGTGGGCCCTTGAATTACAGCAGGCCCTTAAAATATAGCGGGCAATTGAAAAACTGCGGGCCCTTGAAAAACTGCGGGCCCTTGAAAAACTGCGGGCCCTTGATGAACAGCTGGCCCTTGAAGAACAGCGGGCCCTTGGAGAACAGCTGGCCCTTGAAATACAGCGAGCTCTTGAAAAACTGCGGGCTCTTGTACAACAGCGGGACCTTGAAATACAGTGGGCCCTTAAAGAACTGCGGGCTCTTGTAGAACAGCGGGCCCTTGAAGAACAGCGGGCTCTTGATGAACAGCAGGCTCTAGAAAAATGGCAGACCCATGAAGAACAGCAGGCCCTTGAACAGCAGGCCCTTGAACAGCAGGCCCTTGAAGAACAGTGGGCCCTTGAAGAAATTGAAAAACAGCAGGCCCTTAAAGAACAGCAGGCCTTGAACGATGGGCCGTTGAACAGCAGGCCCTTGAACAGCAGGCCCTTGAAAATCAGGCCCTTGAACAGTGGGCTCTTGAAGAAATTGAAAAACAGCGGGCCCTTAAAGAACAGCAGGCCCTTGAACAGCGGGCTCTTGAATAAATTGAAAAACAGCGGACCCTTGAACTACGGGCCCTTCAACAGCGGTCCCTTGAAAGATGGCAGGCCCATAAAAAACAGCAGGCCCTTGAAATTGAGCGGGCCCTTCAACAGTGGGCCCTTGAAAGACAGCAGGCCCTTGAAAAACAGCAGGCCATTAAAGAACAGCAAGTTCTTGAAAATAAGCGGGCCCTTGAACAGCGGGCCCTTGAACAGCGGGCCCTTGAAAGACAGCAGTCCCTTGAATAACAGTGGGAGCAGGCCCTTAAAGAACAGTGGGAGCGGGCCTTTGAAAAATGGCAGGCTCTTGCAAAACAGTTGGCTCTTGAAAATAAGTCGGTCCTTCAACAGCGGGCTCTTGAAAAACAGCAGGCCCTTGAAGAAAAGCAGGCCCTTGGAGAACAGTGGGAGCGAGCCTTTGAAAAACGGCAGGCCCTTGAAGAAAAACGGGCTCTTGAAGAACAGCGGGCTCTTGAAGAACGGAAGGCTCTTATAGAACGGCAGGCTCTTGAAAAACGTCAGGCTCTTGGAAAATGGCAGGCTCTTGGGAAACGGCAGGCTCTTGAAAAACAGCTGGCCCATGAACAACAGTGGGCCCTTGAATTACAGCAGGCCCTTAAAATACAGCGGGCAATTGAAGAACAGTGGGCCCTTGAAATACAGCTGGCCCTTGAAGAACTGCAGGCCTTTGAAGAACAGCGGGCCCATGAAGAACAGCTGGCCCTTGAAGAACAGCGGGCCCATGAAGAACAGCGGGCCCTTGGAGAACAGCTGGCCCTTGAAATACAGCAAGCTCTTGAAAAACTGTGGGCTCTTGTACAAAAGCGGGACCTTGAAATACAGTGGGCCCTTAGAGAACTGCGGGCTCTTGTAGAACAGCAGGCTCTAGAAAAATGGCAGACCCATGAAGAACAGCAGGCCCTTGAACAGCAGGCCTTTGAACAGCAGGCCCTTGAAGAACAGTGGGCCCTTGAAGAAATTGAAAAACCGCGGGCCCTTAAAGAACAGCAGGCCCTTGAAGAACAGCAGGCCCTTGAACGATGGGCCCTTGAACGATGGGCCCTTGAACAGCAGGCCCTTGAAAATCAGGCCCTTGAACAGTGGGCTCTTGAAGAAATTGAAAAACAGCGGGCCCTTAAAGAACAGCAGGCCCTTGAACAGCGGGCTCTTGAAGAAATTGAAAAACCGCGGGCCCTTAAAGAACAGCAGGCCCTTGAAGAACAGCAGGCCCTTGAACGATGGGCCCTTGAACGATGGGCCCTTGAACAGCAGGCCCTTGAAAATCAGGCCCTTGAACAGTGGGCTCTTGAAGAAATTGAAAAACAGCGGGCCCTTAAAGAACAGCAGGCCCTTGAACAGCGGGCTCTTGAAGAAATTGAAAAACAGCGGGCCCTTGAACTACGGGCCCTTCAACAGCGGTCCCTTGAAAGATGGCAGGCCCATAAAAAACAGCAGGCCCTTGAAATTGAGCGGGCCCTTCAACAGTAGGCCCTTGAAATACAGTGGGCCCTTAAAGAACTGCGGGCACTTGTAGAACAGCGGGCCCTTGAAGAACAGCGGGCTCTTGAAGAGCAGCAGGCTCTAGAAAAACGGCAGACCCATGAAGAACAGCAGGCCCTTGAACAGCAGGCCCTTGAAGAACAGTGGGCCCTTGAAGAAATTGAAAAACAGCGGGCCCTTAAAGAACAGCAGGCCCTTGAAGAACAGCAGGCCCTTGAACGATGGGCCCTTGAACAGAAGGCCCTTGAACAGCAGGCCCTTGAAAATCAGGCCCTTGAACAGTGGGCTCTTGAAGAAATTGAAAAACAGCGGGCCCTTAAAGAATAGCAGGCCCTTGAACAGCGGGCTCTTGAAGAAATTGAAAAACAGCGGGCCCTTGAACTATGGGCCCTTCAACAGCGGTCCCTTGAAAGATGGCAGGCCCATAAAAACAGCAGGCCCTTGAAATTGAGCGGGCCCTTCAACAGTGGGCCCTTGAAAGACAGCAGGCCCCTCCTGTCCTCCCCCCCTCCTTGCAGCCTCTGACCTCCTGTCCCCCCTCGCAGCCTGCGACTTCCTGTCCCCCCTCGCAGCCTCTGATTTCCTGCCCCCCCCTCACAGCCTCTGACCTCCTGTCCCCCCCAGCAGCTTCTGACCTCCTGTCCCCCCGCAGCCTTTGACCTCCTGTCCCCCCGCAGCCTCTGACCTCCTGTCCCCCCCCTCAGCCTCTGACCTCCTGTCCCCCCCGCAGCCTCTGACCTCCTGTCCCCCCCGCAGCCTCTGACCTCTCCTATTCCCCCCCGCAGCCTCTGACCTCTCCTGTTCCCCCCCACAGCCTCTGAACTCTCCTGTTGTCCCATCCGCAGCCTCTGACCTTCCCTGTACCATCCGCAGCCTCTGACCTCCCCTGTACCATCCGCAGCCTCTGACCTCCCCTGTACCATCCGCAGCCTCTGACCTCCCCTGTACCATCCGCAGCCTCTTACCTCCCCTGTACCATCCGCAGTCTCTGACCTCCCCTGTACCATCCGCAGCCTCTGACCTCCCCTGTACCATCCGCAGCCTCTGACCTCCCCTGTACCATCCGCAGCCTCTGAACTCCCCTGTACCATCCGCAGCCTCTGACCTCCCCTGTACCATCCACAGCCTCTGACCATCTCTTGTCTTATATCACGTCTGGAGAGGAGTCAAGAGTGGTAGCGCAGCTAGGATGGGGGTCATGGGAGAAGTCAGACATGTATGGACTGCGGAGAGGAAACTATGGGATAAAACCAGAGCCACCAAGCTGGAGCCGACAGACTGAGCCTTACACGATGCACCTGAGAGGAGGTCAGTGACAGCGCCGCCAGGCCAGTCTAGGGGGGGTCAATACAATATTGTAAGGGGGCACTGATATAAAGGTTTTTCTTTCTCTGGTCACCAGAGTCCTCCCCACATTCCCAGAGTTCCCCTTTACATCATAGTATGCAGGATTCCACCTTACAGTGCAAGGGGGAACTCTGATGTAAAAGGCAATGCTGCAGACCCTGATGTAAGTAGGGAGGCTCTCCGAGGACACTGATGTATGGGGGGGCTCTTTGGGGACCCTGATGTAAGGAGGGGCTTTATAGGGATGCTCTCTGGGGACCCTGATGTAAGGGGGTGCTCTCTGGGGACCCTGATGTAAGGGGGGTGCTCTCTGGGGACCCTAATGTAAGGGGGGTGCTCTCTGTGGACCCTAATGTAAGAGGGATGCTCTCTGGGGACCCTAATGTAAGGGGGGGTGCTCTCTGGGGATCCTGATGTAAGGGGTGGCTCTCTGGGGACCCTGATGTAAGGAGTGGCTCTCTGGGGACCCTGATGTAAGGAGGGGCTCTCTGGGGACCCTGATGTAAGGAGGGGCTCTCTGGGACCCTGATGTAAGAAGTGGCTCTCTGGGGACCCTGATGTAAGTGAGGGATCCACACTCAGATATGTAAAGATATATATATTATATACGTGTGTGTTCTATATTATTGTACTTATTCTTTGACTGTTTTGTTTAAAGGAGGGAGGATTGTATTGGGAGCACTGAAGTGTCAGGTGTGACTGTGTGGCAATGGCAAATGGTTTCCATAGCTCACGGCATCACGGGTCAGGTAGAGGGCCCCTTAGCAGAATTTTGCTTAGGGCCCCAGGGAGGTCAGGATCGGCACTGTCCTGACGTCACTTCCCTCTGCGCAGGAAGAGAGATCGCCTCTTGTCAATCATCTGGGACACGTGACCCAAAGCCTGAATGAATGAATACAAATTATTTTGTTGTTTTTATTTTGGATTAGTTGAAATTCAATACTATTGTGATTTGGATACATTCAAATCTCTGAATAACAAATATTTTGTCTAAATTTCGATTCGTAACTAAATTAATTGCACGTCTAATATTCAGTAAAAAATTATTTGCAACAGTCAACCCACGCTTTCCAGGAGTGTTTGAAGGTGGCTAGCGAGTTTGATGTATTAGAGCCTTCTCGTATATATAATGGATTTTAAGTATAGCAAGTACTTTGGACAGATTAGCTGCAAAGCTCCTTTCTCCAAAATCTTTTTATAGTGATTTTTCCTGCTCAAAAGAAATAGTCAGCGCTTGGGAAAAAGAGAATATTTATGCAGCTAGCAAGTAAGGTGGTCTCCCATCCAAGTACTGACCAGGTCTGACCCCGCTTAGCTTTTGAAATCCGATAAGCGCAATACATAGGCAGCTAGCAAGTAAAGTAAGTATACAAAGCCCAAAATAAATTGTGAAAACAAAAGTTCAGCAAGATCAAGAATGAATATGTAGTGCACCCCACGTAGAAGCTGCAAGTGAAATGGGATCCACAAACCTGCACAGCCAGGCACACCAAATCTTCACAGGTTTCCAGAGTCGAGGAACAGTCCAGTGCTTGTTTTTGTATTTTAAGGGGATAAAACTTGGATAGGGAATAGGGATATTATGGGATGCCCCCTTGACTTAGAACAACTCTTCAGGGACAACTTTGCTATGTACAGACTATATACACTCCTCTATCTTCCACCAGCACACTTGCTTGCAGAAATCCTAGCTGGCACACTGATAATTGATCTGGCAAAAAGGCAACATTCAGATCTTGTAGCAAAACCCTGAGCCCTTTGGGGTTTGTAGCAAAAACAGTGTCCAGCTTCTATCCCTGTGGCTACTGATCCAAGCATCACCTCTTCAGGCACTGCCAGCCTTCCTGGCTGCTGCTGTCTCTTTGGCTAGCCCACCCGTCCATCTCCTGGACTTGCTGACTCTCTCCCACTAGCGCACGCCCCATGTGACCCCGGCTGGCCTATAAAAGAACAGCTGGTTTGTCTGTCAGCTTCCCTTGTTTCTGTGCCTGTTTACCTTGGATTGACCACCTGTTATTGACCCGGATTGTTTGACCTTGCTGCTCTCTCCTGACCCTTGACCTCTGGCTTGCTCTTTTGGACTGCTGCTGTCTCCTGTGCTAGACCCTCGGCCTGTACCCCGGACTTGTCTCCTGCCTCCAGTACTTGACCCTCTGCCTGCTCCTGGACCTCCTCTGCTCTAAACGCTTCTGCTACCCTGCCTTGGACTTGCCTACCAGTGTTTGACCCGCAAAGAAAAAACAAGAAAGAGAGGCGCCTCTGGGTGCAGACTGTATGACAGTTTTAATGTTTTGTGCAAAAGACAAAGATAAAAAACACTCACATTTAATAGGTGAGTGTTCAGCAAAAGAGTGTCCTGTATGGTAGAAGTCAAGCGCTGGGGCTGGATCACTGCAGGAGCTCCTCGTCCACAAGTTTAGGCTGATGTCTTCCTGGCCGTCTGTGGTGGATGGGGTGCCAAAACGAGGCTTGGGACTCAAGCGTGCGATCCAGACGAGCGGCTATGACGTCACAGCATGCAACGCGTTTCCTGAGCTGGCTGGGCCGTGTGTCATGTGACGGCCGCGCTCCTTTGTCAAGCTAATTCGACAGTACACTCAGTCTAAACTAAATAGGAGTGGGCGGGGGAGTGGTGTAGGGCGGGACTACAACGTCTGTTGACGATCAGATGGTGCTGAGGGCGGCTATTAAACAAGGGGGAGGTGGCGGCGGGGAACATGAAGTTAATAGTGCTGGGAACAATACTGTTTAGAAAGAAAAAGAGGGAGGGGGGGGGAGACAGAAAAGCGGCATGAGGCTGGGGGCACTAGAAACAGAAAAGAACAAAAGACAAAAAAACACGGGGGACAGGAATGGTAGTGGAGGTTATAAAGAGAATGGTATAGGATGAAAGATATATGTGATGAAAAGGCTGGAAGGGAGTGAGAACGCGGAGTAACTGTGCTGGGGAACTATGTGTGGGAGTGTGTGGAAGTGCACATAGGTGTGTGGATATGGGCATGGATGTGATGTGTGGGAAACGGAGCAGATGTAATGGAATGGTATGATCTGGGGAATTATGCTAACAAGGGGGCGAGCACAATAAAAATAATAAATGTAGAGGTGGCGGCATAAAACATAGCATGTATATTAATGCACACATGCACCCGAAGACCCTCACTCCCACGACGTGTGCAGATGCATGCATGGAGGAGGAACATGCATGGAAAAAAAAACCATGAGGGACATATGCATGTACCCACATACCAACACGCATGCATTTGCACACGTCGTGGGAGTGAGGGTCTTCGGGTGCATGTGTGTACACCTATACACATACAGTTACCCAGTTTCCCATGCCATTCACTTATACATTCCTTAATATACTAATATATTTTTATTGTGCTCGCCCCCTTGTTAGCATAATTCCCCAGATCATACCATTCCATTACATCTGCTCCGTTTCCCACACATCACATCCATGCCCATATCCACACACCTATGTGCACTTCCACACACTCCCACACATAGTTCCCCAGCACAGTTACTCCGCGTTCTCACTCCCTTCCAGCCTTTTCATCACATATATCTTTCATCCTATACCATTCTCTTTATAACCTCCACTACCATTCCTGTCCCCCGTGTTTTTTTGTCTTTTGTTCTTTTTTGTTTCTAGTGCCCCCAGCCTCATGCCGCTTTTCTGTCTCCCCCCCTCCCTCTTTTTCTTTCTAAACAGTATTGTTCCCAGCACTATTAACTTCATGTTCCCCGCCGCCGCCTCCCCCTTGTTTAATAGCCGCCCTTAGCACCATCTGATCGTCAACAGACGTTGTAGTCCGGCCCTACACCACTCCCCCGCCCTGCCCACTCCTATTTAGTTTAGACTGAGTGTACTGTCGAATTAGCTTGACAAAGGAGCGCGGCCGTCACATGACACACGGCCCAGCCAGCTCAGGAAACGCGTTGCATGCTGTGAAGTCATCACCGCTCGTCTGGATCGCACGCTTGAGTCCCAAGCCTCGTTTTGGCACCCCATCCACCACGGACGGCCAGGAAGACATCAGCCTAAACTTGTGGACGAGGAGCTCCTGCAGTGATCCAGCCCCAGCGCTTGACTTCTACCATACAGGACACTCTTTTGCTCAACACTCACCTATTAAATGTGAGTGTTTTTTATCTTTGTCTTTTGCACAAAACATTAAAACTGTCATACAGTCTGCACCCAGAGGCGCCTCTCTTTCTTGTTTTTTCTTCTAGTGTACCGGGAATAACAGTTTCTGTTCCCACTGGATGGCTGCCATTGCTACGGACTTATTTTAGTATACCTCACTACCCCTCCCTGTCATATCCCCCCCCTGGTTATTACCATATTTTCCTTCACATTTTTGTACTATATTTTACACCTGTTTTTATCTATTCATCTTTTATTTATTACCAGCAATTGCCTTTGTATGCATGTGTATACGTTTGTATACATATATATGTTGCCAACCACTGAAAAAAAGTTTTTGGAAAAAATCATTTGAATTATCGTGTTTGGGTCGTTGCGCCATTTACTTGTATAAAGTGTTTGACCCTCGGCCTGTATTCCGACAAGTCTCTTGTGTTTGACCCTCAGCCTGCATCCTTCTAATCTGCCAGTGTTGGATCCTCAGCCAGTTTTCAGTTCCTGTCTACCTCCACGCTGCTGCACCTGGGCCCTCTTCAAGTCACTATCCTGCAGGTGGCTTGTGCCTCTCTGTGCCAACCGCTCCCTGTACCACCTTCAGGGGTAGTGGGCGCTGAGTCGCAAGGGCAACCGCTCTCGGCATCTTGGCCTTGGTAAGTACTCTGTTCATAATAGGACTCCTCCGTGTGTTGTAAGAGGATCCCTCTAGCACCCAAGCCCCAGGCCCAAGGGGGTTACCCTCAAGGGCCACTGACAGCCTTCTTAGCCTTCCTTCTCCATCTTCCATGCGACTCCCCCTGCTGTCATGACCCAGAGTATTTAGGATGTGCCCACGCCCTGGCAGCCTACTTGCTGGGGATTGGCTGGGGCCCTGCTCCAGACTTTAGGCAGCTCCTCTTAACCTCCCTCCCCATTTTCTGGAAGCTTCTCCAAGGTTCCGGCAAGTAGGCGGTGGCTACCCAATGTACTGCCTGATGAGTCATCTAGCCTCCCTGAGTCACTCACCCTAAACCAGGTTCAACACAGTCTGGCGCTCAGCCAGGCTAAATACACCTACACTAAACACTAACTATTTACAGCTAGCACTCTACATTAGAGGGTGCTACAAATATAACAATCTTCTTATAAAAAAAAACAAGTGTAAATAATATACTTATGGCATAAATAACCAACAAAAACGTGACGTTAAAAAGTTCCACAAATATGTGACTTAGTGGTAAATAATAACCACATTGTAATCCTCCACTTGCACAGGAGCCGCCAGCACCACCGATATATCAAGCCTAGGAGGAATGCTACCCACACTAAGAGTACTCTAGTTTTCCCTGAAGATGTGCATGCAGACGAAACACGTTGGGAGGTCCTACATGCTGATGACATGCCACCGCTTCTGCGACCGGCGGCCATCTTAGTATGGTGAGTGTTCCCCCTAGGCCTGATATATTCATGGTGCTGGAGGCCCCCTTGTGCGAGTGGAGGACTACAATGAGGATTGATTCCCATACTGTGATACCCTGTCTGTGCTAAAAATGCTGTCTGCTGCCTTTTTGATACAGCTCAATAGCTGGTGAGTGTGCAAAGGTGGTGGTTTGGAGCAAAACGTGGTGATCTATTTAGACTGTTGGATGAATACTACACACGGACAACTGTTGCATTTTTGCTGCCAACAACACATGAACAGCAACAATACGAAAATTAGAGGGAAAACGTTCGATTCCCAGATTTAAAAATGCTAGAGCAGGGTCCGGTGGTGTTTAAAATACCTGTTATATCAGGGGGGAGCTGGAAGGTCTTCTGCAAAATCTCAAATATCCTATGACAAGTTATTTGGAATGCCAACCATATTCAAGGAATGAACATGTATATAGAAAGTATATTCTTTTTTTTTTTTTAGAACATTTTCCGAGAGTACCTTGGTTAGAATCCAAGATCCTAAAATGTACTTGGAAGGTGTAGTTATCTAGTTGCACAGTGAAAAAGAAATTTCATCAAACCATATTTTTCTAAATTTATACCTTTTTTATTAAGGCTTTTTTCCATTCTGCACATCGTAGTGAGTGAGTCATGGTAAAATGTACTTTGTACATAAATTATTTTATGACATACTTAGGAAAATAGGTACAAAAATAGATGCAGCTGTGATGAAGACTTGGAACACTCACTTTATGGTAAGTAACAATTACAAATGAATGCTATCAAGTTATGCTCCAAGGCACACCATGGTGCGATAAATCCATCTCTGGTAAACAAGGTCTGCATGAAAAGAATCACTTAAACCAAGCAGAATCCCATTCATTTTAGAAATTATTTTGGTAATTTAACAAGAAAGAACATAAAATGCCCCCATCCTTGTTTGCAGCAAAACCCCTTTTAAGCATTTTTAAGCCTTCCATAAGAAATTATGGAAATTGGCTGAGCAGGAAATAGTAATGCCGCGTACACACGAAGGGACTTTTCCCGGCGGACCTAAGTCCAGCGGACAATCCGCTGGACTTTCCAGCTGGGTCCGCTGGACTAAAAAGCGAACGGACTTGACCACACACGATCACGCAAAAAGTCCGACGGTTCACGCGATGACGTACAGCACGTACGACGGGACTAGAAAACGAAAAATACTAGAAAAATACTTGCTACTGAGCATGCGTCCTTTTTGGTCCGCCGGACCATACTACACACGGCCGGATTGTCCGCTGGACTGCCAAGTCCAGCGGATAATTTTAAAACAAAACTTAAAACTTTAGTCCGCCGTACTTTGGCCAAAAAAAGTCCGCCGGCGCCCACACACGAGGGGATTATCCGCTCGACTTCGGTCCAGCGGATAATCCCGCGGGATAGTCCCTTCGTGTGTACGCGGCATAAGATTCACTTTCAGAGCCATTAAACTTCACAACTGGAATATCTTTAGTTTTTCATTTTGCCAAGGTTTTGTTTGTTAAAGTCGATGTAACCCCTATCTGGATGACAGTTTTCTATATCGCTTTTTTCCTTAACAGTTGCCATTTTTTATTTTTTTTTACTTTCGTTAAATTCCAAAATATTTTTTTTGTACTTTTTTGCTTCTCAGTTTTGGTGAGCTTCTGTCTATTTTCTCTCCCTCTGACATTGACTGCACTTCTTTGTAACAGTGGACAATGCCTGTGCAATGTGTTATGACATGACCACTTGTAGTTTGTCCACCTGCGGATGCCCATGATTAGGGATGAGTGAATCTTCCAGGGTTTGACTCGCAAACATTTTCAGGAGTCTTGTTCAAAGTTTGAAGTTCACAAACTTTCTGGCAATCTTAATTAGCGTGGGTCAATCATGAGCTACAGCACCACATCCCTAGAATATTTAGATAAAGTGAAGGAAACTTTCTGGCAAACCCAACTTAACCCCTTCACGCCGACGATGGACCGAATTTGCATTCAGGCTTGAAGGGGTTTTACCGGGGTGATGCTTGCAGCTGCAGACATCACTCCAGTACCGTTGTTTTAGAGTGAGTGGTTGGCCAGTGTTGGCCGTGCATTGTGGGCACAATGCCAGCCGCTGTCCTCCCTATAAATGTGCCCGGCCCCTTTCAGGATGCCGGACACATGAATTACAATTGCAGGTATAGGCAGGGGGGTGTATTTTGAAGCACCTGATTAGAACTAGAGGCTCTAATAGGCTTCAAAGTAGGGTGGGCTCGGGGCGCAGAGAGTGCGCCCTGATCCTACCCAGTTATGTGACACTAGCTATCCTGCCACATTCTCCTCCCGGCCAATCAGGAAGCACCTATTGACCAGGAAGTCTTGTCTCAGGACACACTTCCGGGTTCCAATCGGCCGGAAAGGAGAATACCTGTGTCCTCGCTGGAGCGGCGTGGCTCCTCCTTATCCCTGCCTCAGTGTCTCCTCCATGCCTCCACTAGGTAAGGTGATTGCTGCTGGCTGTGTCTCCCGCCGTGGGGGGGGGGGGGGTGTGGGGTGATCGCTGCGGGGTGATCGCCACTGGCCATGTCCCCCACATGCTGCTGGGTGATCGCTGCTGGCAATGTCTGTGTCTTTGTCTGGGGTAGTTGTGTTGGTTGTGCCCCCCCCCCCAAAAAAAATAGTAGTCACCAGCCGCCACTGTGGTTGGCTCTTTAGTGATAGCAACCGAATTGGCTAAAATATGCTTGGCTGTTATCCTAAAGCAGCGGGGGGGGGGACATCCCCCTCCTGCCACTTTCCGCTGCTCCTCAGTCCCACCGCTTCCATGGATGCTTGCTAGGGGAGCATTGGAGCCGAGCCGCAGCTCTGTGTGTCCATTCAGACACTGAGCTGAGCCCCGGCACTGCCCCCTCTCTCTCCTCATTTGCTCGCTGACTTTGACAGCAGTGGGAGCCTAAGCCCTAAGGTGCTTCACTGCTGTCTCAGCCAATGAGGAGGAAGAGTCCCATAAGTGAAGTGAAGTTTGTCTAATAATTCCTCTGAGCTAAAGTCCACATTAGACAAACTTCATTGACAGATGTAGTCCTCAGCTTTTCCAGAGTGTCACATAACAACTTTATATTTACCTGTGCCAACTCTGGAAGCCATGATGCTTTCAACATGCACATCTGAAAATGTTCACCCCTGTGCTGTTGGCTTACAGTGGTGGGTGTCAGAACCCAGACTCAGAGTACTGTTGGGGTGATCTCATTCTGCCTGCAAGTATATTGTGCTGTAGCCTGCAAAGAAAGCACAGAAGTTGCCATTGAGTGGCAACCCATGGGGAACTGCTGCAGAACCCCAATTGAGAAACCCTAAGCTATATAGCAGAGGTCTCAAACTGGTGGCCCTCCAGCTGTTGCGGAACTACAAGTTCCATCATGCCTCTACCTGAGGGAGTCATGCTTGTAAGCCTTGCAATGCCTCATGGGACTTGTATGTCAACAGCTGGAGGGCAGGCATGGTCTGGCCATCGGGACTACTGGGAGTTTCCCAATGGGCCGATGGCTCAGTGGGCCGGTTTCAGCGGCCTCCTATTGCCTCGGAGGTCCGCGGCGATCTACCCGTCAATTGCCGACAGCTGCCGTTTGACGGGTAGATCGAGATTTAGCCAACATGCATAGTAGCGCAGGAAGCATTTGTGATATGGTGGCCCCTCCTCTTTTCTCGTCTATCCCAGGTGATGTCACAAGCCAATGGGGATAGACTAGAAGAGAGGAGGGGCTGCCAGGGAGCGAGCAGCGCTGTGTCACATGAGAGAGAACTTATCACAGACGCTTCCTGCGCTACTCTGCATGCTGGCCAGGCTAGTAAACAATCCCATAATGTGCCATGTGCCCTGATGATGTGCCCACTGATGTGCCCCATAATGTGCCCTGATGTGCTCCGAGCCCTGATGTGCCCCGATGTTCCCTGATGTGCTATGTACCTCGTGCCCTGATGTGCCTCGTGCCCTGATGTGCTATGTGCCTTAAAGATGTGCCTTGATGCGCCCCGTGCCCTGATGTGCTATGTGCCTAATGCCCCGTGCCCTGATGTGGCCTGTGCCCTGATGTGCCATGTGGCCTGATGTGCCCCATGCCCTGATGTGCTATGTGCCCTGATGTGCCCCGATGTGCTATGTGCCCCAATGTGCCCCGATGTGCCCTGATGTGCCCCAATGTGCCCCGATGTGCCCTGATGTGCCCCAATGTGCCCTGATGTGCCATGTGCCCTGATGTGCCATGTGCCCCGTGCCCTGATGTGCCCCAATGTGTCCTGATGTGCTATGTGCCCTGAGCCCTGATGTGCCCTGATGTGCTATGTTCCCTGTGCCCTGATGTGCCATGTGCCCCGATGTGCCCCATGCCCTGATGTGCCCTGATGTTCCCTGATGTGCCCCATGCCCTGATGTGCCCCATGCCCTGATGTGCTGTGCCCCGATGTCCTATGCTCTGATGTGCCTTGTGCCCCGATGTCCCCCGCCCCGATGTCCCCTGTGCCCTGATGTCCCCCGTGCCCCGTGTGCCTTGTGCTCTGGTGTGTCCCGTGCCCTAATGTGCTGTTCCCTGTGCCCTGATGTGCTGTTCCCTGTGCCCTGATGTGCTGTGACCCATGCCCTGATGTGCTGTGCTCTGATGTCTTGTGCTATAATGTCCTGTGCCCTGATGTCCTGTGCCCCGGTGTGCTGTGCATCAATGTTGTGTGCCCTGATGTGCTGTGCCCTGGTGTACTGTGACCTGTACCCTGATGTGCTGTGCCCTGATGTACTGTGACCTGTGCCCTGATGTCCTGTACCCTGATGTGCTATACCCTGATGTGCTGTGCCCTGTACCCTGATGTGTGGTGCCCTGATGTGCCCTGTACGCTGATGTGCTGGGCTCTGTACCCTGATGTGCTGTGCCCTGATGTACTGTGACCTGTACCCTGATGTACTGTGCCCTGTACCCTGATGTGTTGTGTCCTGATGTGCTGGGCTCTGTACCCTGATGTGCTGTACCCTGATGTGTTGGGCCCTGGGCCAGTCTGGAGGAAGTCCAGGGCCACATTTTTGTTGCAGTCCAGCCCTGCTGGAGGTACGCCAGTTTGAGACCCCTGCTATATAGTGACACAACCGCATGGATGTCAAACCACTTCCTTAGCTAACAATAATCTCTCTGCTTGTGCCCCCTCCCATGACATTTCCATCAAAATAATAATAATAATGAAACCATCAATCCCTTCCCCAATGCCATAGTACTAGGTGTAATCCCAGACTCTGACCTGTCCTTTCAGCCCCAAATCCAATTGTTGTAAAATGCTTGTAGACTTCACCTCTGTAACATCTCTAAAATTCACTAATGGATTTAACTAATGAAACCACCAAGCTACTTATTTACTCCCCTGTTATCTCTCGCCTTGACTATTGCAACTCCCTTCTCATAGGCCTACCTCTCCATAGGCTATCCCCTCGTCAGTCTATCATGAATGCTGCTGCCAGACTTATCCACCTTACCAACCACTCTGCCAACCCTCTCCGCCAATCCCTACACTGGCTCCCTACTCAGCAAATTAAATTCAAAATGCTAACCACAACATACAAAGCCATTCACAACTCTGCCCTGAGCTACAGCATCAATCTTGTCTACACATACCACCCACACCGTTCACTCCGCTCCTCCTGCTCTCAAGCTCCCTTGTCTGCGCCTCCTATGCTCCCATGAAAGCCTATCACACCTCCAACTAATCTTTTATCACTTCCATCAGCTCATTCCCCACAGGTATAACCTTTTGTACCATTTGCCCCACCCTCTTAGATTTTAAACTCTCATGAGCAGGGCCCTTTTAACCCTCTTGTATTTTATTGTATTGTAACTGTACTGTCTCCCTTTTTTATTGTAAAACACTGTGTAAACTGTTGGCGCTATATAAATCCTGTATAATAATGATGTGAAGAAATTAGATGCTTCTGAAACCATCTCTGTGCGTTGGGTTGATTGTATGTTTTCTCCTTTTGCAGAGATTTCAATATGTATGTAGTGTAGCACTACCTCCGCAGAAGCGGCTGTAAACCAACTGGATCTTCCTTAGAATCAGTGCAGAGGCAGCCAGGCACACATCAACATTTCACTCTTTCCTGCTCAATAATCAGTCTAGAGTTGGTCTTTTTTGGATGGGAGAGGGGTGATATAGGACACCTACGTGCTTGTATTAGGACACTTCACTCAGTCTCTGTGACTAGTCTGAATGCAGATTCAAGTTACATAGTTAGTCTGGTTAAAAAAAAACAAGTCTATCCAGTTCAACCCACAGGAAGTTTAAGTACAGGACGCCTCGCTAAATCCTCTTTGGAAGCTAACCCAGGCAGCAACTCTGTAGGCTTGTCCACCCAGAGGAATACAGCACACACTTGCTAACAAACCTGAGCTTAGGTCATTACTCACAATGTCTCATAATCACCAGGTGCCTACTGTCAGAAACCATTTATCAGGCCGTGACAGAAGTACAGTTAAATCACACTTGTTTAATAATAAAAGAACAAACATAGTCAAAACATAGCCAAAGCTCAGTAACCGGAATGGATAGTCAGTCAAGCCAGAAGTCAGGGATCAATGTAGTGGAGCAGCATGCAGGATCTGGAGCCAGAAGGGATGTCAGCAAAGCAAGCCTTGAACAGGATTGCAGGAGATAGTTTCTGTGATGTTGACCAAGGCGAAGGCAGAGATCCACTGGTCTGAACAGCTTAAGATGGCAGGAGTGACGAGCAGGATATCATCAACAGCTGAGTACCCATGGAGAGATAGGAGCTGGCAATTAACCGACAGCTGAGCAGCCAGCTCTGAGAAGGAAGGGCTGAGCCCAGCCCTGACACCTACTTCTAGTATCCACCATGTAGGGGCAGTAGGCAGGTGACACTCTCTCTCTGTTCCCCTCTTCGTTGGGCGCCAAGTGTGTGTCACATGGAAGGCCTACCCCAGGGTGGGTTCCATGCCCTGAGAGGGCCTGCATTGCCTGCCAGAGGGCACTGTAGCATATTCACTCCTCCCTTTGATGGGAATGCTTTGTTTTAGTTCTTATTCCAATACTTTAAAATGGACCTTTAGCGTAGAAAGAAAAATTAGCTGGCAGGCTTTTTTTGCAAAAAGAGACCTTCTTCTGCCATAAAAGCTTGCTAAATGCCTGCTAGCTAGTTCTAGTTCTAAGGATTTTACTCTGAGATGTACATGGGCAGATCAGTGCCTTGGGTTCTGAAATTAATTATCGTCTGTGAGATTTCGCAGAATCACGTCATTCCCAGCCTGCCTATTAAGATGATCAAAGACATCAAGCCTAGAAGAAGACCGGGCAAAGTCAGAGGTGATAAGGGAGTTCACGTAGAGTAGAAATGCCTTATGTACAAGTATTAATTAACTCCCTTAAGCTTGCAAGGGGGTTACCTTCTCCCGGGCCTGCCAATAAAGACGTTTTAAAGATGACAAGCCCAGAAGAAGACCGACTAAAGTTCTGAGAAGCGATGAGGAAGTTCTTGTAGATGCAGCTGACTTTCCGCTTTATGTACATCTGATAGTCTTAATTCTCAGTGATCATACATGACTGTGGAAAGTGATCTACAGAAAGGAGTCCATGGTGTGCTGCAAGACACAGAGTTTCTGATATTCTACATATATTAATAATAATTCAGCTTTAACAGACAGTGTAGAATGAAACAGTGGGATAATGATAAATCCTATTAATGTCAAGTGCACGTAACACTGCTAAGGTAAGAACTGTAGCAGGAAGGTCAGAACAGAAGCAGAAGACGTACAATGAAGCTTGTTTAGGAGGCTGAGCCACTGGAAAATAAAATGACTTTAATGCACTGACTCACCACGAATGTAATATTCCGGGAGAGGAGGAGGGTGTGCTGTATTGTTATATCTGAGAAACAGCCTTCTACACCATACACTAGACGAACAGTGGAATAATAATACCTAAGATAAATACAGAATAGCGTGCATATAAATTAATTTGGAAATTCGGATAGAAGAATGAATATTGTTATCCAAAAATAAATGTTTTACTTAATAAGGGCTTATTCACATGTGTGGCAGCGACAGACTGTGAGGAGGCAATATGTTGCCTCCTTCTCACTGCCTGATTTAACCATATAACTGCCATGCTACTGTGCCACAATCGTGAGCATTGTATGCATTTGTGGTGCTACCCCATAGAACTGCATTAGCCGCGTTCGGTGGCAGCGGCACCACCTGCTGAAACCACTTCCTTTTTGCTACAAAATTACTTAGAACCCCCAAACATTTATGTGTAAATTTTTTATTATATATAATAGATATCTATCTATCTATATATATATATATATATATATATATATATATATATATATAGATATATATATATATATAGATATATATCTATATATATATATATATCTATATATATATCAATCATATTTTATTCTACTTTTATTTTTTTGAAGCAGAGGCCCTAGAAAATAAAATGGTGGGCGTTGCATATCTTTGTGTCACACAATATTTGCACATATTTTTCAAACTCAAGTTTTTTGGAAAAAAAAAAACATTTTAACCATTTCAATACAGGGCATTTTCACCCCCCCCTTCCTGCCCAGGCCAATTTTCAATTTTTAGCGCTGTAACACTTTCAATGACAGTTGCGTGGTCATGCAACACTGTACCCAAATGAAATTTTTTATAATTTTTTTCCCCACAAATAGAGCTTTCTTTTGGTGGTATTTGATCACCTCCTGCAGTTTTTATTTCTTGCGCTATAAACAAAAGAATAGTGACAAGTTTGAAAAAAACACAATATTTTTTACTTTTTGCTATAATAAATATCCCAATAAAAAAAAAAATGGCATCTACAAAATAGGGGATAGATAAATGGCTTTTTTTTATTTTTATTTTTTTACTAGTAATGGCGGCGATCTGTGATTTTTATCGTGACTGTGACATTGCGACGTACATATCGGACACCTTTGACACTATTTTTGGACCATTCACATTTATACAGCGATCAGTGCTATAAAAATGCACTGATTACTGTAAAAATGTCTCTGGCAAGGAAGGGGTTAACACTAGGGGGCGATCAAGGGGTTAAATGTTTTACCTAGGGAGTGATTCTAACTGTAGAAAATTATACTAGGTTCTGTATTCTCTAAAAGGGGAAGTACTGGGAGGTGGGTAGTGGTGGAACCAAGGGATGGTGCTCGGAGGTGGATAATGCCACGTACACATGAGCAAAATCTTGGAATTCCGTTCAAGCTTGGATTGCATACACACGGTCACACAAAAGTTTGCTGAACTTTTGACTGTCAAGAACGCGGTGACGTACAACACTACGACAAGCCGAGAAAATTAAGTTTAATGCGTTCAATGCGTCAAATTGTTTCCGAGCATGCGTAGGAATTTTGCGTGTCGGAATTGGTACAGACGATCGGAATTTCCGATCGAAAATTTAGAACCTGCTCTCAATCTTTTGCTGGCTGGAATTCTGCCAGTAAAAGTCTGATGGACCAGAAGCTCTCATTGGATTCTCATCAGACTTTTGCTGGTGGAATTTCCGCTCCTGTGTATGGGCCATAAGGGGCAGAGACAAGGGGAGATAGGGAAGGTGGGGGGGGGGGGAGTATCTGCACCTATTTTTTAAAGAGAAAGAAGTCCTGGTAAAGGCTGATGCCAGAAGTTTAAGAATTGATCCAGAATGCAGATGAGAGAGATGTTGGGTTGTATATCTGGCCTCTACTAACCGGGGGTCCATTCGGGACTAAGATTAGTGTGCGCTAACAGGAATCACTGCCACGGTCTGCTCTCTCTACTACCTCACTGCAAAGCCGTGGAGGGCCCTTCCATGTAGACTACAGTATATAGGGCCCCATGATTTCTAATGGCAGCCTTTGACAATGAAGACCTTATTTCACATTCAACCCTGATATTTTCTGTAGTCTTATCATAAAATTTATCTCTGCCTCTATGGAACAGCAAAATGTAAATCCTTTAACCTTGTAGTAAGGCGTTGCTCTGGTGACAATTAAATTAAAGGTTTACAAGTCTCTGCAACGAGTGGTGTAAGAGGGGTCAACATTAATAGCACATTTCATAGGTTTATTGCTTATTTATGACAAAGGCTACTTTATCTTCATACTCAGAGTATAATTTATTTTCTTATGGAAAATGGCACGAACAAACGCTTAAGGTTTTAATTATAACTTTCATGTCATTGCCAACACTCCCTGCAGAAACTGCAAAATACATTAGAAGATTTGCAGATTATTGGAAGCTGTGTTGTCGTGTGAGGATTCATAGAAGGTAGACATCAGCATATCTGAGAGAGAAATTTTATGATAATTTTAAAGAAAGTTTGAGGGTTGAGTGTGAAATAAGGTCTTCATTGACCATGGCCACCTTTAGAAATAATGGGGACCCGTACAGCTTACATGGCAAGGACCTAGGCTCCCTCCCCTAATTACCACGTGGTAGCACCAAGAGCAGACTGTGAAAGAGCATTATGAGCAAGAACAATGAGATTGGCATTTTTGTTAATGTCACAGCATCTCTAAGATACAATTATCAGCACAACTTAAGACTATGGTCATGACTCCTACTAACAAGTAGGGATGAGCCAAACACCCTCCTGTTCGGTTCACAGCAGAACATGCGAACAGGCAAAAAATTTGTCAAGAACACACAAACACTGTTAAAAGACACGAACATGAATAATCAAAAGCGCTAATCTTAAAGGCTTATATGCAAGTTATTGTCATAAAAAGTGTTTGGGGACCCAGGCTATCAATGCAAATGTTTTTAAAAAAATGGCTGTTTTTTCGGGGGCAGCAATTTTAATAATGATTAAAGTGAAACAATAAAAATGAACTATTCCTTTAAATATTGTCCCTGGGGGTGTCTATAAAGTGGCACATTTTCCCCGTGTTTAGAACAGTACCACAGCAAAATGAAATTTCTAAAGGAAAAATTGTAATTTAAAACTGCTCGTGGCTGTAATGAATTGTCGGGTCTTGGTAATATAGATAAAACTCGTTAAAAAAAGAGCATGAGATCCCCCCCAGTCCATTACCAGGCCCTTTGGCTCTGGTATGAATATTAAGAACCAAAGGGCCTGGTAATGGACTGGGGGGGGACCCCATGCTCTTTTTTTCAATGAGTTTTATCTATATTGCCAAGACCCGACAATTCAATACAGCCGCGATCAGTTTTCTGTGGTACTGTTCTAAACATGGGAAAACTGCGCCACTTTACAGGCATACTATAGACACCCCCCAGGCACAATATTTAAAGGAATATTGTTTCACTTTAAGCATTAAAAAAATCACTTCTCCCGAAAAAAAATGCTGTTTTTTTAAAAAAAAAAAACACTTTTTATGACAGTAACTTCTATATAAGCCTTAAAAATTAACACTTTTGATTTTTCATGTTAATGTCCATAGACTTTAACGGTGTTCCAGTGGCTTTCGAATTAGCCCCGAACACTGCATATTGTTCGCTGTTCGCAGAACATCCGAAAAATCAAAGTTCGGCCCGAACTTATGCTCTGGCCGAACCGTTCGCCCATCCCTACTAACAAGGTTACTCACTCTGGGTGGTATGAAGCTCAAAAAAAGACCTGTTTTTTAATAACTCTTATCTGTTCCCACTTTTATTAATATTTATTTGCATTCTAGGTGCCAGCAATGTCCATAAGTGTCCCGAGGTGGGTCGGTCCATTGACAACTACTCAAGAGAAGTAAAGATTATTAAGAAAAGAAGAGAGAACCAACCACTGAATAATCTTGACAGCTCTTACCACATCCCAAATATATTGGAGAACTTGGAGAAAATGCCCCAAGAGATAATGTGGGAAAGAAAATTGACAAGATATTGAGAACAATAGTACTAAAAAAATATAAAAGTATATAAATTTTATTCAATAGGAAAATACAAAAAAGTATAGACAATAAACATCTAAAAACATTTGAATGGAACACATACTAATAGAATATAACAGCTGCTGAGTGTTGTGACATTCTAGACATAAAGTCGAATGTAAGTGGTGGTCGCAACAAATGCCAACATGTTTCGGAAAAAAGCCAAAAGGCTAAATTGATATTATGTTAATTTCCTTCCTAAGGGGTTAAATGGAAGCATGCTGATAGAATTCTATTTAAAAAAAAAAAAAAAAAAAAGGGATATATATAAACGCATGAGTAGATGAAAATTAGATATTTAGTAATAAACAAATATATATATATATATGTATTTTTTTTTAATCAGAAAAGTTTTTATTGTGTCATCATAACAGATGTACATTGTAAACATAGACATTGAGGTATTACAGGAAATCAGTTAACATCAGTATTATATTAATTTGTTGGTCTATAGCATGGAACTTAATCCTGATATTTCTAACAATACATTTAAATTATGCATTTGTTATCACTGCTTTTAGTTTCATACATTTTTCTCGTAGGTTAAGAAACAATGTACCTGACACATTGGTATTCCTTAACAAAACCTAGAAACTATAATTGAACCATCAACCTCCCGATGGGAAGGTGAACCTAACTAATGTCTTCTCTCACCACCGGGAACCGGTTGAATCACTGCGGACTGACCCTGAAAATGGTCTCTGTGTCCCCAAGCCATCCAACTACTATATAGTATCTTGATATGGTACAGACAGTCATCAAATGCTTTTAGATGTTCAGTGGTTTACATCAGGAGTAATCTGTCCAACACTAACTGAGAGGGTGCCAGGCCCGGGGTGTCCAGCCATGACTGCCAAATTTTATAGAACTTATTGACTGCGTTTCTGTGTTGATACGTCAGTTTTTCTTTGATTAGCGTGTTGTTAACCTGTTCGATCCACTGTTTTGTGGTTGGGCTATGGGATGTTAAACATAGACAAGCTATCTGCTTGCGTGCAATATACAGCAGTCTCGATACAGCTATATTTGTTCCTCGTCTACCGCACCCAACAAACATGTGATCGAGTGGAGCTGAACAGTGGACCGATGTATGGCTGATATGGTATTAGTCACCTCGCTCCAGTATCTGAAAAGTTTTGGGCATCGCCACAGCAGGTGTATAAGGTCTCCATTAGCCCCCTCACATCTGGGGCACAGAGGAGAGTCCCTCCTGCCCCATATGTGGAGAAGCACCAAGGTACGGTAGGTTCTATGTAAAATGAAGAGTTGGGAGAGCCTACACGATGGAGACACCGAAACGATCAGCAGGGACTGTAGACACAGTTCCCAATCCTCACCCCCTATCAAACAAATATATATTAATGCAGCAATTGATTTCACAATGGCAGAGAAAAACAGATATTTGCAATGCACAGTACTCACAGGTCGTGTGTTCCTTTTATGATAGTGCACAGCACCGTTGAAATAGATGGTACCTCACGCCTCAAAAAATGCTAAGTCCCATAGCAGGGCTAGACAAGAAGAGTAGAAGGGAGCAGAAAAGCGTTTCCCATTTCTCATAAGTCTTGCGAGATTCCCAAGCGGCATATATTAAAAGGATATGTGGAAGGCTGGGAAAGATGGGATTTCAGATAATAAAAATACATAAGAGGTGGGCGGCATAGTATGCAGGGAAAGCCCCCACGTGTAGATAGGCTAGTATTTTTAAAGGGAATAAAGAGAAAGAAAGGTGAAGAAAAATAATAAGAGTAAAGAAATAAGCTCAGCTACTTCCTCTTGCATTTCACAATGACTCATTGGAAAATTCCAGCATCCCATCACTTGGATGGTTTAGAAGGCACAGGGATCTTTGGGAAAGTATGTCTTTGGGAGATCCCTGAGACACCATTGGCCATTGTGTGGGCTTAGTTCAAATATGGCCATTTTTTGGCGAATACAGAATATTGGTTGTTATGTAACGGGTATCATCTTGAGAAGTTAACACAAAAGAACCAATGAGGAACCCACCATGGTACACTTTTGGACATTCCTAGAAATTGAAAGGCACCTATTAGTAAATGGAGAAACAAGAAAATGTGTTATTTAAAGACTGGATTATTATTTATTTATGTTTCATGTGTTTGCCTGGGATTGCTCGCAGTTTGTCCTGTATTTTAATAGGTTGCTATGGTGCGGGCAGGCCACCAACAGTACTGTAACAACCAATTATGCTCTAGGGCAGTGGTCTCCAAACTTCGCCCTATGCTTGCCTTTATTTGGCCCTTGGGACACTTTTCCACTTACTGAAACCAATGATGGGGCACGATTGCCCCCACTGAAACCAATGATGGGGCACTATTGCTCCCACTGAAACCAATGATGGGGCACTATTGCTCCCACTGAAACCAATGCTAGGTCACTATTCCTACCACTGACACCAATGATGGAGCACTATTCCTGCCACTGACACCAATGATGGGGCACTATTGACCCCACTGAAACCAATGATGGGGCACTATTGACCCCACTGAAACCTATGATGGAGCACTATTGCCCCCACTGACACCAATGGTGGAGCACTATTGCCCCCACTGACACCAATAATGGGGCACTATTCCTCCCACTGACACCAATTAAGGACCATTATCCTACTGATCCTACTGATAAGGAACTATTCCTGCCACTTACACCAATGGTGGAGCACTATTCCTGTCACTGACACCAATGATGGGACACTATTCCTCCCACTGACACCAATGATGGGACACTATTCCTCCCACTGACACCAATGATGGGACACTATTCCTTCCACTGATACCAGTGGTGGGGCACTATTCCTCCCACTGACCCCAACGATGAGGCACTATTCTTCCACCTAATGCCAAAGATGCACTGTTTTCTCCCACTGATGCCAGGACAGTTTCTACCCCTAATGGCCACAGTCCAGCCTCTCTAAAGTCTGAAGGACTGTAAACTGGCCCTTTGTTTAGAATGTTTGGAGACACCTGCTTTAGAGCCATGACTATAGTGCTGGTGGCTGGCTTGCCCGCTCCATGACAACGCATGACACTGATCTGCAGGGCCACTCCCAGCATCAGGAAAAGCCACCTCTGCCCAAGCCTGCTCTGCCTTCCACACTCTGCCATGCTGCTGGAGCTGTAAGGACATCTCTGGAAATTGAAAGGTGTCTATTAGTAAACGGAAAAACAATATAATATAATATATAATGTTGTCGGAAATTTCGAACGTCAAGAACGCAGTGACGTAGGACGAGCCGAGAATATTGAAGTTCATTAGCCAGTGCGGCTCTTGATTCCGAGCATGCGTGGAACTTTGTGAGTCGGAATTGTGTACACACGATCGGAATTTCCGACAACAAATTTTGTTGTCGGAAAATTTGAGATCCAGATCTCAAATTTTGTGTGTCGGAAATTCCAATGGAAAATGTCCGTTGGAGCCTACACACGGTCGGAATTTCCAATAACAAGCTCCCATTGAACATTTTCCGTCGGAAAATTAGACCGTGTATACGGGACATTATAGTTCGCACTGCTTCCCATACCTTATGAATTAAATAAAAAGTAGGGAATTTTCTTTTTATTATAAAAATGATGAGCTACTATTAATTGAACTAGAGGGTACTTTTGGAATTGGGATATTTATTGTATATTCTCTTTTTATTTTATATAAATTGATTAAGTTTATTTTCAAATATCAAAATATTACATTCTTTTATGTGCAATCTCACTCATGAAATTATAATTACCCCCCCTTTTCCTCCCTCCCTCCCTCCCTCCCCTCTCTCTCTCTCTCTCCCCCCTCCCACCCCCATATCTCAAACCTTCATAATTCCTCCTAAGCCTCCATCATTTTCAAATGTTCTACTGTGTTTTTAAACTCACTCCACCTCCCCCATATACTGCTGAATACTTCCATTGAATCTTCACTTCTATGTATGGTTTCTTCTATTGATCTTAACCATTCTATCTTTAATATTCAATCTTTCATTAGTGGGGGATCAGAAGTCCTCCATACTTTTGGGATTAGACTCTTAGCCGCATTCAGCAGATGGGGTATCAATGTATTTTTATTTTGGGCTAATGTTTTGCTTGTATCATGGAACAAGCATGTCCATGGCTCTTTCCTGATTTGTTCTCCCGTTATTTGGTAGATATTATCTATAATTTTTTCCCAATATGGCTGAATCTTTATACAATCCCACCATAAGTGTACAAATGTTCCCAGAGCATCGCATCCCCTCCAACACTTTAATGAGGTCTCTACGTTTAGTTTCTGTGCTCTCTGTGGGACAATGTATCATCTTGCTATCAATTTATAGCACATTTCTGTTGTCCTGACATCTCTAGAGGTTGTGCATACTGCTTTTAAGATCCTACTTCTATGTTCCTCATCCCGTAGATCTCCTATCTCTTCCTCCCATTTCCTCAAATAAGGCGGATACCTAGGTTCTATTTCCTCTCCTAATATTTTATATATTTTGGACGTGCTCTGTCCCAGGCACCGCAATGTTGCAATTGTGATGCAATAAATTATAGTCTTGCGTTAGGTATCGCAATTCCCCCCTTATCTATGGCCTGTTGTAATGTTTCAAATCTAATTCTAGGTTTTTCACCATTCCATACAAAATCCCTAAAAACCGAGTCGATAGTCCAGAATAATCGTAACGTCAACCATATGGGGCAGTTATGTAGTACATATAGCATTTGGGGCATCCACACCATCTTCACCAAATTCGCTCTCCCTACCACATGGACAACGGGAATTTACTCCAGGTTTTGCTTAATTGTCTAAATTTAACAATAAGAGGGAGTATGTTCTTATTCGCATATTCTGTAATATTTGGTGTAATTGCCACTCCAAGATATTTAAATGATGTGACCAGGGCCATCTGATGGGCCTGGCGTGGAAGATCCAAATGCACAGGGTCTAGAGGCAGCATTACGGATTTGTCCCAATTAATATTAAATCCTGAAAAGGATCCATACACAACTATCAAGGACATAACTGCGGACAGGGATGAGCCTGTATCCCCCAAAAACACTAGGGTATCAGCCGCATATAGGGCTATCTTATCTTCACCTGTAGATCTACGGAATCCCACAATATCTGTAGAAGAACAAAGAGCCTCCGCCAATGGTTCAATGGCCAGAGCAAAAAGAAGCAGGGATAGAGGACATCCTTGCCTCGATCCTCTGGTCCATGAAAAAAAGGGGCGAAACACATCCATTCACCTGTACCCTTGCACTTGGGGAATTATGTATCCATTTTATAAATCTAGGGCCAATCTAGGGCCAAATCCATATCGTTTTAAGCAATTGCCCCGTTGTCCCCCCCCCCCCCCGGATCTGCCCCTGCTGCTGCATAATGCAGTTGGCTATGAAGAAATTCTTTTTTAGTATCTTCATTTGGATTACTTGTATATAGGAATTCGGCCTTCATCATATTATCAGCTAGGGTTTTTTCCCACTGCCTAGAATGTTTCTTAATTTTTGATATCTGCGCAATAAGGAGACCTTGGAGGTACTGTTTCAATGCATCTCAATATATTAGAAGTGAGACTGAAGTTCTATTTAGATTCCGATAAATAATTAGTTCAGTCATTCCCACAGATGAAGAAAAAAGTGACATCCAATACGGTTTTAACCTTCCATAGAGTACAACCTGGATTAGTCCTAAAAGAGAAATTTAACACTATAGGGGAATGATCTGAAATACCCCTGGCCTAATATTTAATATTCCGAAGATATTGGAGCAAGGAATGTGTTCCCAGTGCCAAGTCTATTCTAGAAAGAGTTTTATAACTGCTAGAAAAGCATGAAAATCGCCTATTTGTTGGATTACGCTGTCTCCAGAGATCTATTAATCCCAATTCCACTACATATCTAGCAAAAGCCGTAAGCCCCAATGAAGTTTGCTTATCCATTTAAATAATAATTATCTATTGCAGAATCCATATATTTGTTAAAATCTCCAACCAATAAGCATGCACTTTCTGATTTGTCAGATACAAACTGAATATAGTCTTTAAATACTTCTGATGAATAAGGCGGGGGAATATATATATTTCCAATCACGTATAGTCGACCTGATAATGTACAGTGCAAAAAAATAAATCGACCTTTACTATCCTTAATGTGTCTACATGTAAAATCCAATCCATTAGATATGCGGTAAGTATAGAAACTCCTCTGGAGTATGTTGTGTATATATAGTGTCATATAGGGAATTAAACAAATTCCTTTTCAACCACTTCAGCCCCAGAATGATTTATCCCCTTCCTGACCAGAGCACTTTTTGCGATACAGCACTGCATCGATTTAACTGATGATTGCACGGTCGTGCGACGTTGAACCCAAATAAAATTGACGTCCTCTTTTTCCCACAAATAGAGCTTTCTTCTGGTGGTATTTGATCACCTGTGCGGTTTTTATTTTTTTGCACTATAAACAAAAAACGAGTGACAATTTTGAAAAAAAAAGCAATATTTTTTTACTTTTTGATACAATAAATATCCCCCCCCTTCCACAGTTTAGGCCGATGTGTATTCTTCTACATATTTATGGTAAAAAGAAATTGCAATAAGCGTTTATTGATTGGTTTGCGCAAAAGTTATCACGTCTACAAAATAGTGGATAGATTTGTGGCATTTTTATTAATAATATTTTTTTTTTATTAGTAATGGCAGGAGTCTTTTTATTGTGACTGTGACATTGCGGTGGGCAGATTGGACACTTGACACTTTCTTCGGACCATTGGCATTTATACAGCGATCAGTGCTATAAAAATGCACTGATTACTGTGTAAATGTCACTGGCAGGGAAGGGGTTAAACACTAGGGGGCGATCAAGGGGTTAACTGTGTTCCCTCAGCATGTTCTAACTGTAGGGGGGATGGGCTCACTAGAACATGACAGAGATCCCAGGAGGCAGTAGATCCCTGTAATGTTGCTAGGCAGAACAGGGAAATGCCTTGTTTACATAGGCATCTCCCTGTTCTGCCTATCCGTGCCACGATTGCGGGCAACCAGTGGACATAGTGTCCGCGGGACCTGCGGGCATGCTCATGCGGCGAGCACGCCCGCTAGCCGCAGCTGACCCAGCGACATATGGGTACGTTGTTTTGCGCACCCATGCCACTTTGCCAATGTATATCGGCATGAGCCGGTCGGCAAGTGGTTAAAGGTTTGCATATCTTGTCTGATTTAAAGTCAAGTCTTCCCTCTTTCCTTATAAATTACAAGAAAGAATATTCACAGAGCTGTTACGTGTAGTAATGGCTTTCATTATATCTGTCAGCGTAATTGCATGTTCTGTATCTGAGTTATTTAAGGTATTCAATATATTTGAGGATTTAAGAGAGTTATTACACAAGACATTCTCTAATGCTCTGTTACTGCATCATCTGAGTGTTCAAGTTGAGTTTTTTACTCCTTCCGTGCCCCGGGACATAACTAAGCCAGCAGAGGAGATTGATGCTGCAGACAGATTTTCCTCTTTATCCGTATCTTTTGCACGTGCAAATTTCTGAAGATGGGTAGCAATGTCTCGGGGCTTATCCTTTCCAGCATTCTGTGTGTGTTCTTGTCAGTGCTATTCTGAGAAGTACCTTCAGTTGTAGACTGGTCCCCAGAGTGATCTGCAGTCCCTTATTCCTCTGTGTCATCCTCGCACTCTTTGTCCCTGTTTCCCTCGACCCACCACAAATGGAAGCTTATAAGTGGGGGGTGAAATACAGAGAGTAAATAATATAAAATTTTGAAAAAAAAACCACAGATACCACCTGGATATCAGGGGGGGGGGGGGGGGGGCTGGAAGTAAGCCTGTATGCAGAAAACAGCAAGTAATGTGACAGGAGGATCTCTGATGGGACGAGAGGATCTCTGATGGGACGGGAGGATCTCTGATGGGATGGGATGACCTCTGATGGGACGGGAGGACCTCTGATGTGATGGGAAACTCGCATGTAATGAAGGGACTCTGTGAAGCAGGAGCTCTGATGTAATGTGACTATATGGAAGGAGGGCTCTGATGCAAAGTTAATTTCGTCAAGGTGGTTAAGTGCATTGTCCCAGGCTCAGGTTTCCTATTGATAGATAACATTCAAATTTTTTACTCTTTACACCAAGGTGCCTCAAAGTTTTGCATACTTTTAAAGGGTGCTGTGACTGAAAATTTTTTGAAAGATGTTGTTAGGTAATGTTACCTTTTTGGGGCAAATGTTGGGCTAATGTCCAGCAATTTTACTTTATTTTTAGGGTAAATGTTCCCCAAAGAAATGAGGGAAGATGTTGGGTGGATTGTACATCAAATTGTTTAGCAATAGATCCTGTAGAACAAACTTTAAAAATATATGTACTGTGCATCTGCGCACTAAAACTATACAATAAAATGAGAGACAATAGGAGTTACGTGGTAGCTGGAAACAGCAAAGAAATAAGAGGAAGGCTAACAAGTGGCAGTGGTATGAAGTGGTGGCTCTGTCAATTACTGGAGGAGGATGCGCTGGTGGATCAAGGCTTGAGAAGAATATGCTAGATATGCTTGCATGCTGGATTAAAGTATATTTTAATTGCGAAGTGCTTTTAAATAGACAGCTGGGCAGATCTACGAAACATATCAATTACGCTAAAATGAAATATGGAAGCATTGATTTTGATGGGCATTCTTCAACAGCCCCATTATATATGGAACACACAACAGTCTACTTAGACTAAAGATATACTACAGGAAAACATCTGAAACACAGATGAAGTACATATATGTGAGCTGTCTTACCTGCCAAATGACTGTCCATCTAGTCCTGAGATTTACATAGCCCCATCACACAGCATAGCCATCCTGGTGACCTGACTTTTATTCTACTACAGTTTAGCAATACAAACTTGTTACCCATACTTAATTAAAAAGGGGCTTTAGGCTTAGTTGAGGCTTAGTTGAGGCTAATGGTTTGAAATCGACAGTTCTCCACAAAATCCCCCCCACCACCAACAAAAGGGTGACCCAAATTGAGAAATCCACATATAAGTGAACCAGAAAAGTGCCAAACATTTGTCTCAATAGCCTAAAAAAATCCTTTATTCATGTCACAAATAGTAGGAAAGCAAAATGCTTCCAACATGTTTTGATAGTCCACAGACTCCCACTTAATATGACATCAAGTGTTTGAGTTAATGCAGCCTGAAGGTTTACATGTGATGTTAGCAGCATCAATAGACTCAGAGCTGTCACTCAGGGGATACTCTATGGTGGTCAATTTGAAGGGCCTCAATAGCCATGCATTTTCATACATTAAGGTATACAGTGGTGTGAAAAAGTGTTTGCCCCCTTCCTCATTTCCTGTTCCTTTGCATGTTTGTCACACTTAAGTGTTTCGGAACATCAAACCAATTTAAACAATAGTCAAGGACAACACAAGTAAACACAAAATGCAATTTGTAAATGAAGGTGTTTATTATTAAAGGTGAAAAAAAATCCAAACCATCATGGCCCTATGTGAAAAAGTGATTGCCCCCCTTGTTAAAAACATACTATAACTGTGGTTGTCCACACCTGAGTTCAATTTCTCTAGCCACACCCAGGCCTGATTATTGCCAAACCTGTTCACAATCAAGGCATCACTTAAATAGGAGCTGCTTGACACAGTAAGGTCCACCAGAAGATCCTTAAAAGCTACACATCATGCCGAGACCCAAAGAAATTCCGGAACAATTGAGAAAGAAAGTAATTGAGATCTATCAGTCTGGAAAGGGTTATAAAGCCATTTCCAAAGCTTTGGGAATCCAGCGAACCACAGTGAGAGCCATTATCCACAAATGGCGAAGACATGGAACAGTGGTGAACCTTCCCAGGAGTGGCCGGCTGCCCAAAATTACCCCAAGAGCGCAGCTACGACTCATCCAAGAGGTCACAAAAGACCCCACAACAACGTTCAAGGAACTGCAGGCCTCACTTGCCTCAGTTAAGGTCAGCGTTCATGCCTCCACCATCAGGAAAAGACTGGGCAAAAATGGCCTGCATGGCAGAGTTCCAAGGAGAAAACCACTGCTGAGCAAAAAGAACATCAAAGCTCGTCTCAATTTCTCCACAACACATCTTGATGATCCCCAAGACTTTTGGGACAACATTCTGTGGACCGATGAGACAAAAGTGGAACTCTTTGGAAGGTGTGTGTCCAAGTATATCTGGCGTAGAAGGAACACTGCATTTCAGAAAAAGAACATTATACCAACAGTAAAATATGGTGGTGGTAGTGTGATGGTCTGGGGCTGTTTTGCTGCTTCAGGACCTGGAAGACTTGCTGTGATAAAAGGAACTATGAATTCTGCTGTCTACCAAGAGATCCTGAAGGAGAATGTCCGACCATCTGTTCGTGTACTCAAGCTGAAACGAACTTGGGTTCTGCAGCAGGACAATGATCCTAAACACACCAGCAAGTCCACCACCGAATGGCTGAAGAAAAACAAAATGAAGACTTTGGAGTGGCCTAGCCAAAGTCCTGACCTGAATCCTATTGAGATGTTGTGGTATGACCTTAAAAAGGCCGTTCATGCTCGAAAACCCTCTAATGTAACTGAATTAGGACAATTCTGCAAAGATGAGTGGGCCAAAATTCCTCCAGGACGCTGTAAAAGCCTCAATGCACGTTATCGCAAACGCTTGGTTGCAGTTGTTGCTGCTAAGGGTGGCCCAACCAGTTATTAGGTTTAGGGGGCAATCACTTTTTCACACAGGGCCATGATGGTTTTGATTTTTTTTCACCTTTAATAATAAACACCTTCATTTACAAATTGCATTTTGTGTTTACTTGTGTTGTCCTTGACTATTGTTTAAATTGGTTTGATGTTCCGAAACACTTAAGTGTGACAAACATGCAAAGGAACAGGAAATGAGGAAGGGGGCAAACATTTTTTCACACCACTGTACCTTCAAGTTAGGCAACCCATTCAAAATGAAAGGACTATAGTGCATCTCAATGCCCAAAAATGTTGGCCTTGCTGTATTTTTTGCATTTATTGCAATGCACACTGAAGAAGTTGGAGTAGAATAACCCCTAGCATTGGGGTCAGTGGACACCATAATAAGCCCCAGCATTGGTCTCAGCAGATGCCATAATAACCCCCAGCATTGGTGTCAGCGGATGCCATATTAACCCCCAGCATTGGTGTCAGCTGATGCCATAATAACCCCTAAGCATTGGTGTCCATGGCAGTAATATTAATTCCCAACATTAGTGTCATTGGATGACATCATAACCACCAGCATTGTTGTCAGTGGCAGTAATGTTAATTCCCAACATTGGTGTCAGTGGATGACATAACCCCAAGCATTGGTGTTGGTGATTGCCATAATAACCCCCAGAATTTGTGTTGGTGGATGCCATAATAACCCTCAGCATTGGTGTCAGTGGATGCCATAATAACCCTCAGCATTGGTGTCAGTGGATGCCATAATAACCCCCAGCATTGGTGTTAGTGGATGCCATAATAACCCCCAGCATTGGTGTTAGTGGATGCCATAATAACCCCCAGCATTGGTGTTGGTGGATGCTATAATAACCCCCAACATTGGTGTCAGTGGATGCCATAATAACCCCCAGCATTGGTGTCAGTGGCAGTAATAATAACTTTCAGCATTGGTGTTGGTGGACTCAATAATAACCCTCAACCTTGGTGTCAGTGGACACAATAATAACTCCCAGCATTGGTGTCAGCAGACGCCCCATAATAACCCCTGGGCATTGGTGTCAGTGCTATTACCCTTCCCTACCCACATTGGTGGTCGAAGGCAGTGAAATTGAATCGCCCCCCCCCCCCCCCCTCCTGCATTGGTGGTCAGTGGCAAAAGGGTAACCTTTTCCTGCCCTGATCACAAATGCAGGTGGGAGTATGGGGGTTAAAATTTCACTGCCACGACCACTAAGGCAAGGTGGGGAGGAATGAAAGTTAACTCTGCCCACGTTACAGTCTTCCTTTAAGCACCTGGCACCCTGCTGCTGTTCTGCCACCTAACTGGTACCAGTGCTCTTTTGTATTAGACTTAACTCCTCCCCCAGCAGCTTAATTTATTTACAGAGGTTAGGGGAGTGGTGGAGGAGCTTGGCCAGCACAGACAATAATAAGACACTCCCCAAAAAAGAAGAGGGCAAAGAAAAGGGCTGTTTAAAGTGGATGTAAACCCAAATTTTTTATTTATTTTTTTGATGTCATAATGTAGAGAATAAGATTTCCTTTCATTTGAGCCCAGTCTAGCCACACAGATTTACTCGAGGCCTGAGCAATCGTATTTTATTGATCAGTTAGAGAAATCTTGACAAAGTCTTGCAAAACGCCCCCTTGCTGTGAGTGACAGGTGATTTACATATCATGCACTAGCCTGAGACAGGCACATCCTGTGTAAAAAGTTCACAATTCACATCCCCCTCCCCTCCCCTCCAGCTCTCCCAGCTTTACTGTGTTTTGACTGGATGTTTCTCATCATGGGATGCAGTGAACAGTCAGCAGACTATAGACAGATGTATAGTAAATACTAAAGCGCTGTTATTTAAAAATATAAAATATAAAACCAAAGTAATACATAGATAAGATAGCTAAATGATATGCTGCACCATCTAAAGTGTAACCTACACTTAAAAGTTTATATAAAGGACTTTCAATCAATGTAAAAAAAGTGCGCAAATCAACCTTAATCTATAGAGATCTTGAGTAAATAAATATGTTCCAGTCTGTGCTAAATAAATAAATACGTGCTCCAAAAAATAAATTAATGTGCAAATGTTAAAACAATGCACTAACTTCACCACCGGTATCAATCCAATGCTGATTAGATACCAATTACTGTGATGTGACAATAAATTAATAAATAAATCATTTCATTAATTGCGTGCTCAATTAAATAAATACAATTCTGCAGTTACTGTAAATAAATAAATGTGCAAATGTTAAAACAATGCACTAACTTCACCACCGGTATCAATCCAATGCTGATTAGATACCAATTACTGTGATGTGACAATAAATGAATAAATAAATCAATTCATTAATTGCGTGCTCAATTAAATAAATAAAATTCTGCAGTTGCTGTGAGAAACTGTTGCTTTAAAATCCATACGGTGCAAATGAATATATTGATCCAAATTATAAATAATAAATATAGTGCAAATTGTAGATAGTGTTCCAATAAAATGCTAGTGCAATATACAAAGTGCTGGTACAGGTTTTACTCCGGTAAATTTCCTACTAATGAAAAATTATAGAATGCCTAGGTGTTTCTTTTACTCACATGTACCCAAAAGGGTTAAGGCGCATATAGTTGGAAAGGTCGGGCTCCTTTTGCGGGGCTGTCAGCCCTTCTCCTCCTCACTCTGTCCTTGCTTCCACACGGCGTCACTCAGGCTCCTCCTTCCCGACGCGTATCGTCACAGGTCACGTGACTTTCTCTATCCCTTGATAGGCATTCTATAATTTTTCATTAGTAGGAAATTCTGCGCAATGTTTGTAATTTTTTTCTCTTTCATGCAAATACCGGAGCAAGATTATAATGAAAATCAGTTCTCATAGCATTTGTGATATTTGGTAAATGTATGGGGCGGCTATAATACCGGAGTAAAACCTGTACCAGCACTTTGTATATACTTTGTATATTGCACTAGCATTTTATTGGAACACTATCTACAATTTGTATTATAGCCGCCCCATACATTTACCAAATATCACAAATGCTATGAGAACTGAAAAAATGGCTAATAGATGTGCATTAATCCACTGGCGAAAAATCTGCTTTTAGTTTAAAAAATTCTGGTTTTGAACGTGCTTCATAAATGAGTAAATTAATGAATTAAAAAGCAAATAAATAAAGAAAATGAATCAACTTCCGTTTTTTTGCTTTGCTGTCTTCACTAATTTTCATTATAATCTTGCTCCGGTATTTGCATGAAAGAGAAAAAAATTACAAACATTGCGCAGAATTTCCTACTAATGAAAAATTATAGAATGCCTATCAAGGGATAGAGAAAGTCACGTGACCTGTGACGATACGCGTCGGGAAGGAGGAGCCTGAGTGACGCCGTGTGGAAGCACGGACAGAGTGAGGAGGAGAAGGGCTGACAGCCCCGCAAAAGGAGCCTGACCTTTCCAACTATATGCGCCTTAACCCTTTTGGGTACATGTGAGTAAAAGAAACACCTAGGCATTCTATAATTTTTCATTAGTAGGAAATTTACCGGAGTAAAACCTGTACCAGCACTTTGTATATTGCACTAGCATTTTATTGGAACACTATCTACAATTTGCACTATATTTATTATTTATAATTTGGATCAATATATTCATTTGCACCGTATGGATTTTAAAGGAACAGTTTCTCACAGCAACTGCGGCATTTTATTTATTTAATTGAGCACGCAATTAATGAATTGATTTATTTATTCATTTATTGTCACAGTAATTGGTATCTAATCAGCATTGGATTGATACCGGTGGTGAAGTTAGTGCATTGTTTTAACATTTGCACATTTATTTATTTACAGTAACTGCAGAATTGTATTTATTTAATTGAGCACGCAATTAATGAAATGATTTATTTATTAATTTATTGTCACATCACAGTAATTGGTGGGGTAGTGGGGATTCACAGTGGCAGCATTTGGCACACCGGCAGCATTTAATGGGCACACCGGCAGCATTTGATGGGCACAGTGGTGGCATTTGGCACAGTGGTGGCATTTGATGGCACAGTGGCGGCATTTGATGGGCACAGTGGCGGCATTTGATGGGCACACTGGCGGCATTTGATAAGAAATCGGTTCCTTTATATGCAGCCACCCACTTGTGACTAGGCCCTGGTGTTCCAACATCGGGCTCGGAGTAAAGAGCTTTGTCCGAAGGTCGGGGGGGGTTTCTCTCCATGGTTTCTTGCATCACTGGTAAGTCCTTTATATAGACTATAGACAGACAAGTGATTTAGGGGACATGTATGTAGTCAGAGCTGGGCAGAGTAGAACATCCAGTGATCTGATGATAACCTGTATCAGGCTAGTGCATGATATGTAAATCACCTGTCACTCACAGCAAGGGGGCGTTTTTGACAAAGTTTTCAAGACTTTGTCAAGATTTCTCTAACTGAACAATAAAAGAGGATTGCTCAGGCCTCGAGTAAATCTGTGTGACAAGACTGGGCTCAAATGAAAGGAAATCTTATTCTCTACATTATGACATCAAAAAAATAAATAAAAAATTTTGGGTTTACATCCACTTTAAGGGTATTAACAATTCTTTGAGTAGTCACATTTTCTATCAAGTTCGAGCACACATTACAAATGATTAAAATCCATTCACAGAATGAAAAAAACTCCGCAAGTGAAACAAACACCACAAATAAGCATTTCAAATAGTAGATTTTTGTATGCTTTTACCTGCATTTTTTTTTTTTTATGCTGCTGATAAGGTTTGCTGTAATGATAGGCAGTTGAACAAGTAAAACACTGGGGTCACCGTCCTATATACTGTATACAGGATGCCAGAGTTCACAGGACTGGCTAAACAGAACCACTATTTTTTTTTTTTTAGCAGGTAAATTAGATCCCATATGTGTAATTGGATCACAGGTCCATGGAGAGGCACCCGCCAGCAGTTCCATTAAAAAGCTCAACAAAACTGTATGGCACAAAATGCGTCACTGTTTTACTTCCCGCCACCTCTGTGTGCAGGTTAAATTAAATTCAATTCAGAAGTGTTCAGAACGTGCAACGAATATACCAACAAGCACCAGTTTACACAAGCCTTTATTTATAAAAAGAACTGCAATGACTCTGTATACACAAACTAAATCTGTCCCTGCAATAGTTCTTTATCACTACAATGGGAGGTTGTTGGCCCCCGTTAAAGGGAAGAACCATCTTCCGCTCTAAATTATACATGAAAAAAACAAGAATAAACTCCTTAGGATTTTAAGATACTAGGTAGGGTAACAACCATACACAAGTAAAGATTATTTATACATTATATTATTTTAGGTATACATTTATATAATTTATATTCGATTATATTATATTTTTTTATTGTATTTTATAATTTTTATATTTCTTTATTATAATATTTTTTTTATTATTCAATTATTAGTTCCAATATTATTTTATTTGTATAATTTATAAGAAAGAAAAAAAAAACTTAAAATCAATACATAAAAATCAGGGGGCTGGCAGTTGTCATTACTATAAACACCAGTCCAAAACAAATGCAGACAAGATCACATAATAATTAGGCAGTATAAACAAAACTAGACAAACCGCTTAATATACATATACATAGTGCTCTGGGGTTTAATCAGGGAGCTTCTCCCTAAAATTGGCCTGGTTTTTACTTTCCTCTTCTACCACCAGGTGGCCGGGCACTTGGAGTTATTAGATTGAGAAGGACAACTCAAGGTCCGGTTATGGGTATATGGGGAGTCTCAGCCAATGGGCAGGGATTTTGTTGAATCCCTTGGCCTGCTGGGAGAGCCTATATATTTAGGTGAGGTCAGTTGATTCAGGTTCTTGTGTGCCACCCAGACCGCAGTCTGTGTGGATGTGTGTCGTCTGCCCCGGGCTGCTATGCCAGAGATTTGGCCTATCACGTGGGCATCAGGCTGCCAGGCTATGTGAGGGCCTATCCAGAAGTGAGAGGGCAGCGCAGGGTTGGGACTGCAGCTTGCAGTCCTACCAAAAGTGACGGTTCTGCCGGCCAGAGAACCTGCCGTGGTCATAGGTAGAAGGGAAGCTGTTGCCACTAAGGGTCCAATCGCCTTTAACAGGGACCACAGTGAGTAACTGAAGCAAGTACCGGAGCAGTATTCTCACCGAACGGGCACAGTGGAGAAGTCAGGGACCCAACCAGCGGAGGTGACGCTTGCAGAGCAGCCTTGTGTGCCAAGCTATGGACCCAGCCGGTCAGAAGGGGTGAAGCTTGAAGGTACCCGAAGTGCCAAGCTAGGGACCCAGCAGGGAAGCGTGGGTGACACTTGAGCAAGATAGCACCGCAAAAGCCTTGAGGAGCTCACAGGATTCAGAGTCAGTGAATCAGAGGGTCCAGTGAGAGACCAGGAGCTCAAGGGGCAGAAGAACTGCAAGGAGAAGTTGTAGTACCGCTGAGAGAACTATTACTTTGAGTTAGGAACTGTTTAAGTACTTTTGCCATAGGAGACAGCAATTCTGCACGTGCAGAAGTGGCACCTTGCTGGGGCCTTTTCCTGTATGGCTGTCCTCCTGTAGAGGTCTTGGAGTCTGCCATTTGATATTGCAACTATAGGGGGGCATGGCCCTAACCTTAATACCTTAACTGTTATATTGCAAAATATAAAAAGGACTGTCAAAGAAATAAAACCTCTTTTACATCCAAGAAATGTCTGGCGTCCAATGACTTTTACCACCTTGTCACCCACTATGCCTCACAACCCACCACATACTGAAGGATGTCAGCTATCCCTGGCCCTGGAGGTCCTCATTAGACCAAAGGAGGCCTGGGACCTTGCTACATACAAATTAAATATGTGAATGTCGACTGTCTGTGAAGGTTTTCACTTTTATGGGTCATGGTTCCATTTTACCTGGCTTCTGTTATGTTGAAGAGGTTTTGCCAACCCTCCCATGTAGCTTCTTTGGCTCTCAGTGGGCAGGCTTTTGTTTGCTCATGGGCGAGGCTAGCCAGGTGGCAGAGGTTTAAAGGAAACAGGCAGCACAAATGTAAGCATTCCTTTTACATAATCAGCAGTTATCACAATGCGATCTTCTTTCAAAGTTCAACTTTGTACAACAAGGCACCTATAGGCCCCTTTCACACGAGGCGGATCTCCCTTGCACGGAGATCTCTGTTGATCTCCGCTGAGCCGGTCGAGGCTTGTCGAGCGCCGCTGGTCTCTATGGAGTGATCGGATGAAAACGGACAGCATGTCCGTTTTCATCAGATCTCACCCGATCTGATCTGCCAGCGACAGATCCGGACGTAAAGCCATCCGTCTGCTTTTGACGGATCGGACGGGGTCGAATGTCAGTGGACATGTCACCGCTGACATCCGTCACTCCATAGACTAGCATGGAGCGCCCGTTCAGGTTCGCCATGAAAACTGAATACAGAAGGTTTATATATTGAGATTGTATGTGTTTTTATACTATGTAATGCACTTTGTGATTATTTAGAAAGTGCAACTCATTATCTTTTATCTTTTTAGCTATTTTTTATTAGAAGGAATATCTTCTTTTGTGTCTGCTGCTGTTTTGTTTTTTTCTACCACAAATTGGTCGGTTTTCACAATTTTACGTTTGACCTATCTACAGTATATTTATATACACATGACAGTTTAATGCATCAAGAAGATGTGTGAAGTTTTCATACCCATGAGGTTTCCCTAAAGGTGGCTTACCTGAAAGGCTGTTGGCCTAGCCGGTGCGGTGGGCAGGGTTATGGTAGCCTTCCTTAGAATTAGAACCGACTCCAGAAGGGTCTGTGAGCATCCCTATGTGGTCTCTACTCAACAGAAACCTGTCTCTTGTGCTAGATCTACCTTTACCTCACAAGGTCTCTGTCCATATCTGGAACTGTCAGCACTGTGGGCTCAACTAAACCGGCAATACAGAGTCTACATACTGTAAAATTTGTCAGGGCTTGGATCTGAACCTTCAACCTCTGTGATGTCTGGTTGTGGCTCTTCTCACTGTGCCTCCTGTCCTGAGATGCTGGAATTGGCTTGATTCTATCTCTGGCTCCTAAAAAAATCACAATGATGTCTTCCTTTAGGATTGACGGATCAGCTCAACTGGTAGCAAAAATATTTCAAACACTAGATACAGATGCTACTTCTGTAGAAAATGCTGATGCACATGGGTGTCTCCCAAATCCCCAAGCAAGAGGTGTAGGGTGTCTTCACAGTCTTTAATTGGCACTAAGCTGTCTTTGTGGTAAGCAAGCAGGATATTGCACCTTGCCGCTCCTCTTCTATCAGGCTCTGGTGCATAGAGGTTGAAGTTACTCTGTCCCTTTGGTTAATCCTGAAGCTCAAGTTACTGTTGCACAGACCACCTGTTGAACAGGTCCCTATCTTGGATTCCATGAGGGCTTTAGCTACACCTAACAGGCTGAAAAGGTGTGAGGTTTTAGTGCTTGCTCGCTCTCTCTCTCTCTCTCGCTCTGTGGTTCTCCTGCTCTGTCTTCTGCCCAGGGTCCCCCCAGCACAGGGGTCCCCACCAGGCAACTGGACACTGGACACCTGCTGCCAGGGTATTCATGGCCTATCCCACACCCAGAGATTGAAGGAGACTCCATAAATATTCAGGCCTAGTCTCTGTCCCTTCACCTTCTAATTTCTAGAACCCTATAGCCAGTTTCAGAAGCCATGGGAAGGTAACAGAGACATCACGATGACATCATGATCATGTGACCACGTGGTCTACCACAGAAATAGGGAGTAATTTGACGACCCTGCAATTGCCACAGCCCTGCTAAACTGCTTACAATTTACCAACATCCTCACCAATACCTGCCTACATACATCAGATAGGTGCAAATGGTGGCGCTACCCATTCAAGTGAATAAGGCCGCTCTGCAAGCTCCGATCAGCTATGTGCAATACACGTAGTGGGTTAGTGTGTAGTCCAAGAGGGTTGATGCAGGTGGTGAGCATGCGATACTACGACTCCTCGCCGCCTGTCAAATGCTCTCTGAAGAGCAGTCTGAAAGCGATCTGAACGCTGAGATGCGCCAATGATGTCACATGTCTAAACCTAGCCTTACCACCATTTGAAAAAAAAAATCCCATAGAGTACTCAAGTGTGTTTTACATTATTACAAGTTCAATCATCTTACGCATCAGATAACAAATGCAATTTACTATGTAAAAGAAAATGATAGGATCAGACGCTGTTCTTGTTGTCATTCAGAAATATGTCAGCCAACATACAGGAAGCATTACAGCTGCAATATTTCCTTATTGTTAATTAATGTAATTATTATAGCAGCATTCTGGGGGAATCTCCCCTTTAAATTATTACAGTCATTCATTTTAAAGTTACACTAAATGTAATTATTTTTTATTTTTTTTTAATAACAAACATATCATACTTACCTCCACTGTGCAGCTCGTTTTGCAGAGTGGCCCCAAACCTCCTCTTTTGGGGCCCCCCAGCAGCTCTCTCGGCTCCTCCTTGCATCAGATTATCCCCTGGGAGAAGCACTCTCCCAGGGGGGGTTACCTTGTGGGCGTGCTCCCGAGTCCAGCATTTGGCGTCCATAGACGCCGAATGCAGGACTCGGCCCCGACACAGTCATTTTTGATCTTTCTAAATCTGCAGTTTTCATTAAAATAAGCCTGGGTGATTCTGCTATGAAGTTCCTGGTTCAGGTATTTCCTGCTAGGCTACAATCATTAGGGTGGCTGGAGCGGATAGTAGACTACAGTGGCAGGACAAGGTCATCCAGTGCCCAGGGCATAGATGGGAAACTGGTGGACAAAGTCATTACTTGAGTGCAATCGGCCTGTACTCAGCAGCTCACCATAAAAACGGCAAAACCTCGGAAGGGGTAATTTACCAGAGTTGGGGAAAATCAAAATCATTAGGAGTACAAAGTCTTTATTGTCCACCTGGTTACAGCAACTGGGTCAAAAGACAGCCAAAGCATTTTGGGTGCCACACTCAGGCCTTGCTAATTCTACTGTACAAGTCAGGACCTTGCTGGAGTTGCTGGACAGCTTTCTTCTCATCTGTTAGACAATTTTGCCTTGTACCTTGGTTTTTTCGTGAGCCTTGAACTCTTTGCTTCTCCCATGAACTTCCTGATTTAACCTGTTCAGATCCGCGCTATAGCCGAATGATGACTACAGTGCGGATGTGCTTTTTCCGGGAGGCCGTCTATTTACGTCCTCCCCTATCAAAGCTGGCCACTCCCCCTAAAGGGTGTGCGCATCGCGCGCTGTGATAACCTGAGTAAATGATACTCGGGTGATCACAGATCCGAGTATGGGGCCGATCCCGGCTCCTTACCACGTGGTCAGCCAATGAAAGCTGATCACGTGATGTAAACAGAGGCTCAGTAATTGTTTTTTTTTCTTCTCACGCTGATAGCGTGAGAAGAAAAAAAGCTGATCGCCGGCTTTTGTTGGCAGGGACATCGGCCGCGAAGAGGAAGATCATCTGTGCCCACCAGTACCGCTTGCCAATGCCAGCAATCAGTGCCCACCAATCAGTGCCCACAGTACATCAGTGCCACATATCAGTGTCCACAAGTGCCACCTATCAATGCCCACCAATAGTGCCACCTAGCAGTGCTGCATATAAGTGTCACCTACCAGTGCGGTTCAGTGCCCATCAATGCCACCCATCAGTGCACATCACTGCCACTCATCAGTGCCCATCAGTGCCAGCTATCAGTGCCACCTATCAGTGCAAGCTTTTAGTGCCCTTCAGTGCCACCTATCAATGCCCTTCAGTGCCACCCACCAGTGCCGCCTTATCAGTCCCCATCAGTGCCGCCTTATCAGTCCCCATCAGTGCCACCTTATCAGTCCCCATCAGTGCAGCCTTATCAGTCCCCATCAGTGCAGCCTTATCAGTGCCCATCAGTGCAGCCTTATCAGTCCCCATCAGTGCAGCCTTATCAGTGCCCATAAGTGCAGCCTGTCAGTGCCCATCAGTGTAGCCTCATCAGCGTACATCAATGAAGGAGAGAAAAATTACCTGTTTGCAAAATTTATTAACAAAATATAAAACGGTTTTGTATTTTTCTTTAAAAAAACCCAGAGGTGATCAAATACCACCAAAAGAAATCTCTATTTGTGGGAAAAAAATTATAAAAATTTCATTTGGGTACAGTGCTGTATGACCGCGCAATTGTCATTCAAAGAGTGACAGCGCTAAAAGCTGAAAATTGTTCTGGGCAGGATGGGGGTTTAAGAGCCCAGTAAGCAAGTGGTTAAGCCACGTCTTTGTACTTCCTGTTTGCCAGATTATTGTGCTCTCTTTCCAGCCAATGTTTTGCTCTCCTGCTTGCCATTCATATCTTCACAATCACTCATTACAGACCTTTGGTTTGTTTCTTGACTACGCTTCCGCTTGATCCCAACCTGCAACCACTTGTTACCAACCTTTTGGTATGTTTACTGACTATGCTTCTGCTTGATCCATACCTGCTATATCTGCTACTGGACCCCAGGCTTGCACACCACATGGTGGGGCTATCCTGAGGACCGCGACCTTGTACTTACATGCAGCAAAACCCATATCCACGGTCAGGAGCTTTGGTTGGTGAATACTGGCTAGTACTCAGACCTGCACTTTGGGTGAGCCTGTGTCATCTGCCAGGGTGACCTGCTTGTATACCTATTCAGCTGGTCAGTGAGAGAAACTCCACTGCTATAGATACAGGTCTCTGAGCCTGACTCCAGATATTGACAGAATACCAGCAATACCAGCACTGACTGTGGTATATCACATCCTCTGCCTGCGGGTCAGTCTGCTTGGGGGTACTATTGAGTCTATTCAATATTCTGCCATTTCACCCAGCCATGATGAAGGGGGAGTGTGTCTGGTAAACCGAAATGCATTGGTTGTCTTTTGACCTGCCTGTTGTATCCAGTTAGACAATAAAGACTTTGGACTCCAATTGAACACCTGGCAGCAGTAGTGACAAAAGCAAGATATTGGCTAGAGAGAGCACAATAATCTGGCAAACATGAAGTGGCTTAAATCAGGAAGTTCATGGGAGGAGCAAAGTGTTCAAGGTTCTAAAAAAAAAGGTACAAAGGCAAGATTGTCTAATAGATCAGAAGAGAGCTGTCCAACATCTCAGGAGGCTCAGCAAGAAGAGTTACTGCCAGATACAGCAAAGGTCCCGGGTTCAGATCCAGGCCCTAACATATTCACAGTAGAACTAACAGGTGTTGAAGGGGATCTTGTGGCCCCCAAAATGCATTGGATTTCTTTTGACCTGCTTGTTGTAACTAGCTGGACAATAAAGACTTTGACCTATAACACTCTGTCCCATCTCCTAGTTTCGCTCCGGTCTTGTCACCCTCTAGTACGTTCTCCTGATGTGGCAGTTTTAATACAGGGGTGGCTGCCCTGGGCACTGTGGTATTATGTAAGGTGTGATGGGGGCATGGCAAGGAGATTGGGGGGAGAGGATATTTGCGTTGGAAGGTGGAATTTGGGGGGTGGCAGGGGGTAAGAATTGTTCTAGGAGGGGAAATTTGGGAGGATGTGCTAAGAGTTGGGATTTAGGGAGGTTTTTGTCAGGAGGGATGGTAGGAAGACTATTTGTGCTAGAAGGGGGGATTGGGGGTGAATTTGTGCTGGGAGGGGGCATTGGGAGTGGGGTTAAAATACGTGTACTAGTAGGGGAAATTTTAAGGGTAGAGGATTTGAGCTGGGGGATTTGACGGATGGGGGCAGCAAAGATTTGTGCTGGGAGGGGGGATATCAGCAGGGGTGTAGATTTGCAATGGGAGGAGGTGAAATTTATGCTTGGAGGGAAAGCATGCAGATTAGTGCTAAGTTTTTATTTTATTTTTTTTTTTTTTGGGGGGGGGGGGGGATTTTGCTGACACATAATACTCATACATCTTGGGGGGAGGGGGCAGCTCAGTTTGGAATGTTCACCCTGGGCTCTACATGTTCTTCTCCCAGCACTGGTCCACTGTTGTCACCATGATGAACCCTGCCTTGAGAAGTGGCCGCAAACTGCCATGGGAGGTGTGTGGCCCACATTGAGACTCAGTGGATTCTTGCTAGTGGAGAAAACGCCTTTCTCAACCATTTCAACACAGAGGAGCTCTTGAAATAATTTTCTGATCTCCTGGAAACCCTGCTAAAAATAACTATATCTACAACACATGATACATTAGTGTGATGGTCAGTGGAACAAATTCTGAAAACACTTGTGGTCATTGGGAATAATTTCCCGATTACAGGTAGCTAAAAAGATCATTGGTATCCATGGGAATTTATCTGAGAGGCAGAAGTTTCTCATGGCTCACGGAACCCCTAGCAACCTCTGGAGGAACCCTAGTTGAGAAAACCTGCGCTAGAATGACTGAAGACACGAAGTGGCTGAAAAAAAGGCTGCAAGAGAACAGCAAAACTGAGATGCTGTAAAGGATTAAAACGATGTGAAATAAAATGCCTTGAAGTAATTGTTATGCCTCGTACACACGTACGGACTTTTCCCGGCGGACCTAAGTCCAGCGGACAATCCGCTGGACTTTCCAGCTGGGTACGTTGGACTAAAAAGCGAACGGACTTGACCACACACGATCACGCAAAAAGTCCGACGGTTCACGCGATGACGTACAGCACGTACGACGGGACTAGAAAACGAAAAATACTAGAAAAATACTTGCTACTGAGCATGCGTCCTTTTTGGTCCGCCGGACCATACTACACACGGCCGGATTGTCCGCTGGACTGCCAAGTCCAGCGGATAATTTGAAAACAAAACTTGAAACTTTAGTCCGCCGTACTTTGGCCAAAAAAAGTCCACCGGCGCCCACACACGAGGGGATTATCCGCTGGACTTCGGTCCAGCGGATAATCCCGCGGGATAGTCCCTTCGTGTGTACGCGGCATTAGAGTTTGCATCTACTTTCCCCATGGGGAAAAAGTTGATTTAGACTTGAATGCTTTAGATTAAATCTCGAGCATGGTTGGGGCACAATGTGGAGGTGGAGTGGATTTGGCATTCTTGGCATTAGAATAAATAGTCCTCAGGGGAAGAAAACATACAGATAGAAAGTGTACATCACTGCAGCATAATAAGCCCTTCTGAAATTGCCTCGGCAGCTAATTACTCATTCCAATTCAACAGACTATGTTCTAGCGAAGAATGCCATTCAACATCCTAGGAAATTCATAGAACTGAAGATGGAAACTCTTTTCACACCAGACAATGGGCCATAGGAATGGAATAATTAGAGCCAAGCTTGTACAACTTCTACAGATTCAACGCTGAAATGAATCACATCTTTGTGATCGATGGAACTCTCCAGCAATGGCTAAAACTAATAGGAAAGATGTATAGTATTACATTAAAATGATAATCCTTCTCAAATGTCTATACATAGGTACGATAAAGGTGACCTTCGCACTAAATACAACTACAAAAAAGTGCACGTGAAAAGCAAATATACAGTCTATAAATATCTCCAATGATATTATTAAAAGTGAATGAAAATAGCTAAAAAGTGCCAAACGTGTAAAATAAAATTCTTAAATGAAGCGGCAAAATCCAATGGTGAACACCAACCACAAAATCGAATGAAAATATTAATGATTTTGCGCTAAAAGTGCGAACTAAAAATGATTGAATATTGATAATACTATATTAGTGCACTGGTGCTAATAATATGCATTAAAACACAATAATAAATCACATAGTGGACCAAACGTGTGAATGGTATGATAAATAGATGCAAATAAATAAATCAAACGTGTACAGATAAAAAGCTCAACAAAATCACGCAGAAAATATATATAAATGGTACTAATAATAAACAGGCAATAGAGTTCAAATATCAAAAATCAGTAGAGGAGAGTCTATACAGTGTCCATATGTCCCAAATCAGTCTTAACAGCCCCAGAACCAGAAACGGTGACTGTAATCGCACTTGTCATCTATGGCAAACGGGGAGGTAAGTGCAGGGAAATATAGTCCTTAATGGTGCTCACTAGCCTCTCACCCTAGGGCTGCTGTCACTGGGCATTGGATATAAAATTTGTCTTTGTCCAGGCTTCTCTCCTCCACTGCTCCACTAGGGGTATACCTCTTCTTGGGGATATCCTCTCGTGTCCCTAAGGTCCTAGGTATCCACCGCCGTCCGGCGGAACACACCACACCACAGATAGGAGTAAGGGACAAAGAAGGAGGATCCAATAGTGAAGTATATTTGAATAGGTATCAATTTATTAAAAAACAAAATACTTCCTTACATGAAAAACAGGAGTTCTGAGCATATAATGGCGACTAGCGCCAGTCTCACACCACTTCCGGTATCTTCCAATCAAGTCTATCCCTACCGGTTACGTCACGCACTCGTGACTTCATCAGGGGAACCTGATTGGCTGTGAAGGACTGCTATTTATTTAGCTAAACCGGATGTGTATCAGCGGCCATTTTGCCGAGGTCCATAAATGTAAACAAACCACGGCCATTTTCCCGTGGCCTTGTGTCGGTTGTTACAGCGGCGTCGTTTATAGAGGCCGAAAGGATCTGTATGGAGAAGTGGCAGTGTTTGATCAGTATTACTCCCACACTACACAGGATTATAATGCTCGATCTTATATCCCAACCATTAATATTATATATTGGAGTAGAAATCCATCTCGATGGTTGAGATTTTCTTTAGTAAAACATGTTCCTATTAGTAATGGCAAAATAAATGGCAAAATAAATAACAAAAAACAAAAACCCCTGCAGCCATTTTCTGGTGGCCCGTTGAGATCGTCATTGTCAGCCATATTTCTATAGATTGCTGCAGTCTATTGGTGTTTAAACGGTCATAGAACAGTACATGCTCTGCTGACAGTCTACAGGCTAGTATACCTGAACACCTAATACACTCCTATTTTTATTTTTTATAATATTAAAATCAGACTTAACAGAACCTAATACATATATCCATCGGGATAATTACTTATAATTGATAATTAAAAATATCCTCAAAAATACACAAATATAGAGACCAACAAAAATTATGTTTTTTTGGGAGGATCAACTATGCTGTATACCATTGCACCAACCCGTATCATCGGGGTGCCATAATGGTAAATGTATAATCAAGAACCATATAGCCTTAGGAAACATATATATGTTGTATCAGAAGACAAACCAATTCTTCCTCATAACATAATTCTAAATAACCTAGCCATCTCATGATGTGGACCAACTCATCATTCAGGATGGTTTAAGAAGGTTACTAAAAGTAAAATAAAAATGGGTTAAAATGACTGCTTCTTTTAATAATAAATTAAACAATAAAATAAAACCTAAAAAATGCTATACCCTTTTAAAATTATATTATAAGGACCTTTATATTTAAAATGGGTAAAAGCAATGGAGTGAGTGTCAAAGATATGAGACTCTACTATAAAATAATAAAATCCTGACAGGTTAAAAATAACGACTGAAATGTCGGTGATAATGGCCGTGACAAAATATAAAATTTGTCAATTGACTAAAATCACAACAAGAACAGCAATAGTTTTTATGGAGATACACTATAAATTAAAAATATTGTCAAGTGATCTAATGACGGCATACATAAATATATTAATGCTATAAAATAAAAAACAGCAAAAATATACTTAAAAGAATACACATAGGTGATGGTGTATAGGAATGTATGTAATCTCCATTGATGCAATCTCATCATAGTCAATGTACTAAAACCACATACCGGAAATGATGTGTCTGGCCATTACAAAGAGCTATAGGGTCTAGATGATATTTTACAATAATATGTAAATACAAACGATATCAAATAAAGTAGACACAATAGTCATCCTAAAAATTACTCAAAAAACAATTCAGGTCAAATTCAACGTTCAGCCCTTCCGGTACAAGGGTCCTCATGGTATGAATCCACATAGATTCCTTTTGTCTGATTACTCTAATTCTATGACTGCCCCTCCATGAAGGATTATATTTTTCTATGCCCCAGAACTGCAGCTGAGTGGGATCCTTATTGTGTACTGCAGCAAAGTGTCTCGACACACTATGCTTCGGGAATCCATTAATGATATTTCTACTTATATATTGCAGATTGCAACTGCACTGTAAACAATATACTACACCCTCAGTGTGACAACCTATGAACTCTTTAATTGTGTAAATCTGTCCTGTTGTGGTAGCTGTGAACTCGGTTCTTTTACTCTGAAATTTACGTGCCTTACGGCATGCAAAACAATTCCTACATGGATAAAAACCTTTACCCGTAAAAAATGTAAAACCTTTCTTAGGGGGTGGTTCCACTACCGATTTGACAACTAGGTCTCTCACTGTGGGAGCTCTTTTATATACAATATTCGGTTTCACAGGTAAGATAGTTTTTAAATCCTTGTCACTCGTAAGCACGTGCCAGTGTTTTTCTATTATTTTGGCAACCTCTTTGTGTTGTACATTATAATCCAGTATAATGCACGGTGCTTCCTTTCGACATTGTATTGAGGTTTTAGGTTTGTATTGAGGTTTTAGGTTTATCCTCAAGCATAGTGGTTCTATTCATCTCCTGTACTTGGGTGATTTGTTTCTTGATCCAGGATTCTTCATACCCCTTTTCCTTGAATCTCGCTCCAATTAGGTGTGCTTGAATATTAAAGTCTTCCTCTTTAGTACAATTGCGCCGAATCCCTAATAGTTGTCCTTTCGGAATATTATATAACCAGGGTTTAAAGTGACAACTGTGCATCGAAAGATAACTATTAGTATCCACATTTTTAAGGTGCGTTTTAGTGATAATTTTGTCTGCTTCAATCAAAATATTTAAATCTAGGAAGTCTACAGTGCTGGCATTAATATTCCATACTAGATTGATGTTCTTATCGGTGGTGTTAAGGTTGTTTAGAAATTCCTCTAGTTTTTCTCTACTTCCATTCCACACTATGACCAAGTCATCGATATATCTTTTGTATAGTGTAAGCTCTGCTAGCATATTTGCATAAACCGAATCTTCCTCCCAGTGTGCCATAAAGGCATTGGCTACACTGGGAGCAAACTTTGCCCCCATAGCAATGCCTATGGCTTGTTTATAATAAGATTGGTTATGCCAGAAGTAACTACACTTCAGACAAAAATCTAGGCACTTAATTAAAAATTTTCTCTGTTTACACACTAAGGTGCTGTGTGCTCTTAACAACCACTTAGTGGCTGTACATGCTTCATGATGCTGTACAATAGTGTATAGGGAGGACACGTCTGCTGTTGCAAGATATGTTCGTCCTTCCAGTACTGGCACATTTTCTAATAGTTGTAATACGTGCTTCGTATCCTTCAAGTATGCCCTAGTTTTTTGTACTGCCGGTTGAATGAAATAATCTATATATTCTCCAACTCTAGCAGTGAGCGAGTCAATCCCATTTACGATAGGTCTGCCAGGCGAGATTCTTTACTCTTATGTATTTTCGGTATAGTATAGATTATAGGTATTCTACAGGCTTCTGGGATTAAGTATTTGGCCTCCTTTTTATTCAAAATGTCCTTCTTAATCCCTAAATTGACCACTAATTCCAGTTGTTTCTTGTATTCACTTGTAGGTTTCCCCAATATTTTAATATAAGTTTCTTGATCTTGTAATTGTCTATTGAGCTCCTGCATATATTGTTCTTTCGATTGAACAACCACCGCACCGTCCTTATCTGCGGGCCTCACCACTATGTCTTTCCGTTGTTGTAATGATTTAAGTCCTTTCCGGATATGTATGGGATCAGCGATCTTTTTAATCTTCATTGTTTGTAGATCATTCAATACTAATCTTTTAAAAACATCAATGTGTTGGTTGTTTGTAACTTGAGGGTTGTAAACTGAATTGTTACGTAACGTGCTTTGTATAAGTAGTGCTTGATCGGGGGCCTTGATTGTTGTAGACTGAAATGGGTTCCCCATAATGTATTTCTTAATGTTCAGCTTTCTAATGTATTTCTGTATACCTATATAGGTATCAAACTTGCTCAGATTTTTAATGGGGGCATGTTTAAGACCTTTATCTAGTACGGCCAGTTCATCTGTGGAAATGGGTTTCCACAAATGAATTGACAGAATTGACAGATTTGACCACTCCTTCTCCAACTATTGTCTTTTTCTTTAGGATTCTCTTTCCCACTCTACAGCCTCTCTGGTTTCGGGAGTGTCTTCTATCCTTTGTTCTTCTGTTCTTCTTCTGGGTGAGCGGTGTAATTCCTGTGGTGATCTTCTCGGGGAGTGATCTCTTCGGTCCTTGTCTAAAAAAGCCCCTTGAAAGTTCCTTTCTTGGTAATTCCTCTCAGATTGATATTGTTGGTTAGGTTGTTCATAATGATACTGCTGTTCTTGATAATGTCTGATAGGGTCAAATTTATTATAGGTAGGTATTGGACTCCTATCCTGCCTTCCTTGTTGATAATGTTGATACTGTTGTTGGTATGGTGGCGGTCCTCTATTTTCTCATTGATTCTGTTGCCAATTATTGTATGGTTTCTTGAATGGTTTTTTGAAGGGCTTTTTCCATGTTTTTTTGGGAGTTTGATGACCATATTGTGTCGGATATCTTTGGTCTTGATAGGCTCTGGGTGTCTCATATTGTTGCCCATTCGTCATACCATTCGTCCATAGACTCTTTGTCTACCAGGTCATCGTTCGGGGGTATATCCCACCATAGTCTCCTGGGGACTATACTTTCTCTTATGTATCTCTCAAACGTATTGGTATCCCACCATGGGTTGACCTTTTTATCCATTTGGTGTCCTCATTTTCTAACCAAGCTTTCTAGGTCTGTATTGCGTGTTTTCAATTGTGCATTAAAAACCTCATCAAGGTTTACATCTCTGTTTTCCATGAATGTAAACACATCCATGGCAGCAGCAAAGGGAATATATGTGTAAAACAATAAATAAATGCGATAAAGGTGACCTTCGCGCTAAATACAACTAGAAAAAAGTGCATGTGAAAAGCAAATATACAGTGTATAAATATCTCCAATGATATTATTAAAAGTGAATGAAAATAGCTAAAAAGTGCCAAACGTGTAAAATAAAATTCTTAAATGAAGCGGCAAAATCCAATGGTGAACACAAACCACAAAATCGAATGAAAATATTAATGATTTCGCGCTAAAAGTGCACTTATAAAAATATATATAAATAAAGTGTAAACTAAAAATTATTGAATATTGATAATACTATATTAGTGCACTGGTGCTAATAATATGCATTAAAACACAATAATAAATCACATAGTGGATCAAACGTGTGAATAGTATGATAAATAGATGCAAATAAATAAATCAAACGTGTACAGATAAAAAGCTCAATAAAATCACGCAGAAAATATATATAAATGGTACTAATAATAAACAGGCAATAAAGTTCAAATATCAAAAATCAGTAGAGAAGAGTCTATACAGTGTCCATATGTCCCAAATCGGTCTTAACAGCCCCAGAACCAGAAACGGTGACTGTAACCGCACTTGTCATCTACGGCAAACGGGGAGGTAAGTGCAGGGAAATATAGTCCTTAATGGTGCTCACTAGCCTCTCACCTTAGGGCCGCTGTCACTGGGCATTGGATATAAAATTTGGCTCTGTCCAGGCTCCTCTCCTCCACTGCTCCACTAGGGGTATACCTCTTCTTGGGAATATCCTCTCGTGTTCCTAAGGTCCTAGGTATCCACCGCCGTCCGGCGGAACACACCACACCACAGATAGGAGTAAGGGACAAAGAAGGAGGATCCAATAGTGAAGTATATTTGAATAGGTATCAATTTATTAAAAAACAAAATACTTTCTTACATGAAAAACAGGAGTTCTGAGCATATAATGGCAACTAGCGTCAGTCTCACACCACTTCCGGTATCTTCCAATCAAGTCTATCCCTACCGGTTACGTCACGCACTCGTTGATACCACTAAATTGATACCTATTCAAATATACTTCACTATTGGATCCTCCTTCTCCTCTCCACAATATGGTCATCAAACTCCCCAAAAAACATGGAAAAAGCCCTTCAAAAAACCATTCAAGAAACCATACAATAATTGGCAACAGAATCAACGAGAAAATAGAGGACTGCCACCATACCAACAACAGTATCAACATTATCAACAAGGAAGGCAGGATAGGAGTCCAATACCTACCTATAATAAATTTGACCCTATCAGACATTATCAAGAACAGCAGTATCATTATGAACAACCTAACCAACAATATCAATCTGAGAGGAATTACCAAGAAAGGAACTTTCAAGGGGCTTTTTTAGACAAGGACTGAAGAGATCATTCCCCAAGAAGATCACCACGGGAATTACACCGCTCACCCAGAAGAAGAACAGAAGAACAAAGGATAGAAGACACTCCCGAAACCAGAGAGGCTGTAGATCGGGAAAGAGAATCCAAAAGAAAAAGACAATAGTTGGAGAAGGAGTGGTCAATCTAAGTGGGAAACCCATTTCCACAGATGAACTGGCCGTACTAGATAAAGGTCTTAAACATGCCCCCACTAAAAATCTGAACAAGTTTGATACCTATATAGGTATACAGAAATACATTAAAAAGATGTATACAGAAAGCTGAACATTAAGAAATACATTATGGGGAACCCATTTCAGTATACAACAATCAAGGCCCCCGATCAAGCACTACCTATACAAAGCACGTTACGTAACAATTCAGTTTACAACCCTCAAGTTACAAACAACCAACACATTGATGTTTTTAAAAGATTAGTATTGGATGATCTACAAACAATGAAGGTTAAAAAGATCGCTGATCCCATACATATCCGGAAAGGACTTAAATCATTACAACAACGGAAAGACATAGTGGTGAGGCCCGCAGATAAGGGCGGTGCGGTGGTTGTTCAATCGAAAGAACAATATATGCAGGAGCTCAATAGACAATTACAAGATCAAGAAACTTATATTAAACTATTGGGGAACCCTACAAGTGAATACAAGAAACAACTGGAATTAGTGGTCAATTTAGGGATTAAGAAGGACATTTTGAATAAAAAAGAGGCCAAATACTTAATCCCAGAAGCCTGTAGAATACCTATAATCTATACTACACCGAAAATACATAAGAGTAAAGAATCTCCGCCTAGCAGACCTATCGTAAACGGGATTGACTCGCTCACTGCTAGAGTTGGAGAATATATAGATTATTTCATTCAACCGGCAGTACAAAAAACTAGGGCACACTTGAAGGATACGAAGCACGTATTACAACTATTAGACAATGTGCCAGTACTGGAAGGACGAACATATCTTGCAACAGCAGACGTGTCCGCCCTATACACTATTGTACCGCATCATGAAGCATGTACAGCCACTAAGTGGTTGTTAAGAGCACACAGCACCTTAGTGTGTAAACAGAGAAAATTTTTAATTAAGTGCCTAGATTTTTGTCTGAAGTGTAGTTACTTCTGGCATAACCAATCTTATTATAAACAAGCCATAGGCATTGCTATGGGGGCAAAGATTGCTCCCAGTGTAGCCAATGCCTTTATGGCACACTGGGAGGAAGATTCGGTTTATGCAAATATGCCAGCAGAGCTTACACTATACAAAAGATATATCGATGACTTGGTAATAGTGTGGAATGGAAGTAGAGAAAAACTAGAGGAATTTCTAAACAACCTTAACACCAACGATAAGAACATCAATCTAGTATGGAATATTAATGCCAGCACTGTAGACTTCCTAGATTTAAATATTTTGATTGAAGCAGACAAAATTATCACTAAAACGCACTTTAAAAATGTGGATACTAATAGTTATCTTTCGATGCACAGTTGTCACTTTAAACCCTGGTTATATAATATTCCGAAAGGACAACTAGTAAGGATTCGGCCCAATTGTACTAAAGAGGAAGACTTTAATATTAAAGCACACCTAATTGGAGCGAGATTCAAGGAAAAGGAGTATGAAGAATCCTGGATCAAGAAACAAATCACCCAAGTACAGGAGATGAATAGAACCACTATGCTTGAGGATAAACCTAAAACCTCAATACAATGTCGAAAGGAAGCACCGTGCATTATACTGGATTATAATGTACAACACAAAGAGGTTGCCAAAATAATACAAAAACACTGGCACGTGCTTACGAGTGACAAGGATTTAAAAACTATCTTACCTGTGAAACCGAATATTGTATATAAAAGAGCTCCCACAGTGAGAGACCTAGTTGTCAAATCGGTAGTGGAACCACCCCCTAAGAAAGGTTTTACATTTTTTTACGGGTAAAGGTTTTTATCCATGTAGGAATTGTTTTGCATGCCGTAAGGCACGTAAATTTCAGAGTAAAAGAACCGAGTTCACAGCTACCACAACAGGACAGATTTACACAATTAAAGAGTTCATAGGTTGTCACACTGAGGGTGTAGTATATTGTTTACAGTGCAGTTGCAATCTGCAATATATAGGTAGAACAAAGAGAGAGCTTAAAGTACGTATAAAGGAACACGTTCAAAATATCATTAATGGATTCCTGAAGCATAGTGTGTCGAGACACTTTGCTGCAGTACACAATAAGGATCCCACTCAGCTGCAGTTCTGGGGCATAGAATGATATAATCCTTCATGGAGGGGCAGTCATAGAATTAGAGTAATCAGCCAAAAGGAATCTATGTGGATTCATACCATGAGGACCCTTGTACCGGAAGGGCTGAACGTTGAATTTGACCTGAATTGTTTTTTGAGTAATTTTTAGGATGACTATTGTGTCTACTTTATTTGATATCGTTTATATTTACATATTATTGTAAAATATCATCTAGACACTATAGCTCTTTGTAACAGCCAGACACATCATTTTTCGGTATGTGGTTTTAGTACATTGACTATGATGAGATTGCATCAATGGAGATTACATACATTCCTATACACCATCACCTATGTGTATTCTTTTAAATATATTTTTGCTGTTTTTTATTTTATAGCATTAATATATTTATGTATGCAGTCATTAGACCACTTGACAATATTTTTTATTTATAGTGTATCTCCATAAACACTATTGCTGTTCTTGTTGTGATTTTAGTCAATTGACAAATTTTATATTTTGTCATGGCCATTATCACCGACATTTCAGTCGTTATTTTTAACCTGTCAGGATTTTATTATTTTATAGTAGAGTCTCATATCTTTGACACTCACTACATTGCTTTTACCCATTTTAAATATAAAGGTCATTATAATATAATTTTAAAAGGGTATAGCATTTTTTAGATTTTATTTTATTGTTTAATTTATTATTAAAATAAGCAGTGATTTTAACCCATTTTTATTTTACTTTTAGTAACCTTCTTAAACCATCCTGAATGATGAGTTGGTCCACATCATGAGATGGCTAGGTTATTTAGAATTATGTTATGAGGAAGAATTGGTTTGTCTTCTGATACAACATATATATGTTTCCTAAGGCTATATGGTTCTTGATTATACATTTACCATTATGGCACCCCAATGATACGGGTTGGTGCAATGGTATACAGCATAGTTGATCCTCCCAAAAAAACATAATTTTTGTTGGTCTCTATATTTGTGTATTTTTGAGGATATTTTTAATTATCAATTATAAGTAATTATCCCGATGGATATATGTATTAGGTTCTGTTAAGTAAAAATAGGAGTGTATTAGGTGTTCGGGTATACTAGCCTGTAGACTGTCAGCAGAGCATGTACTGTTCTATGACTGTTTAAACACCAATAGACTGCAGCAATCTATAGAAATATGGCTGACAATGACGATCTCAACGGGCCACCAGAAAATGGCTGCAGGGGTTTTTGTTTTTTGTTATTTATTTTGCCATTTATTTTGCCATTACTAATAGGAACATGTTTTACTAAAGAAAATCTCAACCATCGAGATGGATTTCTACTCCAATACATAATATTAATGGTTGGGATATAAGATCGAGCATTATAATCCTGTGTAGTGCGGGAGTAATACTGATCAAACACTGCCGCTTCTCCATACAGATCCTTTCGGCCTCTATAAACGACGCCGCTGTAACAACCGACACAAGGACCACGGGAAAATGGCCGCGGTTTGTTTACATTTATGGACCTCGGCAAAATGGCCGCTGATACACATCCGGTTTAGCTAAATAAATAGCAGTCCTTGACAGCCAATCAGGTTCCCCTGATGAAGTCACGAGTGCGTGACGTAACCGGTAGGGATAGACTTGATTGGAAGATACCGGAAGTGGTGTGAGACTGGCACTAGTCACAATTATATGCTCAGAACTCCTGTTTTTCATGTAAGGAAGTATTTTGTTTTTTAATAAATTGATACCTATTTAAATATACTTCACTATTGGATCCTCCTTCTTTGTCCCTTACTCCTATCTGTGGTGTGGTGTGTTCCGCCGGACAGCGGTGGATACCTAGGACCTTAGGGACAGGAGAGGATATGCCCAAGAAGAGGTATACCCCTAGTGGAGCAGTGGAGGAGAGGAGCCTGGACAGAGCCAAATTTTATATCCAATGCCCAGTGACAGCGGCCCTAAGGTGAGAGGCTAGTGAGCACTATTAAGGACTATATTTCCCTGCACTTACCTCCCCGTTTGCCGTAGATGACAAGTGCAGTTACAGTCACTGTTTCTGGTTCTGGGGCTGTTAAGACCGATTTGGGACATATGGACACTGTATAGACTCTTCTCTACTGATTTTTGATATTTGAACTCTATTGCCTGTTTATTATTAGTACCATTTATATATATTTTCTGCGTGATTTTATTGAGCTTTTTATCTGTACACGTTTGATTTATTTATTTGCATCAATTTATCATACCATTCACACGTTTGATCCCCTATGTGATTTATTATTGTGTTTTAATGCATATTATTAGCACCAGTGCACTAATATAGTATTATCAATATTCAATAATTTTTAGTTCACACTTTATTTATATATATATATTTATAAGTGCACTTTTAGCGCAAAATCATTAATATTTTCATTATATACATAGGTATGCACATTTAGACATGCCATTTAGAGCTTTCAGAGAAATCCAGATGGGAATAAATGCCTCCAGGGACCCAAAAGACCTTAAAAGGGCTTGGATTACCTAAAAAATATTATATATTTATAAAACCAGCTGAAACATTTAGTTCCATAAGAAATTACTTGTAGCACTGGCTAGAAGAAACTTTTATAACCTGAAAGGCCAAATCCACCTTTTAGAAAAAAATAAATAAAAGAACATATACAGTGCTGTGAAAAAGCTGAAGTTTGTGGCAGTTTTTCCATAGTTACATTAATTACGTTGGTGCCATACCTGGCTGATCCCCACGGATGCTGGAAAACAATATAGTAGGCACCACTAATACACTGGTCTCCACCAGCTTCCAAGACCCATGGCAAGCAGCTACCCTGCTGCATAAGACACTAGCTAAGGAGATTTGAGAATGGATGCGATGGGCCATAGGAGCCTAGGGGTGGTGTCACTGCTCCAGCAGCTGGCTGACACAGGAGATCACGCTGAGTGGACCGGAGCAGTTTCAAAATAGGTAAGAATATACACCTTTCTCACAGCAGTTAGGTGTTGGGGGGGGGGGGGGTACCATATTTTAAGACTAGTTATGTTTATCCTGAAAGTTCACGCATTGAATTTTACCTAGCACCTCCCTGCCACCCAGCACCCCTACCACTGCATGTCCTTGCACCCCTGGTTCTGAATATCCCTGCCACCCAGCACCATTACCTCTGCATGTCCATCTAGCACCACTACCACTACTGTAACCTTGAACCCCTTGACTCTGAACATCTCTTCCCCCTAGCATGCCAGAGGCTGCTTCCCAACACCCCTGATACTGCACTCTCTGACAGCATGAATCCCCTGCCAATACCCAGCACCACATACTACTGTACCCCTGGCACCCTATACACCCTAAGGAGGGGTGGGCTCCCTTCAGGCTCACCTGCCCTCTGCCTATCCAGTGCTTCCACTGTGGAGGCTCTTAAAATTTAGTGTTAGGACTACATAAAATACTGGAGTGCCTTGACAGGGCTCTGTAGCTTATGCATGTATTTACAAATGTGTGCAAACTAAACCCCTGCTTTTGACACATACAGTTAGACAGGATAATTTGGTTGATTGCAGGCTGGTCAGTAAGTTGAGCTGGGAATTTCTTTGGTTTTGTTTTGCATGCGTTGCCCTTCCATGTGCTCCTTGCTGCAAAAGCCAGTTATAAGTGAAGGCAGTGTGTACCCTACACACTGCACCTTAATGCCAGCCAGCTACATACTCCACCACTTCTCCACACCCCTGTTTATCATTGTCAGGGACATGCAAGAGATGGAGAGGTTGAATCTGGATTTTCTGCACCTCTGTCCCAGTGGCAGCCCATGCATTAAGAGCCCCCTCTAGCATCAATATATAGATTCATGCATTGCATGAATCTATAGCCGCCGCTGCCACCCCCTATTCAGGCGCCCGGACCCTTCATGGGCTCTAATAGGCGTCAAAAAAGGTGACCTGCGAGCACCATGCTGGGCGCTCGCAGGTGCCCGGATCTGTTACCCGTCACCTGATTGGCTGAAATGACATGCGATGTGATTGGACGCCAGGCGTCCAATCATAGCAGAGGACGAGAAGTGAGGATGGGAGAAGACATCGAGGAGCTGTCCCACCGAGACAGGTAAGTGCAGACGGCAGGGGGGGGGGGGGGCACACTGATAACATTTGATATGGCACAGTGGCTGCGTTTGATGGGGCACAGTGGCTGCGTTTGATGGGGCACAGTGGGAGCAATTGATGGGCACAGTGGGAGCAATTGATGGGCACATTGGCTGCATTTGATGGCACAGTGGTGGCAATTGATGGGCACAGTGACTGCATTTTATGGGGCACAGTGGCTGCATTTGATGGGCACGGTGACGGCAATTGATGGGCACAGTGGTGTCAATTGATGGGCACAGTGGCTGTATTTTATGGCGCACAGTGGCTGCGTTTGATGGGCTCAGTGGCTGCGATTGATGGGCACAGTGGCTGCGATTAATGGGCACAGTGGCTGCGTTTGAGGGCACAGTGACTGTGATTGATGGGCACAGTGAGGCTGCAATTGATGGGGCTTTTTTCAGAATTTTTCAGTTTGTTTGCACCCCCCAAAAATGTTGAGCACCAGCCGCCTCTGCTATGTCCACTTCCTCCACCTTCTGCCCATTGCAGTCTTTAGAAGCCAGGCACTGTGCACATTGTATGTGTTCCAAGGAATTGGGATGAAGTGCACACTTCCTGGCTAAAGTGCATAGGAAAGCCAAACCTTGAACCCGTCCACCATCTCCAAATCTCTGGAACCCTTCCAGTGTGGACACTATTTTCTAGAAGTCCAGCATCCAAATGTATCTTTTATTATTTTTATGTTTAATGTAGCATTTTATTTGGCCTACAGTCCATCACTCCTCTCTCCTAAACTATTGAACCTTCTATAATATTATTTTGAAAGTGCAATCTCTATATTGTACACTCCTCGGGAACAGCAATGTTGTTTTAAGACTCCAAAAAACAGTATTAAAATCTAAATTTGAGCCAGATGTAAAAAAGAAAAAGAAATGTGTATATGAAATTCATTAAATGGTTTTCTGATTGATTCGCTACATTGATTGAACTCTTATTTTTCTAGAATAATAACACATTGCCAGCCTAATGGCTTTTTTTCGACTCTTGGAAAAAGTAGAATTTGCTATATAATTTTAGGAAGATAATTACTTTGACATTTTCTCATGCTGGTGTTTACTTCCAATAACATGCTGTGTATAAATGAATAGAGCAATGTTTCTCAACTCCAGTCCTCAAGTACCCCCAACAGGTCATGTTTTTAGGATTTCCCTCAGATGAAATGGCTGTGGTAATTACTAAGGCAGTGAAACTGATCAAATCACCTGTGTAAAATAATGGAAAGCCTGAAAACATGACCTATAGTTGAGGACTGGAGTTGAGAAACATTGCAATAGAGCATAGCTTCACTTACCCACTTCAAAACTGTGGCAAATGCACTAAATTTAAGAAACCTGTGTAGCGCACCCCCTAAGGAGCCGCAAGTAGAAGGGGGACCCTCCCACCCTGCACAGCCAGGCACACAGAGGCGATTCAGTTCGCATTGTAGCGCTATACAAATTATTCATTCATTCATTCACAGAATTTTCACAGTCACTTCAGAATCAGGAAACAGTCCAGTATTTGGGGTTTTTTGTTTTATTGAGGGATATAACTTGGATAGGAATTGGGAGTTATGGGATGCCCACTTGACTTCAAATAACTTAAGGGACTTCTATGTACACACTCTATATACACTCCTCACTTCCTCCAGATCAATTGCTTGCAGAATTCCAGCTGGCACACTGATAGCAGATCTGACACAGCACTCAGATTTTGAGCAAAAGCCTGTTATAGGCAGGAACCCAAGGCCAGGCTTTAGGTGTGTAGCAAAATTCAGTGTCCAGCTTTACATTCCTGAGGCTACTAATTCCAACACCACCTCGTCAGGTGCCGCCAGCCCACCTGGCTGCAGCTGCCCCTTTCACTAGCCCTCCTGGCTAACTTCTCCACAGTCCTCCCAGACAGGAACTCTTTCTCTTCAGTTCTCCCAAACTGATCCCTCACCAGCCCACCAGCAAAGGATTCTCCTGTGTGTTGTAGAGGGTCCCTCCAGCACCTGAGCCCCAGGCCCGAGGTCACCCCCCCTCCCAGACAAGGGTGGCCTGCCCTCTGCCAGACCATTTTGCTGGCGATTGGCTGGGGCCCACTCCTTCTAGACCCCACCCTCTAATTCTCAAAGCTTCTCCAAGGTTCCAGAATGCAGGGGGAGTCACCAGAGATGCTGCTCGCTGAGTCATCCAGCCTCCCTGAGTCACTCAGCCCTGACTCATATTCAACCCAGGCCCGGCTCTCAGCCAAACCAAATTTACCTACACTATAGCTTACTCTACATAAACTATCTACATCTAGCACACTAGAGGGTGCTACACATGTAAAAAGAAATATATGGAGGCTGACAAGATTATTTTATTTTCTACATGTTTCATCATGAATGACTGAAGAAAAATCAGTCATGACAAAACATGCAGGTTGAAGTTGGCTACATGCCCCGATCTGGCACTGTAGAGTAGCTTGCATGCCCAAAAGAAACGGAACTTGAGTGCTTTATTAATAGTTTGACACTATGTACATTTGAGTATCTGACATTTTTATTTCAGATTATTAATAAATACATTATATTGTTACATTATTATATATTTGTTATGCTGTTTTTTTGTTGGGTTTTTAGATTAAATGTCAACCTATAAAGCAGGGGTCTCCAAACTTTCTAAGCAAAGGGCCAGGTTACTGTCCTCCAGACTTTAGAAGGGCCAGATAGTGGTCAGTGGGAGTAGAAAATGCCTCAAACTTGGTGGTCAGCAGGGATAAAATAATTGTATAACACTTGTGGGCAGTAGGAGGTATTGGTATAAGTGGGAGGAATAGTGCCCCATCATTGGTGTCAGTGGGATGAATAGTGTCCCAACTATGATGTCAGTGGAAGTAATAGAGATCCACATGTAGTACCTTCTAGTGTGAGATTAGTGGCAGTGCAGACAAGTTTCTTTTCAGTCATGGTAAAATGAGTCTTTGAATCCGGGTCAATAGTTTACTGCAGTTCAAGGATGGATGACTCATACAGACAGGTCTCTGGTGCCTCCCCCTGATTCTGGAAGGTTGGAGAACCTTCTGGAAGCTGGAGGGCCGAGACCAGAAGGGTTGATCTGCATATTAGGGGAGTTTGGCCAATCCCTAGGTGGTGATCCTTGCATGGTGGCTAAGCCAGCACTTAAATATGGATGAGTCATGCTGGTAAGGGAGTTGGGTGGAAGATGGAGCGCTGAGGAGACTGTCGTGGCCCCTGAGGAGAACCCCTGACGGGGGGGTGGTGGGGGGCTCTGCCTCAAGCTGGCCTAGTAGGATTCTGGCAGAATCATTGTCTGAAATAAATCTTAAGAGTCAGCGAAAGCAAAGAAGACAGTGTGTGTATCTCAGCATGGTCAAGCGCTTGCAAAGATGATCACATTTAGCAAGCCTTTCTGGAAGACCACATTGGGCTTAAAGTGGATGTAAACCCAAAATTTTTTAGAGAATAAGATTTCCTTTCATTTGAGCCCTCTTTTATTATTCAGTTAGAGAAATCTTGACAAAGTCTTGAAAACTTTGTCAAAAACGCCCCCTTGCTGTGAGTGACAGGTGATTTACATATCATGCACTAGCCTGAGACAGAATATTTATCAGATCACTGGATGTTCTACTCTGCCCAGCTCTGACTACATACATGTCCCCTAAATCACTTGTCTGTCTATAGTCTGCTGACTGTTCACTGCATCCCATGATGAGAAACATCCAGTCAAAACACAGTAAAGCTGGGAGAGCTGGAGGGGAGGGAGATGTGAATTGTGAACTTTTTACACAGGATGTGCCTGTCTCAGGCTAGTGCATGATATGTAAATCACCTGTCACTCACAGCAAGGGGGCGTTTTTGACAAAGTTTTCAAGACTTTGTCAAGATTTCTCTAACTGAACAATAAAAGAGGATTGCTCAGGCCTCAAGTAAATCTGTGTGGCAAGACTAGGCTCAAATGAAAGGAAATATTATTCTCTACATTATGACATCAAACAAAAAAAAATTGGGGTTTACATCCACTTTAAAGGATGTCTAAAGGTTTTATTTTTTATTTTTTAAACAAACATCTCATACTTACCTCCTCTGTGCAGTTGGTTTTGCACAGAGTGGCCCCGATCCTCCTCTTCTGGGGTCCCTCAGCGGCGCTCCTGGCTCCTCCTCTTCTTAAGTGCCCCGTTGGAGAGCCACTCTCCCTCGGGGCACTCATGCGGGCATGCTCCCGTGTCCTGCTGCTGTCTATTGACACAGTCATTGGATTTGATTGACATCAGTGGGAGCCAATGGCTGCGCTGCTATCAATCTATCCAATCGGGACCTGAGACACCGACTGGAGCTGGTGTACTTGTCCCTGTTGCTGGAAAGACCGGGTTCAGGTAAGTAAAAGGGGGGCTTGGGGGGCAGCTGCATCACAGGAGGTTTCTCACTTTAATGCATAGAATGCATTAAGGTGAAAAACCCTGAGGATTTACAACCCCTTTCCTGGGAAATCTTCAGTAGCAGCCAGGTGGGCTAATGAAGAAGCAGGTAGGTGGGCTGGTAGTTCATGCAGTCAGTGGAACTGGGATCTCACTCCTGTATGCAACCTAAAACTTTTGTGCTACTTTCAAAAGGAACGGAAAATTCTCAGTCATTAAAGAGGAAGTAAACCCTCTTTTACAACTTTAGCTTACAGGTAAGCCTATATTAAGGCTTACCTGTAGCTAACAAGGATATCTCCTAAACCTGCACGGTTTAGGAGATATACCTGTATTTGCATGTGCCGACGTCATGCGGCACATGCGCACTTGTGACAACTGAAGCAACGGCGCTATATGCCGATGCTTCAGTTGTACTATGCCGCTCTCGCGTGCATGCGCGTGACGGCATCGTGACGGCATCGCGGCTCTGGAAAATCACAGGGCCGGAGCCGCGATACCCGGAAGTCACTCCGGGAGAACAGGGGGAGAAGAGGACCGATGCCGGGGCTTCGATCTCAGGTAAGTGATACATAATTAGCTAGTATGCTATGCATACTAGCTAATTATGCCTTTGTCTTGCAGGTTTTTTTTTTTTTTCGTTTTTTTTAAGAGGGTTTACTTCCTCTTTAAGGGGCTTTAGCTTTTTCCTGTCAGAGGCTGTCAGCTGTCGAGAGGGACATCAATCAGAGTTGTACATAGGGAGGAAGTTGTCCCTGGTTTTGTTGCTATCAAGATGGGCATCTCATAATTCCTATTCCCCATCCATGTTATTACCCCTATTAAAACAAAAAGCACAAGCTGGCCCACAGTTCACAGTTTAAAGACCACTGCCATAAAGGATGAGTGTTTTTAGGGGAGGATCAGAGACAGAACCTAAACACAATAAGAAGTAACTCAAGCACACAGTATCTCACAAAAGTGAGTACACCCCTCGCATTTTTGTAAATATTTTATTCTACCTTTCACACTGAAAAAATTACACTTTACTACAATGTAAAGTAGTGAGTGTGTACAGCTTGTATAACAGTGTAAATTTGCTGTCACACAGAACCCTTTGAGGTTCATTCACATGGGAGGAAAGTGTTCAGGATAGGGGGACGGGGGTAGTACCACCTCCTCCTATTATAAAATATTACTATTTTATTATTATATTTTATGGATTGGTGTTTGTTCATCCAGTCCTGAGATTTACACAGCTCTGCCATGTAGCACACAGAACTGCATCAACAGGGGCAACCACCTTCACACAGATAATAGGGCGCTCAGGAGGAGAAACCACCATCCTCCTATTACTATATATATTATATGGATTGGTGTTTCTAGTCCATGCAGTCCTGAGATTTACACAGCTCTGTCATGTAGCACACACAGAACCCCATCACACAGACAGGGGCCAGGGTGCTTAGAGGCTCATATACAAGGGTCTTTGGGAGGGGAAATCATCCCCTTCTATTAACTACTTTCAGACCGGACCATTTTGCTGGCCAAAGACCAGAGCACTTTTTGCGATTCGGCACTGTGTTGCTTTAACTGACAATTGCGCGGTCGTGCGACGTGGATCCCAAACAAAATTGACGTCCTTTTTCCCCACAAATAGAGCTTTCTTTTGGTGGTATTTAATGACCTCTGCGTTTTAAATTTTTGGCGCTATAAACAAAAAAAGAGCGTCAATTTAGAAAAAAACACATTATTTTTAAGTTTCTGCTATAATAAATATCCCCCAAAAATGTATAAAAAACGTTTTTTTTCCCTCAGTTTAGGCCGATACGTATTCTTCTACATAATGTTGGTAAAAAAAAATCGCAATAAGCAATTATTGATTGCAAAAGTTATAGCGTCTACAAAATAGGGGATAGTTTTATGGCATTTTTATTAATAATTTTTTTTTTACAATTTTTTATTTTACTAGTAATGGCGATTCTTATTGTGACTGTGACATTATGGCGGACACATCGGACATTTTTGACACATTTTTGGGACCATTGTCATTTATACAGCAATCAGTGCTATACAAATGCACTGATTCCTGTGTAAATGATACTGGCAGTGAAGGGGTTAACCAGGAGGTGGCAGGGTAGTGGTTAACTGTGTCCTAGGGGCATGTTTCTAACTGTGGGGGTCGTGGCTGTGTTTTACACATCACTTACGCTCCAATCACAGGGAGCAGAGATCAGTGACACTGTTGCTAGGCAGAACGGAGAGATGCTTGTTTACTTTAGCATCTCCCCGTTCTTCCTCCCCGTGAGACGATCGCGGGTATCCCCGTGGCGATTGAGTCTGCGGGACCAGCGATTGGACTCATGGAGGTCCCGCCCTGCGCACGCGCGATGGCATGGCGGCCAATTTAAAAGGGACGTACCTGTACGCCCATTTGCCTGTCCATGCAATTCTGCCGACGTACATCTGTGTGCGCCGGTTGGGAACTGGTAAAATATTTTATCATTGGTGATTCAATTTTTTTTTTATTATTCACAAAATTGTCATATTAACAGGTTATTTCTCTCACATGAGTGAATAAAATTTAAATATAAAAAAGTGCAGCGCTCATAGAGCACGAAAAATAACAATCAATGTCTAAAAGTGATGATACTAAATAATGATACAGTATCCAAAAATAAAAATTAATATATGAATGTGTGTCACTAAAAATAGTGAACAAACAAATATGGTAAATCAAATGAATTGTGAATCAAAAGATCATATATATGGAAAGGGTTGGTAGACCTACTAATCACATAATCGCATAGATCACATATACAATAAATATGACAGTAGAAAAATCTTGAATATATATCACCATATAAACAAAACCATATAGCAATGTGTGTTACAAATAGTGATCTAAGCAAAAAAAACACCACCTAATAGTGACATAAATTCAACATTGGTGCGTTAAGAAATATATAACAGGTGACTTGGTGCAAGTTGTCTGTTGCAGTCCACCACCTCTTGGGAATGCGCTTACCAGATAGCGTGAACTCAGATAGGCTTACGCCGTATGAGTCACAAAAGGCAGTTGGTGTCACTACACCCGTGGGAGCATCTACTTGGGGATGGTGCCAAACGACAAGATCCTTCACTGGATATATCCAAAGAACTCTCAGGAGGGAGGGATGATGGATGTTATACCACTGGTAGTGCTCAAATTAGTGGGACCGATAAAGAGAAAAATGGAGCCACATAGTGTAATACCATAGGGGATTTATTTTGACAAAGCATATAAAAATGGGTACTCACATTTAAAACGACATGTAAAAGCATATAATGGTCTACTGGTAATGCAGTGGTAACAGCTAACCAAGTCCCGACGCGTTTCGCCTCATACAGGCATCATCTGGGGGTCTCTATTTCTCTCACATGGCCTGTGCGTACCACAAATGACACCCCAAAATATATTCTGCTACTCCTCCTGAGTATGGCGATACCCCATGTGTGAGACCTTTACACATCCTGGCCACATACATGCAGGAAGCACCGTCAGGTGTTCTAGGGACATAAATTACACATCTAATTTCCTAACAACCTATCACACTTTTGAAGGCCCTGGAGCATCAGGACAATGGAAACGCCCACAAAATGACCCCATTTTGGAAAGAAACCCCAACGTATATTCTATGAAGCATAATAGTCTTTTGAACATGTCATTTTTTTCCCACAAGTTTTTGGAAAATGTGGAAAGAAAATGAAACGCATTTTTTTACACATTTCTACGGCACTGATGAGCGCTGATGAGGATCCACTGATAGGGTGGCACTGATGAGCACTTACTGATGGGCACTGTATTGGCACTAATGGGCACATTAGTGGCACTGATGGGGCACTGTAGAGCACAGATGTGGCACTGATGTAGCACAGATGTGGCACTGTAGGGCACTGCTGGACACAGATGTGGAACTGTTGGGTACTAATGAGACACTGATGGGTCACAGATGTGCACTGATGGGGCACGGCTGGGTACTGATGTGACACTGCTGGGCACTGTAGGGCACTGCTGGCCACACGTGGCATAGCTGGGGAACAGATGTGCACTGCTGGGGCACTGTAGAGCACTGATGGGCACAAATGTGGCACGGCTGGGTACTGATGTGGCACTGCTGGGACACAGGTGTATACTGATGTGGCACTGCAGGGGCACAGATGTGCACTGCTGGGGCACTGTAGAGCACTGCTGGACAAAAATGTGGCATGGCAGGGTACTGAGGTGGCACTGCTGGGACATAGATGGGCATTTATGGGGCAGTGCTGGGCACTGATGTAGCACTGATGTGGCACTTATGGGCACTGATGAGGCACTGCTGGTTACCGATACGGCACTGGGGCACAGATGGGCACTGATGTGGCACTGCTGGATCACAGATGGGCACTGATGGGGCACTGCAGGGTACTGATGTGGCACAGATAGGCACTGATGGGGCACTGCTGGGTACTGATGTAGCACTGCTGGGTACTGATGGGGCACTGCTGGGCATTTGGAATACATGCAAAAAAAGTCAAGCAGCCTCACGATGCAGCTTCTCCCTCCTCTGCTCACGTGATCGGTGAGAGGAGAGAACCAGACATGACGCCTTTTTGGTGACAGTGATCACTCTGTATCCGCTGGACGGAGCGATCGCGTGGTAAAGGGCCGCTGGGATTGGCCCTTTACCCCGATCCTTGATGCGCCGGGTCCCGAGTACCTGTCGAGCATGGACACTCCTGTGTGCATGCCCCAGGGGGGTGTGAGGGAATCGTGATTCTGGGGGGACATCATTGTACGCCCTCCCAGAATTATCAGACCATGCTGTAGCCATCATTTGGCTATGGCCCGGTCGGCAAGTGGTTAAAGTTTGTGTGTGTGTGTAAAGTCAGGTGTCCCAATATTTTTGGTTATATAGTGTATGTGTGATTGGACAGAGGTGGGAAGAGAGGAACAGGACTACCTAGGAAGACAGGATAAAGTACAATGTGAATTTTACACCTGGGGAGCCGGAGGCAGAAGAGAACACTGTGGTGGGAATCCTCCATATTGAGATGAGACAGTTTTAGCCGCCAAACAGTTCTTTTCAAGCATGGAGAGCTTCCACTTCATGATGTGACCATTGGTGTGTTTTAGGGCTCCTGAGGCATTATAGATGCCGACATTACAGACCGGTTTATTAAAGCCGAACTCGGGGCTCAACCCCCCCTTGTCACTAGATTCACTGGGTTCAGTTACAGGGAGGGTTATTCTTGGGGATATAGGGAGGGAGAGTATTGGCGTTACAGGGAGGGTTATTCTTGGGGATATAGAGAGGGCTAGTAATGGGGTTACAGGGAGGGATAGTGTTAGAGAGAGCTATTGAACTATATAGAAAACAGCAGGCTTTTTTCAGCCAAGTTGCCAAGGATAGCCTGGAAAATACCTGAAAAGGAGCCAAGTGCTCCACCTCCTGGCCGAAAAGGAGAATAAAAAACAATCATATTCTTGTGCAAAAAATATATTATTCAAAATTGCTTAACAAAATACATACATAAACACATTCCTTTTGGTTTTATTCCATCAGCATTTAATTTGCACAGTATATTTCTCCCTGGGGACACAAAGCAGTTAGCAGTTGAGGCAGCCATATTGGCAATTGCGTTGGCTGGGAATCGAACCCGGGTCAGCTGCTGGATAAGCAGCTATGCTCACCACTGCACCACCAACGCGAGGAATGTCTTTGGGGTGTGGGAGGAAAAAACCTGAGGATGGGGCTGGATCGCACTGCTGCGGCCATGTCTGGTCTTGTCACAGTGGCAACATATAGCAGCTTTCCAATTGCTCTGCGATACGTATCATTGTTGGGTAGCAAGTCTTCTCCTTCATTGATCTTTTGATGGTTGGTTCCATAGACGTTTTCACTCCCTTTGCATATCGCATATGGAATTGTTGCAAGATTTCAGAGATTTTCTGAGAAGATAACTTCCATCTTTTTCTCTCTCTATTTGGGTACTCAGATAGTAGCTAATGTTCCCAAGTTCTTTGATCTAAAAAATTCCTTCAGCTTGTGAACTATCTGATTGTAATCCCCTTCTTGTTCAAAACCGGTTATAATGTCATCAACATAGATTAGGATGTACACGGGAAGGCTGAAAGGGGAGATGCGGAAATACACAGCATCTCCCCGTTCTGCCTAGCAACTAGTGACGCCGATCTCTGCTCCCTGTGATTGGAGCAGAGATCAGCATTCACTAGCTGACAGCCACGCCCCCCCACAGTAAGAAACACACCCCTAGGCATACTTAACCCCTACACTGCCCCCTTGTGGTTAACCCCTTCACTGCCAGTGTCATTTATACAGGAATCAATGCATTTAAAGGGGTGTTTCACCTTACAAAATTTTTTTTTAAAAGTCAGCAGCTAAAAAAAAGTAGCTGCTGACTTTTAATAAGTACACTTACCCTCCCAGGGCGCCCGCGATGTCGGTCGTGGAGGACGAGCTGTCCCTCGGCGATCCGGTTCCAGAGCCGCCATCCTCAGTAAGGGAAACGGCTTCCCGTTTCCTACTGCGCATGTGCGAGTCGGCGCGCGGCCTACTGCGCATGCGCGAGTCGGCGCGCGGCCTACTGCGCATGCGCAAGTCTAATTTGTGAATGGGGAACGCGATGTGTTGTGGGACATAGTTCCCATAACACACCGCGCCCCATTCACTAGAAGACGGAAGGAGAGAGGATCACCGCGGTGCTGGAGGAGGCAGATTAGGACGATCTGCCTAGCAACAGCCATTTCTGGTAAGTAAAAAAAAAATTTTTTTTTTGTTTTTCATTTTAAATTGTTACTAACATTTTTTTTAAGTTTTTGTTTTCAGGGTGTCCCACCACTTTAAATAGCATTGATTGCTGTATAAATGACAATGGTCCCAAAAATGTGTCAAAAATGTCCGATGTGTCCGCCAAAATGTCGCAGTCACAATAAAAATCTCTGATCGCCGCCATTACTAATAAAAAAAAAAATTATTAATAAAAATGCTATGAAACTATCCCCTATCTTGTAAATATTGCTATAACTTCTGCGCAAACCTCATTGCGATTTTTTTTACCAAAAATATGTAGAAGAATACGTTCCTAAACTGAGGGAAAAAAGTTTTTTATATATTTTTGGGGGATATTTATTATAGCAAAAAATAAAAAACAATGCATTTTTTTTCAAAATTGTCGCTCTTTTTTGTTTATAGCGCAAAAAATAAAAACCACAGGGGCGATCAAATACCACCAAAAGAAAGCTCTATTTGTGGGAAAAAAAAGGACGTCAATTTTGTTTGGGAGCCACGTCGCACGACCGCGCAATTATCAGTTAAAGCGACGCAGTGCCGAATCGCAAAAAGGGGCCTGGTCCGGTCTGAAAGTGGTTAAGACCGTAAATGCTCTTCTGAAGTTTACACACAAGGTTGTCTCCTTGCTCAAACCCAGATCTTCCTTAATGTCTCCATATAAGAAAGCAGTTTTAACGTGCAGGTGTTTTACTTGCATGCCCTTTCTGTCTGCAACGCTAAGAAGCGCTCAGATGGTGGAGTGAAAGTTTCATCATAATCTTCACCAAATATCTGAGAGTAACCCTTGGCAACTAGTCTGGCTTTGTATTTGTGGATATTCCCTTCTGCGTCTGACTTTACTTTGAAAGTCCACTTACTTCCTATAGTTTTGCAGTTAGGAGGGAGCTCTGTTAGTGTCCAGGTTTTATTTTCTTGAATTTACTTTAATTCTTCTTCTGCTGCTTTTCTCCATTTATTGGCTTCATGTTTTGCCAGTTTTTCTAGTATGCTGTGTGTTTTGACAGTGTATAACAGCTTGCGGGGTGGCATCTCCTTTGTAGTCCGAGTGGATCTTCTGCATTGCTCACATCGGTCCCTACCCTCAAGGAGCCCACAATCCAAGGTCCCAATTCATATACTAGGGCCAATTTTGGACAGAAGCCAATTAACCTACCAGCATGTCTTTGGAGTGTGGGAGGAAACCGGAGTACCTGGAGGAAACCCACGCAGGCACAGGGAGAACATGCAAATTCCAGGCAGGTATAGGTGAGAGTGCTACCCACTACACCACTGTGCCGCCCAACAGGTGTCTCCTGCACAGGTTCGCTTTGGTCAACCTTTTCTTCTGGTTTGCTTGGCATATTCACTTCACAGCTTTTGGGGATCAGTGTTTATGGTGACGGGCTCTCATCAAAATAAACACTATGGCTTATTGTCACTTTGTCAGTCTTTGGGTGTAGGATTCTGCCCCCTCTATGGCTCTGTTCTCCAGCTTGAATCATTTTTCACTTGGAATATAGGCATATGCTTTACATCCAAAGACTCTGATGTGCCGTATGTTAGGCTTTGATCCATGCCACAAGTACTTTTAATAGCTCTTGAGGGTAGTCTGTTCTGTAGGTATGTTGCAATCATACCTGATTCTCCCCAGTACTTGTGATGTAGGTTGGCATCCGACAACATGCATCTGGCCATTTCTATAAGAGTGCAATTTTTCCTTTCTGCTACACCGTTTTGTTAAGGAGTGTATTGTGTGGTTTTCTGGTGTACTATTCCTTGACTCTTCAGGTATGAGGCCACTTCTTTGCTTGGGTATTCTCCTCCATTGTCGGTGCGTATTAGTGCTGGTTTGCGTTGAAATTTGTTGCTAGACATGGCAACGAACTCTTGAAGTTTCTCTGATGTTTCATTCTTGTGTTTCATCAGGTAGGTAGTTGTGTACCTGGAATAACACCTTGCTCTTGATTGTCCTTTAGTAGGTGATTGTCATGGCACCACTGGCGTGAGCCCACAGGCGAGCAGATGACACAGGATCCCCCAGGGCGTGGAATCTAAGGGCCAGCCGGTATTCTGCCAGGGACCCTCTCACGGGAGTTTGGACTTAGCTGCGTGCTGACCCCAGGTCACGATCCCCAGGTTCACCCTGCTCACGAGGAGTACACATTTAGATATAGACGGTACATCTTGTTATTAGTTTGTACCATAGAATACACACTAAAGTGCCACCTGCTGGATAGATAGGTATAATGCACACAGTACATAGTTCACAGTGTGTATATATACCGTATATACTCGAATATAAGCCGAGATTTTCAGACCCTTTTTAGGGCTGAAAGTCCACCCCTCGGCTTATATTCGAGTCACCGCCGTCTGCCTACATGAACAGCGTGTCATGCAGACAGACGGCAGTTTTCAAAAGCTGCGCCTCCTCCTTCCGCCCGTCCGTGATAGGAGGAACACTAATTTTCCCAGCAGTAAGTCAGTGCAGTGTTCCGCCTATCACGGATGTCCTGTCATTCTCATCTCATGGACGAGGATGAGAGGATGTCCGTGATAGGCGGAACACTGCACACTGACTGCTGGGAAAAAAGCGTTCCTCCTATCACGGACGAGGAGGAGGAGGCGCGGTTTTTGTAATAGTGGAATGGCGCCTTACACGCTGTGGGGGGACAGAGCGGGACCTCATCGGCTGCACAGTTGGAAGCGACAAAGGACACCGGACACAGGACCCCGGACCCGCGGATCGGCACAGGTAGGCTGCAATGGGGACACGGGGTGCAATGGGGACACGGGGGTCTGTACAGGGGGCATGCAGCTGCAGATGGGCATTGCTGACCTTCTTTTCCACTTACAGTAGCTGCTGCATTTTTCACCCTCGGCTTATACACGGGTCAATACGTTTTCCCCATTTTTTGTGGTGATTTAGGGGCCTCGGCTTATACTCGGGACGGCCTATACTCGAGTATATACGGTAAGCAGATTGCTGTTGTTCTTCCAACAGGGGGAGAACACGAATCTAAGAAAAGCACACGCGAATCTAAGAAAAGCACACGCGAATCTAAGAAAAGCACACGCGAATCTAAGAAAAGCACACGCGAATCTAAGAAAAGCACACGCGAATGTAAGAAACGCACACGCGAATGTAAGAAACGCAGACGAATGTAAGAAACGCAGACGAATGTAAGAAACGCAGACGAATATAAGAAACGCAGACGAATATAAGAAATGCAGACGAATATAAGAAAAGCACACTGATAAAAACTGGCTCATGTGTGCCCAGCCTGAAGGGGTGTGCACTAGACAAAGGCAATTGGGAAATACTGAACATTTGGCTCTATGATGTTGTCATGAGCCTCCTCATAATACATGGGCCAGGGTGTAAGTCCATTTTCCTGTCTCTCTGATGGTAGAAATATGTTGCATAAGTATTACTGTGCCTCTGGCTCTATGACATTGTTATGAGCCTCTTCATGGTACATTGGCCAGGGTGTGAAGAGATTATCCTGGCTGTATGCCATTGGGAAGAAGTCCTGTGGTGGCTGCTGAATCTGACTAACGCTCTTGTAGCCAAAGTCATAGATATAATTCTGCTCCTCTGGCTCTTCTAGGTTCTTATGATCCTCCTCATAATCCATTGACCAGGGTGTGAAGAGATTCTCCTGTCTGACTGCTGGTGGTGGCTGAAAAAAGACCATTTGCTCTGCTAATTGTTGAAGAGCTTCCTTATGGTTATCCATTGGAGTCGGTACTGGTCCATGGTTGTTCAGTGGTAATAGTGAAGACCCGTAAATTGGTTCCACCTTCTGACGCTCACTCTCGTCGCTACAGTCAGTGAAATGAGGCTTCTTCTCTGGCTCTTCCAGTTTATGAGCCTCCTGGTTCTTTGGCGATAATTGTAGAGGTGAAAATAAGTCCATTGGTGACATCATCAAACTGTCGCTCATGTATGAAAAGCCTGTGAAATACTCCTGCTCCTTTGGAGCCTCCCGGCCCAGGTTCTTGATAAATTCATTCAATGGCATGCATTTATTTGATGGTTCCTCACAAATCTAGAAAGAGAAAAAGACATTTATTACTGTTTCTAATTGATACAGAGAATGGTAACAAATGATGAACCCCACCACTGAGGTACAGCAGATTTAACCAAGCAGGCTCCTTTCGCCCTAGTTCCCTCTAGTGGTCAGATGACATACACAATAATCATCTCCAATACTAAACAGAAATCATTCAGATCAGGCTGTATGATTGTATCATGATTACAAATTCATAGACAGGTCTGAAAAGTCTGTTAAAACAAATGTCTTAGATGGGGAAGAGCCTGCTGCTGAAAATCTCCCCTCCCCCTCCAATGTGTTTGGACTCTATTATCCGTATACTTACTGGTTCAGATTCAGATGACATTCATGACTTTCTTCCCTCTAACTCTGCCCAGTCAATGGTCTTGAAGAATGGATGGCTCCTGATGTTACTGACTAGATGGTTTCGGCCCTCTTGGTCTTTCCACAGAAGCTGTAATGAAGAATGAAATATATGAGAATGAAATATAATGAAATGCTGCATGACCAATAACAATATCTGAGCAATAGAGGAGCTGAGGCTCTCTGTAACTTACCCTAACTAAGAGGTTATGGAGGTCAGGGTCCATACCCTCCTCCCAATCGGGCTCCATTTAAATAATTCTCTCCTTTATTTGTTCCCAGTTGTCCATTCTGGTGATAAAGGGATGTTTGTCAAACGCCATCTCGTATACTATGACTCCAAGGGAGAAATAGTCAACCATGTTGAAATAATCAATTTCTTGCAAAACCTGCAGAAACATAAGAGAAAGAGGGATGAGCATATTGTCAGACCAGGCAGAGGACAGAGATGACAACATAGTGACATATGTGATGTATAAAGCTCATGCATGACTAAAATTGCAGTAAAACGGCATCAAACTGAAGTGGAGCTTGCGAATATTAGAGGATGTAAAGGGGATGTATAGTCAAAACCCCTTTTTTTTAACATGTTGGATAGAATAGAAAGGGGTTAAACACTCTAGGGCTTTGCCTAAAGGTGCCCTTTAATTGCCCCATTTAAAGTAGGTGGATGAAGGTATACTGACCCCAATAGCTCAATGTTCACAAGCGCTCCTCATGTTAGAGGAGAAGGGAAACAGTGGGTGAGCAGTTACTGGAGGTTTTACCCCATTCATATGTGTGAAACGGGCCAAACAGATGAATCCATCTACACTCGGCCTCAATGTCCCCTACAAAAAAGGCCCAACGCTGCTCCATGACTCAGAACTTCCCAACTTTTGTTGGGGATATTGTTCTGGCCTGGAAACCCACTAAAAGCAACCAGGCACCAGTGGAGACATTCTCCATTTAGTGGAAGTGGAGCACCCCTTTATCTCTTCTCTATATCCAATCAAAATAATTGGTATATCTGGATAAATGTTATAATTAAGTCTGATATCAGGCGCATACTTACTTCTGGGGCTATGTAGATTGGTGTCCCTGCAGATGTGTTAATTCTTTTAGATTCGGTGACTCCCTTCACTGACAATCCAAAATCCGCAATTCTGGCATGGCCAGCATTGTCTAAGAGGATGTTTTCTGGCTTCAGATCTCTGTGAACGATCTCTTTGGTGTGCAGGAATTGCAGGCCGCAAATAAGTTCCGCTGTTAGGTTTCTGATGGAGAAAGAAATGCATGGATTAGCATCAAAAATCATCACAGACAAGTTTAATGGTAAAGATAAAGCCTCCCCCGACTCCAAAGTGACCCCTGAAATCAAACTTACCTTACGGTGTCCAGAGGAAGTGGAATATCTTATCAGGTCGGAGAGATCTCCTTCGCTCAGATACTCCATAACAAAGGCCAGATGATTCTGTGAAAATAAGAAAAAAAACAGGTTACGTTATAAAAATTGAAGTTTTCACTTTGTGAAGGAATATATGAAGACAAGCACACCAGCAGAGAGTGCAGTGTGGCATCTTTACTAAATGCTTCCTGGGGGGGGAACTCTGGAAAACCGGACAGAGAAGAATAGTAGACTGCCATTGCTGGAAGATCTTTACCACAATACTAGCTTTGTCTGGTTGTTATGGTGGCCCAATGACTTCTATATTTTGGCTTCCCACCCTGGAAGATGTATGTTGATCAGGAGTACGGACTTCTCCTGTCTTGCCAGTTGTAGACGTGTTCTGACTCGGTGACTCAAAGTTTTAAAGCCAGAGACAGCCAGGCAACTAGTAATGTCTAAAGTCAGTAATGGCAGCCTCTCAGTATATGGTTTCTTGAAGGAAAGCCTCTACTCTGTACAGTTTGTGTCACCAAGCTCCAGCTTTGTAGGAAGCACTCTAGAGACTTCTTCTCTCACCTTCATTTCGTTGCCCTGATCTACAGCCAGAGCCCTCAGAAGAACCTGATGTGGGACACAAGTGAAGCTTTCTTCTGCCTCCTCCAATTTAGCACTTAGTGCCTGAAGAACTAGATGACAGGTCTGAACACTGTCATCTCATGGGGCAGGGGGATGCTTAGCCTTGTGTAAGTTTTGACTCCCAAAAAAGTCACCATTTGCATAACTATTGTAGGAGGTCTGGATCAATAGTGTAGCGCAGTACAGGAAATAGAAGAAGAAATTGGGAGATTAAAATACTTACCTTTGTTTGGAAAGACCCATATATATGGGTGATGCATGGGCACTCTCTGCGTTCTTCCAGAATGCATCTTTCAGTGAGTGCAAGATAGGGTCCAAATCTCAGTAGTCTTCTTTTTGAGATGAACTTCACCGCCAGCTTTTGGTCAGTGGCGGGATGGGTGGCCAACACCACTTTCCCAAAGCTCCCCTCTCCAAGTACCTTATGGAAGGTAAAGGTTTCCACATATAGTTTCCTGATACTGCTGGATGGGACCAGTTCAGATGTCTTCTTGTTCATGGTGGGGATGGATGGAGGTGGACTCTGCCCAGACATTTTGGCTCCAAGATATGGAGGGACCGGAGGTGATGGCTCACTCTGCCCAGACATTTTGGCTCCAAGATATGAAGGGACCAGAGGTGATGACTCACTCATTTTGCAGTTTGGAGGTTGTTGTTGCTTTATAAGGTTGGCAAATGCTGCCCAAAATTTGTTTTCAACCTCACCATTAGGAGGAGAGAGTGAATTTTGCTGGTTCTCATTAACTGTATGCAGTTTAATCTCACTGGTGGATGGAGCCTGTGGGTTTTCACCCTCCACGATGTCTGATATGATGATACTTTGCTGGTCCTCCCTTGCTGTGTCCAATTTGATTATACTCTCACTGGTGGTAGTAGCCAGTGGAGTTTTCTCACTGTCCTTTGCGGATGGGATGACTGGACATTGATGGCCTTCCAGAGTCAGAGATACTATGGTTGCAACCAGTGCAGTTTGCTCACCCTCAATGGTAGATGGGGAGACTGCACTTTCTTGGTCCTCCACAGTCATAGCTGGTGTTGCCTTGTTGTCACTGGTGGATGAAACCAGTGCAGTTTGCGCAACCTCAATGGTAGATGGGGAGACTGCACTTTCTTGGTCCTCCAAAGTGATAGCTGGTGTTGTCTCATTGTCACTGGTGGATGAAACCAGTGCAGTTTGCTCACCCTCAATGGTAGATGGGGAGACTGCACTTTGTTGGTCCTCCACAGTCATAGCTGGTGTTGCCTCGTCACTGGTGGATGGAACCAGTGGGTTGTTCTCCTCCTCCAAGGTGGAGATGGTGACATTGGGAGATGGTAGATCATATTCTCCTGAAGAGAGAAAAAAAATATTTAATTCTTTCTGTTTTATAATATACAAATCTGAGGACTTTAAAATATATTTTCTTATTGTGCATTTATAGCTTCTATATATACATGGCTTTCTATGCCAGAACAAGTGTACTGTAAAGTGCTAAAGCCGGCATGATGTCCCTAACAGCTATTCACCCCCCAAATATCCTGATTTCCACCAAGAGATAACAATCCTAATGTGATATCTCACTATGCTGGGATCTCAGTGCCAAAGACCACTGATCTGCTACAGGGGGGGGGGGGGGGGTTGTGGTTCATTATGTATGCAGGCTGTGCTGCCTGTTTAGTAGTGCTTGTTCTGTAATGATGCTTCCTCTCAATTCAATCTGAAGTCTGCTAATGAACATCTGAATGATTCAGAGGAGAAATGGGTGAAAGTGTTGTGGTCAGATGAGACCAAAATCAATCTCTTTGGCTTAAACTTTATTAGCCGTGTTTGAAGGTGGAGGAATGCTGCCTATGACCCCAAGAACACCATCGCCACCGTCAAACATGGAGGTGGAAACATTATGCTTTGGGGGTGTTTTCAGGACAGGACAACTTCACTGCATCAAAGGGACGATGGACAGGGTCATGTACCATCAAATTTTGGGTGATATCCTCCTTCCCTCAGCCAGGGCATTGAAAATGGGTTGTGGATGGGTCTTCCAGCATGACAATGACCCAAAACACATGGCCAAGACAACAAAGAAGTGGTTCAAGAAGCACATTAAGGTCCTGGAGTGGCCTAATCAGTCTCCAGACCTTAATCCCATAGAAAATATGTGGAGGGAGCTGAAGGTTAGAGTTATCAAACATCAGCCTCAAAACCTTAATGACTTGGAAAGGGATCTGCAAAGAGGAGCTGGACAAAATCCCTTCTGAGATGTGTGCAAACCTGGTGGGCAACTACAAGAAACCTCTGACCTCTGCGATTGCCAACAAGGGTTTTGCCAGCAAGTACTAAGTCATGTTTTGCAAAGGGGTCAAATACTTATTTCACTCATTAAAATGCAAATCAATTTATACATTTTTTGAAATGCGTTTTTCTGGATATTTTTGTTATTCTGTCTCTCACTGTTAAAATTAACCGACTAATACAATTATAGACTGATCTTTTCTTTGTCCGTGGGCAAACGTACAAAACCAGCAGGAGATTAAATACTTTTTTCCCTCACTGTATTTCAAGGATTTACTTCTTTTAATTTTGATGATTATGGCTTACAGCTAGTCAAAACCCAAAAACACCAAATTAAGTTTAAAAAAAAAAAAAAAAAAAAGATTTTAGTAGTTTATCTTATTTTTTAATTTTTTACCATTTTATTTTTTACAATATTATTATTTTTTATTATTTGTTTACAACGTTTTTAGGAGCCCTGTTGGGGGACTTTAGTGGGATATCGAGGCTCTAAACCAGGGGTGCCCAACCTTTTGAAGAGCGAGGGCCACTTAAGCAACTTGGTAACCAGTCACGGGCCACAATGAGTGGAGCGGGTGGATGGCATGTCAGTGTCCACTCTGCATTTGCAGAGCGGACACGGACGCAGCCCACTATACTTTTTAGCGGATCGTATTGGAGGTAGAACACAAGTCGGCTTATATCTGCCACTATATAGAGGTGAATGGAGGGTCCAATTGGTTGGACTGTCGGACTGACCATGTGAAAGGGGTCCAAGGCTGCTTTCACACTGATGCTCTGCGTTTTACCCGCACCATGTGTGCAACGCAGTGTACCTTTTGGCTTTCCTGCAGTTTGCAATAGACTTATAGACTATAGACTATAGACTATTATATTCTGCAGATTTGGTGCACTTTCAGAAAGCTCACCAAACTCGCAGGTAATAATAGAAGTCTGTGGCTCAGTGCAGGTAACCCGCAGGTAAACTGCTCGGCACCTGCGGATCAGTTTGAAAGCAGCCCTGTAACCACTGCAGAAAACATATGCCAATATATACACTGTGATTTTAGTAATAAACTGACCTTTAATAACAGTCTTCTTTCTATTCTATCCCACAGCAGGAGGTCGCGGGCCACATCAGGGGGCTCTGCGGGCCACATGTGGCCCCCGGGCCACTGGTTGGGCACCCCTGCTCTAAACAGACCTCTGATATTTCACCTTTGAGACAGAGAAAGAAGATTTAGGGCACGCCCTCCCCTCCATCTCTGCACCTCAACTGCACAGAATGACCCTTAATTTCATATAGACCCTTAGTTTCTTTGTAACTGGGCAAACTTACAAAATCTGCAGGGGATCAAATAATTATTTTACGCACTGTATCTACTGAACATAAATCAATTTGCATAATGAGGTAAGATAGATGTTAGAACAGTGCAAGTCCTCCAACAGATTTTTAACAGCAACAGGTGACAGTGACAAATTAAGCCAACTCAAAATCAGATTAGGCCCAGCAAACCTAGTCCACACAATATCCAGGAGTAATCCAGAGCATGAATAATCAGAAAGATATCAGCGAGACCTGAGGCATAAATCGACAGATTTGCCCACTGGTCAGCCCATGCTGGATGTTCAGCGGTCTACTTAAAGCAGAACTTCACCCTTAAAGGGAAGTTCCACTTTAAACCTACTCCACCCCCCCCCTCCTTTTGCACTTTTGAAAGTTATTTTTTCTTTTGGGGGGGGGCATGTATCTAGTTTTAGCAGGTACCCACTCCCAACTTCCGCTCTGACCGTTAAAAAAATCAGAGTGGACGTTGTCCTCCCCCACCGGCAACCTTCAGGGAGATGTCACAGGTCCAACGAGGCTGCAAAACCATTCACAAAGCACTGCGTGGCTGTCAGAAACCATGAATCAGACTGAGACAGGAATAATGTTAATATGTTTAATAATAAAAAGTAAATAGAACAAACGTAGTCAAAACATAGCCAAAGTTTGGTAACCGGAACGAAAAGTCAGACAAGCCAGAAAGTTAGGAAGCCAGGAATCAGCGTAGTGGAACAGCAAGCAGGATCTGGAGCCAGAAAGAATGTCAGCCAAGCCAGTCTTTAACAGGAGCGCAGGATAAAGTCACTGTGATGTTGACCAAGGCGAAGGCAGAGATCATCTGGGCTGGACAGCTTAAGTAAGCAGGACTGACGAGCAGGATATCATCAACAGGTGAGTCACTGTGGAGAGACAGGAGCTGGCAATTAGCCGACAGCGGTGGAGCCAGCTCAGAGAAGGAAGGGCTGAGCCCAGCCCTGACAGTGGCTTGGGCATGCACAGGGGGAAGCTGGTTGTGAAGCCACAAGGAGTCACAGCTGGCTTCCCATAGCAAACATGCCAGCACCGGGGACTCAAAGACTGGTGAAGAACCGTCCTTGTGTCAGGCTTCAGTGGTAGTGAGCCCTTGAAAAAAGCTAATTTGGAGTTCCCTAGGGCACAGATTTCAATCCCCAGTCTGTTTCTCCAACAATCTTATAAAATAAGTCAAACAGGGGCTCTGAGAACTAGGAAGTTTGTAGATGGGGTGCAGCATGGTGCGGTGGAAATAACAAACACAGTCCCAGTGCGATGTAAGAACTTGTATTGAAGTAATGCAGAGACAGTTCACAGTAAAACCTGGTGGAAAGACATTTTGTTTATGAGCTAGATTGCTGAAACTACAATTATAGAGCCCCATCCCTTTAGTAAATATTTAAGGACAGAGGATTGAGACTTTTAAAGCGCATAAGACACATATTTAGATACAAAAATATAAATTTATTGAAAAGTAGTAATGCAACAACATGATTAACATTATGTGAAAAACATTTAAAAACAATACATCGCTGAATATAGGTAAAGATTGACAGATGTTAGTATATCTCAGCATGTTTCGCCCTCATTAGGGCTTCCTCAGGAGAACTGACCAATGTCATACAAACAATATTCACTGAAATGAGAAAATCATAATCAGATACAAGACACATCAAATAACACATATAAATCAAAATCAAAATAGAATGGCCACCCCAGAAATGATGGATGGGAGGAGATAATACTCGTTGGAAGACAGCCCAACCAGGAACACTCATAGGTCCAACAGTGTGTAGAGAGCAGGTTTCAGCCAAACTGACAACACCTGTTAGGAGGGGAAGAATACGGCCTAGTTGTCTCATGCCCAAGCAGGAAGATGTCCAGAGCCCTATGCTTTAACTCCTCATTGGGAACCTTTCACTGCCACTTGTTCTATCCCTACCAGACGGGGTACCTGTCCCTACTCTACCCTCTCGCCAAAAATCACAGAAAACATCAGAGCCAGGGCTTTAAAAAAAGGCTCTGCCTGACCCAAGATGGCTGCCAGAGTCACATGGGGTGGAAGCATTCAACTGGAAGCCATTGAGGAACCATATTCCTCTTGACTTCCTCTTCAACTGTACTGCTGCTGCGGATAAGCGCCACCTATAGTGAAGAGAGAAAGTAGACTGCACCTACCTCCAATTTGCTTCGGTAACACGGACTGCACTGAGCATGTCTAATAAAGGGAAGCAAACTGGGAGGCGGGCCAGGATGTGAAAGAAGGGAAATGGATATAAACCCACTATATAGCAGGCACCACCCTTAGGTGAACACAGAAGTCACATGTGCATAGAATTACAGGTGTACCAGAATCACTGCAGAAAGGAGGTAAACTGTGACACCTGTACAAAAAATGGCCACTGTCCCTCTATAACTGGCATTTACAGCAAGGAGTACTGGAAGGGTGGCACATGTCAAACAAAACCAAAGAAATTTCCAAGCTCAACTTACCGACCAGCCTGTGACCAACCAAATTATATGCGTTAAAACAGGGGTTTAGTTTGCACACATTTGCAAATACATGCAAAAGCTACAGAGCCCCGTCAAGGCACCCCATTTTCTGTAGTTTTAACTCCTAAATTTTGAGAGCTCCAACAATGGAAGCACATGCATTTTAATGGATAGGCAGAGGGCGGGTGGGCCTGGAGGGAGCCCATCCCTTCTAAACCACTTCAGCTCCAGAAGGTTTACTCCCCTTCCTGACCAGGCCATTTTTTGCTATACAGCACTGCATTACTTTTACTGACAATTGCATGGGCATGCCACGCTGTACCCAAATAAAATGTTTGTCCTTTTTTTTCCCCACAAATACAGTTTTCTTTTTTATTTAATCACCTCTGTGGTTTTAAATTGTTGTGCTATAAACAGAAAAACAACAATATTTTTTACTTTCTGTACATATCCAATAAATAAATGTAAAAGGATCTAATTTCAAAATCAATTTAGGCCAATGTGTATTCTGCTAAAAAAAAATCCTTATAAGCGTATATTGATTGTTTTGCACAAATGTTATAGTGTTTACCCTCCACACTTCTCTCCTATACATAGTGCCCACTGTCATACCCTCCACACTCCTCTCCTGTACATACTACTCACTGTCATACCCTCCATACTCCTCTCCTATACATAGTGCCCACCGTCATACCCTCCACACTCTCCTCCTGTAATTACTGCTTACTGTCCTACTCTCCACACTTCTCTCCTGTACATAGTGCCCACTGTCATACCCTCCACACTCCTCTCCTGTATATATTGCTCACTGTTATACCCTCCACACTCCTCTCTTAGCCCCCGTACACACGGTCGGAAAAAATCCGACGGACTTTGTCCGAAACTGGTGTTGCATACACACGGTCAGACAAAGTTATCGGAAAATCCGATCATTCCGAGCGTGATGACGTTTGTTCGTTACGACGGGACTACGTTCACGTTAGTAGCCAACAGCTTTGGTCTCGTAATTTGATCTGAGCATGCGTGGCACTTTGTCCATCGGAATTCTTGACACACGATCGGAAAAAGTCAGATCGGATTTTGTTGTCAGAAAATTTGAGAGCAGGATCTCAAATTTTTTCAGTCGGAAATTCCGACGGAAAAAGTCAGATGGAGCCCACACATGGGCGGATTATCGACAACATGGTCCGATCGGACATTTTCCGTCGGAATTTCCAACCGTGTGCATTATACATAGTGCCCACTGTCATACCCTCTACATTCCTCTGCTGTGCATACTGCCCACTGTCATACCCTTCACACTCCTCTCCTGTACATAGTGCCCACTGTCATACCCTCCACACTCCTCTCCGGTATATACTACCCTCTGTCATACCCCCCACACTTCTCTCCTGTGCATACTGCCCACTGTCATACCCTTCACAATCCTCTCCTGTACATATTGCCCACTGTCATACCCTCCACACTCCTCTCCGGTACAAACTACCCTCTGTCATACTCCCCGCACTCCTCTTCTGTACATACTGCCCACTGGCATACCCTCCACACTCCTCTGCTGTACATAGTGCCCACTGGCATACCCTCCACACTCCTCTGCTGTGCATACTGCCCACTTTTATACCCTTCACATTCCTCTGCTGTACATAGTGCCTTCTGCCATACCCTCTGCCCTCCTCTCATGTACATACTGTCCAGTGTTAGATCCTCCACATTCCTCTTCCTCACTTGCACATACTTCCCACTTTTATACCATCCATACTCCTCCCCTATGCCTCTTACCCACAAAAACAGTTCTTTAAAATTATACTGAATATCCTCAATGTTACCAGCTCTAGAATGGGCACACTTGTTAGTTCAACTAAAGGAAATCTCAGTCCTCATATTTGTTCTGCCCCATTATTAGTACTTATTTAATTTTGTAATTACTATTGTGATGTATAGAGGAACATAGGGGATTTCAGCTACTCTAAATATAGCACTTGTAAAAAAAGTGTCCCTGAAAATATTTTTGAAATGTTAGCAACTATGCACTTAGGCACTGCCCAAGGGCCACTGGGTCAGTAGGGGGCCCCATGAGAGGCTCCTGTGATATTAAAGCGGTAGTAAAGCTTTCTAACATTATAGGGCAAATGGGTATATCCAGGGGTCAAGTCCTGGGGAAAAAAGTGTGGGAACTCCCACCCAAGATCCACTCCCCCACCAAAAAAAAATAAAAAATGATACGCTCATATGCACGAACGCTTCAAAAGTGGTATTTTTCATCCAATTTTCGTATTGTGTGTATGAAGCTTAAATGTTAGTACATAAAAAGAAACAATCCTCAATACACATAAATATGGTAATTCTCTGAATAATCAGCATTCATTCAATTGTGCTTCCATGCATGTGAGCATCATGTTCTGATCTTTATTGGGGAATTTTATTTTGTATGTAGAGTGTTTATGTGGTGAGTTTACACTTTTCATTGAACAGAGTTTGGATAACACAGGGTTAAACGGAAAGGTCATAAATTAACTGCACATTATCTGGACAGAATGCTTGGGGAGATAGTGATAGCTGGTAGAACACCAAAAATCAGCAATAGGAAGACAATAATCAGTCTGAGACCTACACTAGATGGCCCAACATTTGTGGACACCTGACCATGTCACCTATTTGAGCTTGTAGTAATATGGTAGTAAAAAAGGTATTTATTAGGATTTAAACACAGTAAAGAATAAAATATGAAACATTGATTTACTAAACGCAGTCAGTTATTATCACCATATTGAACATTGGTATGATGTAACCTCCTTACACCCAACGCATTTCGGGATAACATCTATTCCTTCTTCAGAGGTGCAGAGAAAAAGGAGGAATTCATCTAGGGCATAAAATGTATAATGAATAATGGAATATTTATCTAAACAGAACATTTAATTCCATATTACATTTCAGCCAATTTACTTACATAGTAATGATAGATGAGTCATTTTTCAATGTTGCATTCATTAACGTTAAAAACCATAGGTAGGACAGCATGTGGTTGATGTGTCGGTGGGGCTGCTATTTCAGGGCAGAGAGGGCATCAGAAACGATTTACTGACATAGGTTGGATATTGGTATCAATGAAGGGGTTACAAACTCTTTCCCACACCTCAGGGCCAGGGGCCAGCCATATAGACACACTGGAGCCGGTGAGGAAATCCCTAAAAATGAGCAAAAATAAATATATATGCTAAATTGTATCCATAGTTCCAAAAGGAGTACAAAGACAATCCGAGACATAATGGTTATTTATTTAAGGATGTGTGCAGTGAGGAAAAATAAAAATATACCTGTAAGTAAAGAGTATGCACGACCAATCAGTAGCCCCATTCTCTAGGAAAACAGCCTAGCACCAGCTATAAGGCAAATACATATGTATAATCATAATTGTGTTTATTATATGGCATTTTATTAAATTAAGATAAACATGAATATAACACATGTAAGTGTATCATAACATGGGGCTAGGAATAAGCATAGTGTGAATATATACATAAAAGTATAGATATACATATTGTAGCATAAACCTGCTTAACTTAGACAGGAGAAACAGGTTATGCAAACTGTAAAAAGTATCAAGAGTTAATATGCTACATATTTATCAATTAATATAAATCCTTGGGGTATGCCAAGAGATAATCATGATAATAGATGTGGAGTGGTGAACCCAATTAGATATTAAATGGTGGGGAAATATATCAGATATAAGTAAAATGCTGTTCATAGATCAAAAATGAAAATCACTGCAAAGAGTAAGTATTTAAAAAGAGACATAAATAGAGATCTTTTTTACCTCAGTGCACAGGAGTAGAAAGAACACAGCCGCACATCCCGACATCCAGCTACATACTGCTGAGTGTGGGAGTGAGCTGGTTGCAAGATGGAGACTGTGGGCGGTGATGGAAGGTGTCCATCAGCCTCCAAAATGCTGCCTTGGTTAGAGCTGTGACCTGGTGGCTTTGTGTGCCGGGCGGTCTAAAGGGGCGGCCCCGGCATCCGAGGCAGGGAGAATAGAAGAGCCCCCAGGCTCGGACGACTTGAACATGAGCTTGTTGGACATCCCATTCAAAAACCATTGATTTATAAGGACACATTGGCTCCACCCTTCTGGGAAGCCTTAGATTAGATCTTGGAGCGTGTCTTGAGAATCTGTGCCAAAATAGCATTTGTAAGAGTCAGGTACTGATGTTGGATGGTCATCAAAAAGCTATTCAATAGGGTTCTGGTCAGGGCCCTGTGCAGGACATTCAAGTTCCTCCACAACATACTGGTTTTGGAGATGTCTTTGGGAATGTATGCCCATTTGTGAGGTCAGGTACTGATGTTTGATGAGAAAACTGGCTCACCATTGGCGTTCCTATTCATAGTTGAGGTCAGGGCTGTGTGAAAGGCACTCGAGGTCTTCCACACCAAACTGGTCAAACCATGTCCTTATGGAGCTGGCTTTGTACACAGAGGCACAGTCATGTCAGAACGAATTGCCATTACCACAAGGTTGGAAGAGCACAATTGCCTAAAATATCTTTGTACACTGTAGCAGTAACAAATGCCTTACCTTAAGCGTCAAAAGCCTATTACTCATCCAATTAATGAAAAGCTGACACCAATTGTATCTAGCCCTTAGAATAATTTAGTTAAAGAGGAAGAATCCCAAGACACGTGCCTAATCTGCACACTGGAAAAAGGTAGAGGAGCCAAGCCCTGATGACCACTACAGTTTACAAATGTTTCTATGGCAACGACTCAAACACAGAGATGCTCCCCTAAAGGAGTCTTTGTTACCCTGGGATCCTCCTACGATCTCTTAACAATAAACAAAATACTGAGAATGGAACTGTGCTGAATTTCCACTAAACAGCAGTGTGTAATGAGTGGGTGGGGTTATGCGTTCCTTGCTTCCCCTCACTGCCACAGGCAGCTGAGGCCAACTAAAACTTCCAATGGTTGGGTTCCCCCCATAAGGATACTCCCAGATCACACCCCACAGATACGCCCACTTTGATCACACCTCCCCAGATTCCCCCACCCTAATTATACTCCCATATATCCCCCATCCTGATCAAACCTCCCCAGATATCCCTACCCCGATTACAGCCCAGATACCCCCCACTCTGATCTCACACACACCCAGATACCCCTACACTGATTACATCCCCAGATACCCCCCACTCTGATCACACCCCCAGATAACCCACCCCACCCTATCACACCTCCCCAGATAGCACTACCCTGATTACAACCCTAGATATCCCTCATACACTGCAGAGCACTCCATCTATAGTGGGGGGGCTCAGAGAGACAGGGGGGCTGAGAGAAAGAGGGGGGCTGAGAGAGAGGAGGGGCAGAGTGAGATAGAGTGGCATAGAGAGGAGCTGAGAGAGAGAGGGGGCTGAGAGAGAGGTGGGCAGAGGGCGGGCTGAGAGAGAGGGGGGCTGACAGAGATGGGCTGAGCTGACAGACGGGGGGAGATGAGAGAGACCCCTAGTCCACAGTTCCTCCTTGTCTCCCCTATCCTAGTCTATATCTGCAGGTAGGTCTCTATCAGTGTATGATGCCCAGTACCTTCTTAATCCGGGAGGTGCTCTGCTGCTCCTTCCAGCAGCTCTCTGGCAGCTTGTGCCTCCCTCTCGTCATTGTCCTCTAGGCTTCACTGCTAATTCTGGAGCAGAGGAAGTTGGAGGAGAAGGAGTCCAGGCTTTGGGACTCCGGGGATGCTTCTGAGCACCACTTCGGGTGTCAAGCAGGTTGTGAAGCTTTTCTCTCTCCTGGGCTCTCCATAGCTGCCCTTCCAGGCAAACGCAGCCTCCTTTTGCGGAGCTACCCACTCACCGCGTGGAGATGCCCGAAGGCAGGAAGATTATGGCACGTGGAAGGCAGGAAGAAGCACTATGGTGCATGGAAGGCAGGAAAGAAGGATCGCTATGGTACATGGAAGGCAGGAAGGAGGGATCAATGACACACGGAAGGCAGGAAGGAAGGACCACTATGGCACATGGGAGGCAGGAAAAGAAGGACCACTATGGCACATGGGAGGCAGGAAAAGAAGGATCACTATGCACATGGAAGGCTGGAAGAGTATGGCACATGGAAGGCTGGAAGAGTATGGCACATGGAAGGCTGGAAGAGTATGGCACATGGAAGGCTGGAAGAGTATGGCACGTGGAAGGCTGGAAGAGTATGGCACGTGGAAGGCTGGAAGTGTATGGCACATGGAAGGCAGGAAGAGTATGGCACATTTAGGGAAGAGAGAGGGAGGGTAGAGATCACTTCCCTGGGCTGAATTGTCTTCAGGCAGGATCACTGGCTGCTTTAAAATCTCCCGCCCACACCCCATTCCCAGGCACAGATTGGCTGCACAAAGAAGTTGTGGGCAAGCATAGGGGTGACATGGGGAGGAGGTGGGGCAGATCTAGCCTACCTCTTCCTCATACAGGCTATACAGTGGGCGGGGATGTGTAGCAGGTGCAAGGGTGTGTAGCGGTCTCAAAACTACAACTCACAAGGCCACGTCCGAACTGCTACAAGGCCTGTGGTTAGGATCAGTGGCGTATCTTCAGACTGCACAGACTGGGGATATAGATCAGTTGGCCCCCGATTTTGAAGGGTGCCCTGATATAAGTGGGAACTCTGATGGACACCCTGAGTTAAGGAAGGCTTGGAAGTGACAGAGTTTCCAATGTGAAAGGAAGAGCCTGATGTAAGGGGTAGCTCTGCTACAGAGCCGAAAAAAGTTATTTGATCCCCTGCTGATTTTGTAAGCTTATCCATTTACAAAGAAATTAAGGGTCTGTAATTTTTATCATAGGTGTATTGTAAATTATAGAGACAAAATGTCAACAAAAAATCCAGAAAAAACACAAGATACAAATGTTCTAAATTGAGTTGCAGTTCAGGGAGTAAAATAAGTATTTGACCCCTACCAACCAGCAATAATTCTGGCTCCCACAGGCTGGCTACAGTATGTGCTCATGTGGTACACAGATTAGTCCTGTCAATTTAAGAAGGTGCTTCTAACGACAAAACTCTTTATAGGTATAAAAAAGACACCTGTCCACAGAATCTTTTTCTTCCGTTCAAACCTCACCATCATGGACAAGACCAAACAGCTGTCAAAGGATGTCAGGGACAACATTTTAGACCTCCACAAGGCTGTAATGGGCTACAAGACCATCAACCAGAAGCTTGGTGAAAAAGACAACTGTTGGAGCGATTATTTGCAAATGGAAGAAATACAAAATAGTCACCAATCGCCCTCGGCCTGGAGCTCCATGCATAATTTCGCCTCATGGGGTAAGGATGATCATGAGAAAAGGGAGGGATCAGCCCATAACTACCCAGGAGGAGATTGTGAACGATGGGATCTCAGTCACCAAACAAGCCATTGATAACACAATACGCTGCCATGGATTGAAATCCTGTAGTGCCTGCAAGAACCCCCTTCTCAAGAATGCACATGTACGGGCCTGTCTGAAGTTTGCCAATGAACATCTAAATGATTCAGAGAATGATTGGGAAAAAGTGCTGTGCTCAGATGAGACCAAAATGTAGCTCTCTTGGCATTAACCTGACTCGCCGTGTTTGTAGGAAGAAATATGCTGACTATGATTCTAAGAACACCATTCCTACAGTCATGCATGGAGGTGGAAACATTGTGCTTTGGGGCTGTTTCTCTGCTAAAGGTACAGGCCGACCTTGCCGCATTGAGGGGCCAATGGATGGGCCATGTATTGTAAAATCTTGGATGAGACCTCAGCCAAAACACTAAAGATGGTTCATGGATGGGTCTTCCAGCATGACACTGACCCAAAACATACCCCCAAGGCAACAAAGAAGTGGCTCAAGAAGAAGTGCATTAAGGTCATGGAGTGGCCTAGCCAGTCTCCAGACCTTTATCCTATAGAATATTTATGGAGGGAGCTAAACTTCGAGTTGCCAAGCAACAGCCAAGAAACATTAGGGTTTAGAAGATCCGTAAAGAAGAGTGGACCAAAATCCCTCCTAGGATGTGTTCAAATCTGGTGGCCAACTACAAGAAACATCTTACCTCTGTGCTTGCCAACAAGGGCTTTTCCACCAACTATTAAGTCATGTTTTGCGCATCAAATACTTATTTTACTCACTGAACTGAAAACTCAATTGCTAACATTTGTATCATGTGTTTTTTTCTGGATTTTTGGTTGATATTCTGTCTATTTAAAATACACCTATGATAAAAAAAATATAGACCCTTCATTTCTTTGTAAGTGGGTAAATTTACAAAATCTGCAGGGGATCAAATAATAATTTTTCCCACTGTATGTAAGAGGGGTTCTGAAGTGATAGGGAGGCTTCTGATGTTAAAGGTGAACTGATAGCAAAGGTGGATATTCATTTATAAAACTCATTTTTCAGCCTGTGAATATAGTAATGATTTTAGCTGGGTCCATTTAGACCACAGTGCACACTTAGAATAATGATTTTTGGATAAGAAATGTTTAGTTGAGGGGTGACTGAGGGGCACGGCATGCAGAGGGCGACGACTGCCACTTTGGGAAGATTTCTTCTATAATCCTCTGGAGATATCAGTAACATGGAGAGGCCATAGATCACATTCTGAACTTCAGGCTCTCTCTTCTGTAAACTCTTAATAATTATTTTAGCATTTTTAATTCTATGTCGAAGTAGAAAAAATAACTTGTCTGACCCAACATGACTTTCATTAGATATCTCTACGTGTGGAGCTATTTTTAAGGGAAAGTAGATCTGTAGAAAAAAAAAAGATAAATATATTATATTATCTCTTATATTGATGTGCTAATATTTATCATCCTTTTTGTCTTATTCCAAAACATTGAAAAAGAAATGGTATTTAAATGAATCCGCCCTTATTTAAATACACACCGCTGCGCCTTGATCAGTAATCTGTTTAAACTACAGCTGCCACTTGAAATATATAGAAATGAAAATTAAAATGTATTTTTAACCTTAAAATGTGCTCAATCCATAGAAAAAATAATGGCGCTCTGACAATCACACAATGGTGACCATTTAAAACTAAAAATAGTGAATATTTCAACTCACACACAAAAATGAAGGGTCAGAGCAATATGCGGGGGCCCACATGGGATGGCTCAGAGGGGCTCTGCTTGTCTCTTTCCCCTTTCCCTTTATGTATTTGCACAGGTGTGTGCTAGCCTGCCGTTGCCGAGGGCAGCAACAGCGGCATGATTGGATCGCTTATCCAGGCTGGGATTGGTCAATTCGGGCGGTATCAAAGCCCGCGCTGGGAAAGCCTATATAAGGAGCTGGAGCAAGAGGAATCACTGACCGGCTGACAGGATGAGCGACGGAAGCGGCGTGGAGCTCAGGATGAAGCGCAGGTCTCCTGGAAATTGTGAGGCGCTGTTATGCCGGTTATTGGAGAAGGCGGAGTCAAGGGGCGGTGAGCAATGGCTCTTACGCTGCCTTGAGGAGGAGCAGGTGTCAGCGCCGCCCGAAGGGGCGTCCCTGCCCACCGCCATGACGGGGGGTAAGTCCGCCTCAGGCGGAGGCGGGACTCGGCAGCAGCCAGGTCGACTAAAGAAGAGGACCAGAGCGGCGGCTTCTCCTCACCTAGCTGAGGGGAGAGCGGAAGAGAATGTCTCTCAAGGGGCTCCTCTGCTAGGAGGGAGCGGCGCTACTCCACCTCACACAGAAAGGAGTGAGCAATCCAGTATTCCTGATGGTGAGCATATGCTGATTTCTCCTGTGTCTGAGGTGTCACTGTTAGTGGATTCTTTATTTAATGTGTTACATCAGTTTAAAGGGGCACAGGCTACTGGTGCAATGTGTAAAGAACAAGGGGCACAGGTCTCTGGTGCAAAAGGTTTTGGTCAGTCACCTCACAGAAAAAATGTCACTGCTTTAACCGCTTCAGCACCGGGCCATTTTTTACCCTTCCTTACCAGAGCACTTTTTGCGATTCGGCACTGCGTCGCTTTAACTAACAATTGCGCGGTCGTGCGACGTTACACCCAAACAAAATTGACGTCCTTTTTTTCCCACAAATAGAGCTTTCTTTTGGTGGTATTTGATCACCTCTGCGGTTTTTATTTTTTGCGCTATAAACAAAAGAAGAGCCACAATTTGGAAAAAAAACACAATATTTTTGACTTTTTGCTATAATAAATATCCCATTTTTAAAAAAAAAAAACGATTTTTTTCCTCAGTTTAGGCCGATACGTATTCTTCTACATATTTTTGGTAAAAAAAAAAATCGCAATAAGCGTATATTGATCGGTTTGCGCAAAAGTTATAGCGTCTACAAAATAGGGGATAGATTTATTGAATTTTTTTTTTTTTTTTTACTAGTAATGGCGGCGATCTGCGATTTTTTTTCATGACTGCGACATTGCGGACATATCGGACACTTTTGACACATTTTTGGAACCATTCACATTTACACAGCGATCGTTGCTATAAAATTGCATTGATTACTGTGTAAATGTGACTGGCAGGGAAGGGGTTAACACTAGGGGCGCTGTAGGGGTTAATGTGTTCCCTAATAGAAGTGATTCTAACTGTGGGGGGAGGGGACTCAAGGGGAGAAGACCGATCATGTGTTCCTCTGTACTGGGATCAGTTTACACACACAGCTCCACGGTCCCGCCCGGTCCCGTTGTTTTAACGGGCAATCGCGGGTGTCCGATGGTAGATCCCCCTTGTGGGCGTCATATGACAGCGGGCGGTGTTGAAGTGGTTAAAGAAAAGCACAGGGGCGCACTCAAGTGGCGCTTTTAATGTTTGCTATAAAAGGGGCACAGTTACCTGGTGCTTATAATATGCAACGGAATGATAGAAACACAGGGGCACACTCTAGTGGTGCTGGTGGGAATTCCATGCAATTTACTGATATGATGGAAGATGCTGGTGCGGTTTGGCAGAATTTGGGTGAGTCTCCTAAGGAGGACTATGGTTTGGCAGAACACGCACAATTCATTAGTCCTTTATCTTTTAACCCGTTGTTGCCTATTAGGCCTACTGCTACTACAGTCGGTGAGACATCATTTAAGGAGCCTTTGCCTTGCGAGCTGTCTCCACTGGGTTTTCATTTGCCAAAATCTGTTAAAGACAGAATCTGGAGAGGGGAATTCCTAGACATACTGTCATTATTGCCGGCATCTAAAGAATTTCTAGCTAAAGCTGATAAACAAGCTGGGGATAGGCCAGAGGAAGATAGACGCCGGGCTATCCCTAAGACATTTCAGAACTGGCTGCAGGCTTTTTGCATTTACGCAGCAGTCATGGGTGAGCGTTTTCCTACTAAGTGCTCGGGATTGTTCCAGCACTTGGATATTATTGCAGAGGCATGTCGGCACTTTGGTGGTTCGGCTTGGTATACTTACGACGAGAATTTGCGTCAAAAATTAGCAGTCCACCCCTCTTTACATTGGGGATCCAAGGACGTTGGGTTGTGGTTGAATCTCATGCTGCTACCTAAGCCACAATTCACGCCCCGTCCCAATGCTAATTTGCATACCTTTCGCAAAGGATTCTGCTTTTCCTTTAATGAAGGGCAATGCAGATTTCTCAACAATTGTAAATACAAACACGAATGTTCATACTGCTCAGGTACCCACGCAGCAAGTAGATGCTTTAAGAAGGCCGCAGCGACAAGCATGCCACCTATGCCCGGGCACAGTCATGGGAAAGGCAGTGACCCCAGTGAACCTTCCAAAAATGCTACCTTGGTTAGAGCGTTATCCCGACCTCAGGATGGCGGCTCTTCTAATTGAAGGTTTCAAAGATGGTTTTCTAGTTCCATGTTTTACGGGGCTAGGTTGCACGTTAGTGAATAATTTGAAATCTATTGACCTAAAACCGTCAGTAGTCCAGAATAAAATTACAATAGAATTGGCAGAAGGAAGGATTGCAGGCCCCTTTTCTGCTCCTCCATTCACCAATTTCCGGCTTTCTCCCATAGGTTTAGTACCTAAGAAAGAAGTCGGTTCATTTCGTGTGATTCACCATCTATCCTATCCTCCGGGGTCCTCTTTAAATGATGAAGTCATGGGTGTAGATGCCCCAGTTAGTTACTCCTCATTTGATGAGGCTTTGGTGCTGTTAAGGAGTTATGGACAGGGCTCTCTCTTGGCCAAGGTGGATATTAAGTCAGCCTTTCGTCTATTGCCGGTCCATCCCCAAGGTTTCAATTCACTTGGTTTTCATTTTATGGGTCAATATTTCTTTGACAAATGCATGCCTATGGGTTTTTCTTTATCCTGTTTTTATTTTGAAGCCTTCTCCACATTTCTGCAGTGGGTTCTGTCTGAACTATTCCCGGGTGGGGGGTTTCTTCACTATTTAGATGATTTTTTATTCCTTGGCCCTCCCGATTCGGTAGTTTGCCTTCGATCTTTACATCTATTCTTTGATGTTTGTAAGGAATTTGGGGTCCCCCTCGCTGCTGAGAAGACGGTACTTCCTTCCACTACCATAGAGTTTTTAGGTATCACCATCGACTCGGTGTTGATGGAATTTAGGTTACCTCCTCTTAAGCATTAAAAGATAAAGTAAAGTCCTTTTGAAAGAAGCTCAATCCTTATTGGGACTGTTTGCCTTTGCTGCAAGAGTTATTCCTATGGCTCGGGTCTTTTCCTGTAGGTTTTCCTTGGCAATTAGTCGGTTATCTAACCCATATTGTCACGTTCGGATTTCTAGGAGCATCAAAGAAGACCTCAAGGTCTGGGATGCTTTCCTGAGTGAATTCAACGGTGCAACAATATGGCAACAGGAATTTGCCTGCGATTCGCAGCTGAAGTTTTTTACAGATGCGGCCGGATCGGTTGGTTTCGGAGCCTTTTTGAATGGACATTGGTGTTCTGAGGTATGGCACCGGGAGTGGTTGCAGAAGGATATTCTGCAGAATTTGGTCCTGCTGGAACTATTCCCGGTCATAGTCTCCTAAGTGATTTGGAAAGAACAATTTTCTAACCGTAGAGTTTTAGTCCGTACAGATAATAAGGGTGTTCTTCATGCGGTCAATTCCTTGTCTTCCAGGTCGGAACCGGTAATTAAATTGTTACGTTTCCTAGTATTGTATTGTATGCGTTATAACATTTGGCTGAAAGCAGAGCACATTGCTGGTTGTAAGAATAATATCGCTGACGCTTTATCTCGTTCTCAGCGCCAGAAGTTTCGGGAATTGGCTCCAGCAGCGGACCCAGTGGGAACACCTTGCCCAGCTTTCCTCTGGGGCTTAATTTGGAACTGATGCTGAAGAGCCTCAGGAACTCGGTATCGTTAAAAACTTGGTTGGATTACCGCCTGTCGTGGTCTAAATGGTGCTTATTTTGTCAAAAATATAGTATAGATTCGTTAGAGGTGTCCTCATATATAGCATTGTCTTTCCTGTCCTTTTTGATGCAGTCTAACCTAAGCCCGGCATCGGTCAGCCGCATCTTAGCGGGTGTTTCCTTTTTTCTTAGATTCGCAGGTGTCCCGGCTCTTACATCTATCAGGTGAATCAAATAATTAAAGGTTTCAGAAGGTTTAGACCTTCTCATGATAGCAGGCGTCTCTCTTTTAGCGGATCTTATACGAGTTTTGGGAGAAGTTTGCTCTTCTGAATTTGAGACTTCATTGTTTCAGGCCGCCTTTTCAGTAGCTTTCTTTGGAGCACTCAGAGTTGGCGAATTTGCATGGGTCATGTTATATTGGAAAAGAAATCGGTTTGCCTCTTTCTTTGTCGTTCTAAGACCTTACCGCTGGGAGTTGGCCATTGGATCTCTCTATCAAAATCGGGTAATCCGGCTATTTGCCCGGTTGGGTTAGTGTCCAAATACATGTCATTACGGCCTACTTCATCGGATTCCTTTTTCATCCACCAAGACCTGTCCTCCTTGTCCAGATACCAGTTTTCGGCTGTGTTGGCTGCATGTTTGAAGCGTCTGAATTTGTCCAAGTTTTGTTTTTCGTCCCATTCATTTCGTATTGGGGCAGCCACCACAGCCGACGCTCTTGTTTTTTCTGCTGATGGACTTAAGAAGGTGGGTAGGTGGGGTAGCAACAGGTATAAACTTTATGTTCGTCCAGATATGCTAATCCTTTGAATTTCTTTTTCAGATCCCACTAAGGCAGTCATTTGGATTGTGGGTCATTCCTGTAGACGACAGCGTGGTCGGTTCCCGGTGACGCACCGTTTGCCAGCTTGTCCAGGGACGAGTCAATGATTGTGGAGTTCCTAATGAGTGGAAGCGTGGATGCCCTGGTGAAGATGTTCATGTGGTGTAGTGAGCAGAGATTCCATGTGGAGCTGAAAAATGTGTGTAGTCTTTAGTACGCGGGTTGGTCTCTCTCCAAACGTCTATCAGGCCTGCCTCATTAAGTAATTCAGCTATTTTAACGCTCTGTTTAGAAGGACGCTTGGGTTTAGACGCACCGTTTGCCAGGTTGGGAGAGATTTATATGTTTCGCAAAGCAGATCTCAACCCCCTTGGTTTTATCTCCGCGGAGGCCAGGTAGAATTGTGGATAACTGTGGGAGAGATTTATATGTTTCGCAAAGCAGATCGCAACCCCCTTGGTTTTATTCTCAGCGGAGGCCAGGAAGAATTGTGGATAACTGTGGTGGAGAAAAAGCTACGTTTGATTGGGGAGTTAAGGCCCTGAGTGTTGTGTGATATAACCTTCAAGGTAGTGGGCATGGTATGAGAATCAGGCATGGATCAGAGGGGGATGATCTATACAATCCTTATGGGACTTACCCTTCCATGTAGAGATAGACGGCATAGTAAAACCTGACGGTCCTGTAGCGGGGATCCCAGAGCCTGAGAGAGACGACCGGGGAAGTCCGTGAGACCTGCTAGCACCACTAAGAGCAATCGAGAAGAGAGAGAGAAAAGAGATGAGTGGGAGAAGGAGGGAGGGAAGGACAAGAACATTAATAACCTGCTGATGAATCATTCCGGAACTAGAAGAGTAGCTCAAGAAAACAAAGGGGCCCCCTGGTCCCTTCCCAACCCCAGGTCGGTTTAGAGTCACCAAACCTACCATAACCCCCATGGTTCCGGATTTTCCAAATGTAGAAAATCCGGACTAGGATCTAGGTACGCCAAGTGGGTTCCTGATCCAATCGAGGCGCATTGGGTCCACCACAGCCCCCCCACCTCAAATCTGTAACTATTGAGGGGCAAAAACATCCCCATCATCTAAAAGTGCCGGAGTCCCCTGTAGTGACTAATCCCCAGTCGATATTAAAGTTTCAACATGTGAAAATCATGGAGAGGGGTCTAACAATCGCCAAACTTCCAGGGGAAGTAATTGTATGGAGTTAAAAAAAAAAAAGGGGGGGGGGGCGGCTAGTAAGCCGAAGTCCCCAGGCAGCAGGGACAAATAAGGTATTACACTGTATGTTCCCCTCCTAATGAGAGTAATTTGTGTTCCCTCTACCAGTAAGTCAGTATCCCAATATCATGAAAGGTAAAAAATAACTAATATCAACTTTAACATGAAAATAACAACATGCATAGATGCTCGATCAGTTAGTGCAGTGGGGGAAGGGGGACCCCCCCTTACCACCCTCTACAAGGAAGAGGGGGAAAAGAGAAAGCCCCAACCTGTCCTTCCCCCAGAACGTCACCCCAGAAGCAGGGGGGAAGTCCAGGTCAGAATCAAAAAAAAAAAGGATTATAAGCAAATATGCTCAGGGTGGCATGGTTTCTTTGGATCTTTTGGGTCCCTGCTTCAGCCAGGATTGTTGCAGCGGGCTGGCAGGCGGGGGTCTTTTGGCGGAAGAAGGGGCCCCTCGGTTAGCTTGCGCAGGTGTAGGTTCCAGCTGTATCAGGCCGAGATGCGTAAGAAGTCGTTCACCTTCCTGGAAAGAGGAGAAGCAGAAATTCTTGTTTTTGAAGGAAAAGTTCAGACGAAGAGGGAATGACCACCGATATGCGATTTCCTTATCGAGCAGCACCTGCAGTAACGGTTTGAAAGAGCGCCTCTTCTGGACTGTATAAGGTGACAGGTCGGCGAATATTTGAATTTTGTGACCGAGTAAAGTGAGGTTATCTGAATATCTGGCTTTCCTAATGACTGCTTCTTTGACAGAATAGTGATGTGGTTTAACAATGACATCTCTGGGCAATCCGTCGGATCTGGGGGCCTGTAGTGCCCTGTGTGCTCTGTCAAGTTCCAGGTGGTTATCCAGAATGTCAGGGATAAGGTTTTTAATTAAAGATTTAACTGCTTTATGGACATCCTTCTCAGATTCAGGGAGTCCCCGGAGTCTAAAGTTATATCTTCTGGATCTGTTCTCGAGGTCATCGATTTTTGAAAAGGCAGATTCCAATTGGTCCTGTACTTCCTGTAATCTGGCAGAGTTTTGGTTAATCTGGGCCACTGCTTGATCAGCTTTTTGTTCTATGGTGTCCATCCTTATCCCTATTTGCTGCAGATCAGCATGTAAAGATGCAGTAATTTGGGCAGCATTCAGAGCCAATCCTTTATGCAGCATGTGTGAAAAGGCTGTCATCATGGACTGAAAGTCAGTGGGGACAGGGATGTCTGCCTGGGCCTCACTCCCTGTGAGTAACATGCCTGTGTGTGGATCCAGCAATGGGGATGTGGGATATCCTGGGCTCATCCTCCCCAAAAGGGATTCTGTGGAGGAGGGAGAGCTGACAGCCTGCAGAGGGGGGAAGTCAGTACCTGCAAAAGGGGGATCCGTCTGGTCCTGGTCGGCTATAGAGTCCTCCTGTTGGTCTGAGGCCTGTAAGCCTCGTGTAGCCGACGCCATCTTAGCATATGTGAGGGGGCCGTTCGCGGCCGTCATTTGGCCAGAGAGATCCCGTCGGACCTGGGGTTTTGACATATCCCGGTGCCCCGGGTGTTCCCCTATCAGGATGGCGCTGTGTGGGGCGGAAACGAGGGCTCCGTCGGCTCCGGTGGCTAGCGGTGGGCTGTGGTGGAGCGGAGCTCTAGTAGCCGGCGGCCATCTTAGAGCTGCCGCGCATGCGCACTGTATTCTGCCAATTTAGGTCTTGATCCGGGTGCTTTTCTAATTTTATGGTCTGGTATCAGGGGTTTTCGTTGGAGGAATTTAGTGTCCCATGTAGTCCATCTAGCAGAAAAATGGCCTCCCCCCCCCCCCAAGTCTTTGTCCTTCATCTTGGGGCTAATGATTTGGGTAAAATAGGAACTTGGGAACTTTTGTGTGAAATGAAGAAGGATCTGAGTACCATTAAATCTATGTTTCCTTCGGTAACGTTAGCCTTCTCAGAAATGATTCCTAGGTTACTATGGTCCCTCTTTGGGGGTCTGTTTTACGTTGATAGAATCAGGAGGCGCCTTAATAGGACATTACATAGTTTCCTGCTGTCATCCGGGGATACATCCTTCCGCCATTTTGAGCTGGAAGGCTTTATTCCGGGGCTATTTCGTGAGGATATGGTCCATCTATCTGAGATCGGGCTGGACATTTTCAATATGGGTCTACAGAGTTTGATAGAATCAGCCACGGTGGTGGGGGGGGGGGGCCTCGGCCTTCGGTTCCCCTCTTGGCCTCAGCCGGTGGGGAGTAGTCGTCCAATAATTTTGGATGGACATCATTTCAGTTATTAATAAAATTTTGGCCAGAATGGCTTGATATTGATTTAAATGGATTTAATGTTGAATATTTAACCCCCCCCCTTTGGATAACACCGTGGCCATATATACCATAATAAAGAATTTGTTATTCAAATTTCCGTTGTGATGTTTCTTTCTTAAAGGTATTACCTCTGTGCTAGCCCATGAAGGGTCAGAGCAATATGCGGGGGCCCACATGGGATGGCTCAGAGGGGCTCTGCTTGTCTCTTTCCCCTTTCCCTTTATGTATTTGCACAGGTGTGTGCTAGCCTGCCGTTGCCGAGGGCAGCAACAGCGGCATGATTGGATCGCTTATCCAGGCTGGGATTGGTCAATTCGGGTGGTATCAAAGCCCGCGCTGGGAAAGCCTATATAAGGAGCTGGAGCAAGAGGAATCACTGACCGGCTGACAGGACGAGCGACGCCCACCCTCCCGACCCCTTTTTTCTTTCATTCTCTTCAGTCATGATGTTGTCCGATAGGGGAAGTAGTCGTCCAATAATTTTGGATGGACATCATTTCAGTTATTAATAAAATTTTGGCCAGAATGGCTTGATATTGATTTAAATGGATTTAATGTTGAATATTTAACACCCCCCCCCCTTTGGATAACACCGTGGCCATATATACCATAATAAAGAATTTGTTATTCAAATTTCCGTTGTGATGTTTCTTTCTTAAAGGTATTACCTCTGTGCTAGCCCATGAATATGTATAAAAAAATAAATAAAATAAAAATTAAACTGTGCATGTGATAAACGAATATATATAAAAACTATATCACCCAGTGATACGTGACAAAATAAAGTGTCAAAATAGATATAAGACAAAATACATAAAAAAATAAAAAGTCCATATAGTGTCCACAATGTCTGGTGAAAAAATCTTTAAAATATCTTCTTGTTCCTTCCACCACACCACAGTGACAGGTGACTCCTCTCCCTTAAGAAATGCACTTACCGACAAAAAGCGCTTTAAAAACCTTGTAAGCAGGTGTCAAGACGAATCACACAATATCCACTGTGTATATCCAGAAATTCTATAATAAATAAAATAAGGTGCTCCAATAGTGTATATTGTATAAATCAATTTATTCATTCACTTAAAAAGCTTCAAACTTTACACTCACATTTTCACAATAAAAAGTCAGCAGAAAGCATTTGGCAGACCACAGCAAATTACACTCTTGAACTTCACACTCAATGGATTGCAGTCACTCGAGGTGTGCAGGCACAGCGGTGTTTGTTTCAATCTCACCCCTTCCTCAATGCCTGATTGCAGCAATAGTAATCAGTCTCCACGTCCAGCTCCCAGTCTCAAGCATTACTGGAGATGATCGCCGTACAGCCACGCCCCTGACATGTTTTGTTTAACCAACTTATTCAACTTCCTACCCTATGAATAAGTTGTGAAGTTCAGGAGTGTAATTTGCTGTGATCTGCTGATTGCTTTCTGCTGACTTTTTATTGTGGAAATGTGAGTGTAAAGTTTGAAGCTTTTTAAGTGAATGAATAAATTGATTTATACGATTTACACTATTGAAGCACCTTATTTTATTTACATGGAAAAAATTATAGGCTTAGCATGGACTACACATATATGAAGAGGGGAATTTATAATATATGCCACATCCTATATTAGAGAAAAGAAAAGGGGAATCCCCTATGGGTTGGACTTTAAAGGCATGAAATCTTTTAACCCCAGATTGAAAACTAGATAATACATATTGAAAAACGTTTATTACAAAAGATGGGTATATAAAGTATTGACATACATAAAAATATATAGAAATAAAAAAGAAAAATTGGAATGTTCAAACAGTATTCAGTTTGAAAAATACAGGATATGAATGTGTCTCGTACAAAATTATCTCACACCCGACGCGTTTCGGAGATTGGTAGTTCCCTCCTTCTTCAGGGGTGAGAGTATAACAACATTCCTATTGTATGGAAAGATATAGTAATAGAGTAATATATCAATATACAAATACCTATGTAAATATAGTAGCCGTTACAAAACATTATATCAGCAGAAACTTTAAAGATAATAAAAAAGGACTTACATTGAATCAAAATACCATGTACAGGAGCATTCCAGGTGGATTTAAAAACAACGGCTGGGAGGAGGAGCTTCTTCACCCTATGTTGTCCTAAAAGGCATTATTTGACAGGAAATGGGTACCCATCAACAAAGAGACGAGGAGCCAGGCATACAAAAGATGGAAAACGCCACAGACTGCTTCAACTGTTGGAGTTGTTGTATATATCACGGTGGACAGTGGGAGGACGCCAAGCAAGGCACACTGGGGTCTGATAACAGTATGAGAGCCCTATTGAAGTAAAACATATACAGGCGTGTGTAAATTTGTTAATCGCCACGAAGGAGGAGATTATTATTTAGAGACGAGTTAGAGGGCTTACAAACTGTCTTGAATACCTGTCAGTGTAGCTTAGTTGACTGTAGCGTTGATCCTGAGATCTTTTTGTTATACAGATTGTATTTAAGACACTGGCTCTGGAAGAGAGAACGACCAGAAGTATCTGTAGTAGTGGATTATTCCCAAAATGGTTTCCCCTCCCCCCCACGTAATAGGGCATGTATCAATAAACATACAGCGGTATTGTCACACGTATTTTAAACAATTGTGCAACTAGTTGGTAAAAAAATTTGTATCCATAAATGTTGTCCTTAAAGGACCAATTATATGGTAAGTTTTTAAATCTAAACGTGGAATTAAAATTGAAGTTGAAGTGGATATGGGGTACGCAAAGGAAAAATACTGGCAAGAAACCATGTGTTGTTCAAAAGCCAAATAGGGCTGAGAGATACACACTGTGGCGCTTGCAAATAGTTCCTATATATATATCTTATTGTACAAATTATTTGTTATTTTTCCATTGATCTTGCCCATTTTTCCTTTGCTGTATATTATCCCACATACATATATTGTGCTGTATTATATTTACCGACATGTCCTATACATATATATACATGCACACATTATATATATATATATATATATATACATATATACAGCACCCAGGCACCACAGAGGTGGGGGCGCTGGAGCGCCAGAGTGATCCCCTCCCTCCTCTCCTTGTTCGTAGGCGGCTCTCTCCGCCTGTCACCGCCGTGGCCGCGCAGTGACGGGGGGGGGCGTTCTGTGGCCGAGCCCGAGTTCGACTTGTTTAGAACAGAGCGCGTGTGAGGCTTGTGCTGGTGGGCAGCAGGCGGGAGTTAAACACAGGACTCCTCCTGTGTTTAACTCCCGCCTGCTGCCGACCAGCACAAGCCTCACACGCGCTCTGTTCTCCACCCGGGCGGCGCAGCTGCACACTGTCCTCACCAGCTGCCGCCCGGGTGGTTTTAATTAGCCTAGTGGTGGGGGGGTGGTTTGTCTAGGGGGGGTCTATACTAATGTGGGGGGGGGTGTTTGTCTTGGGGGGGTCTATACTAATGTGGGGGGGGTGAGTTGTCCTGGGGGGGTCTATACTAATGTGGGGGGGGGGGGGGTCCTGGGGGGGGGGTCTATACTAATGGGGGGGGTGGTTTGTCTAGGGGGGGTCTATACTAATGTGGGGGGGGTTGTTTGTCTTGGGGGGGTCTATACTAATGTGGGGGGGGTGAGTTGTCCTGGGGGGGTCTATACTAATGTGGGGGGGTTCCTGGGGGGTCTATACTAATGTGGGGGGGGTTGTCCTGGGGGGGGTCTATACTAATGTAGGGGGGTGGTTTGTCCTGGGGGGATCTATACTAATGTGGGGGGGTTTGTCTTGGGGGGTCTATACTAATGTGGGGGGGGGGGGGTGGTTCGTCCTAGGGGGTCTATACTAATGTGGGGGGTTTGTCTTGGGGGGTCTATACTAATGTGGGGGGGGGGGTGGTTCGTCCTAGGGGGTCTATACTAATGTGGGGGGGTTTGTCCTGGGGGGTCTATACTAATGTGGGGGGCGTTTGTCTTGGGGGGGTCTATACTAATGTGGTGGGGTTTGTCCTGGGGGGGTCTATACTAATGTGGGGGGGGTGGTTTGTCCTGGGGGGGGTCTATACTAATGTGGGGGGGGGTTCGTCCTGGGGGGTCTATACTAATGTGGGGGGGGGTGGTTTGTCCTAGGGGGGCTATACTAATGTGGGGGTGGTTCGTCCTGGGGGGTCTATACTAATGTAGGGGGGGTGGTTTGTCCTGGGGGGGTCTATACTAATGTGGGGGGGTTTTGTCTTGGGGGGTCTATACTAATGGGGGGGGGGTGGTTCGTCCTAGAGGGTCTATACTAATGTGGGGGGGTTTGTCCTGGGGGGTCTATACTAATGTGGGGGCGTTTGTCTTGGGGGTCTATACTAATGTGGGGGGGTTCGTCCCGGGGGGTCTACACTAATGTGGGGGGGTTCGTCCTGGGGGGTCTATACTACTGTGGGGGGGTTCGTCCTGGGGGTCTATACTAATGTGGGGGGGTTTGTCCTGGGGGGGGTCTATACTAATGTGGGGGGGTGGTTCGTCCTGGGGGTCTATACTAATGTGGGGGGGGTGAGTTGTCATGGGGGGGTCTATACTAATGTGGGGGGGTTTCCTGGGGGGTCTATACTAATGTGGGGGGGGTTGTCCTGGGGGGGTCTATACTAATGTAGGGGGGGTGGTTTGTCCTGGGGGGATCTATACTAATGTGGGGGGGTTTGTCTTGGGGGGTCTATACTAATGTGGGGGGGGGGGGGGTGGTTCGTCCTAGGGGGTCTATACTAATGTGGGGGGGTTTGTCTTGGGGGGTCTATACTAATGTGGGGGGGGGGGGTTCGTCCTAGGGGGTCTATACTAATGTGGGGGGGGTTTGTCCTGGGGGGTCTATACTAATGTGGGGGCGTTTGTCTTGGGGGGTCTATACTAATGTGGTGGGGTTTGTCCTGGGGGGGTCTATACTAATGTGGGGGGGGTGGTTTGTCCTGGGGGGGTCTATACTAATGTGGGGGGGGGGGTGGGTTCGTCCTGGGGGGTCTATACTAATGTGTGGGGGGGGTGTGGTTGGGTAGGGGGGGGTGGGGGTGGTTTGTCCTAGGGGGGCTATACTAATGTGGGGGTGGTTCGTCCTGGGGGGTCTATACTAATGTAGGGGGGGTGGTTTGTCCTGGGGGGGTCTATACTAATGTGGGGGGGTTTTGTCTTGGGGGGTCTATACTAATGTGGGGGGGGGTGGTTCGTCCTAGAGGGTCTATACTAATGTGGGGGGGTTTGTCCTGGGGGGTCTATACTAATGTGGGGGCGTTTGTCTTGGGGGTCTATACTAATGTGGGGGGGTTCGTCCCGGGGGGTCTACACTAATGTGGGGGGTTCGTCCTGGGGGGTCTATACTACTGTGGGGGGGGGTTCGTCCTGGGGGTCTATACTAATGTGGGGGGGTTTGTCCTGGGGGGTCTATACTAATGTGGGGGGGGTGGTTCGTCCTGGGGGGCTATACTAATGTGGGGGGGGTTGTCCTGGGGGGGCTATACTAATGTGGGGGGATTGTCCTGTGGGGTCTATACTAATGTGGAGGGGTTGTCCTGGGGGGTCTATACTAATGTAGGGGGGGGGTTTGTCCTGGGTGGGGTCTATACTAATGGGGGGTTTGTCCTGGGGGGCTATACTAATGTGGGGGGGGTCTGTACTAATGTGGGGGGGTTTGTCCTGGGGGGGCTATACTAATGTGGGGAGTTGTCCTGGGGGGTCTATACTAATGGAGGGGGTGGTTTGTCCTGGAGGGTCTGTACTAATGGAGGGGGTGGTTTGTCCTGGGGGGGTCTGTACTAATGGAGGGGGGTGGTTTGTCCTGGAGGGGTCTGTACTAATGGGGGGGGGGGGTGGTTTGTCCTGGAGGGGTCTGTACCAATGGAGGGGGGGGGTGGTTTGTCCTGGAGGGGTCTGTACCAATGGAGGGGGGAGTGGTTTATCCTAGAGGGGTCTGTATTAATGGAGGGGGGGGGTGGTTTGTCCTGGGGGGTCTATACTAAGGAAGGGGGGTGATTTGTCCTGGGGGGTCTGTACTAATGGAGGGGGGTGGTTTGTCCTGGGGGGTTCTGTACTAATGGAGGGGGGTCTGTACTAATGGAGGGGGTGGTTTGTCCTGGAGGGGTCTGTACCAATGGAGGGGGGGTGGTTTGTCCTGGAGGGGTCTGTACTAATGGAGGGGGGGGTTCGTCCTGGGGGGTCTATACTACTGTGGGGGGGTTCGTCCTGGGGGTCTATACTAATGTGGGGGAGGTTTGTCCTGGGGGGTCTATACTAATGTGGGGGGTGGTTCGTCCTGGGGGGTCTATACTAATGTGGGGGGGTGGTTCGTCCTGGGGGGTCTATACTAATGTGGGGGGTGGTTCGTCCTAGGGAGGCTATACTAATGTGGGGGGGGGGTTGTCCTGGGGGGGGCTATATTAATGTGGGGGGATTGTCCTGTGGGGTCTATACTAATGTGGAGGGGTTGTCCTGGGGGGTCTATACTAATGTAGGGGGGGGTTTGTCCTGGGTGGGGTCTATACTAATGGGGGGTTTGTCCTGGGGGGCTATACCAATGTGGGGGGGGGTCTGTCCTATGTGTGGCGGTTTGTCCTGGTGGGGCTATACTAATGCGGGGAGTTGTCCTGGGGGGTCTATACTAATGGAGGGGGTGGTTTGTCCTGGAGGGTCTGTACTAATGGAGGGGGTGGTTTGTCCTGGGGGGGTCTGTACTAATGGAGGGGGGTGGTTTGTCCTGGAGGGGTCTGTACTAATGGAGGGGGGGTGGTTTGTCCTGGAGGGGTCTGTACCAATGGAGGGGGGGGGGTGGTTTGTCCTGGAGGGGTCTGTACCAATGGAGGGGGGGAGTGGTTTGTCCTAGGGGGGTCTGTATTAATGGAGGGGGGGGTGGTTTGTCCTGGGGGGTCTATACTAAGGGAGGGGGGTGATTTGTCCTGAGGGGTCTGTACTAATGGAGGGGGGGGTGGTTTGTCCTGGGGGGGTCTGTACTAATGGAGGGGGGTGGTTTGTCCTGGGGGGGTCTGTACTAATGGAGGGGGGTCTGTACTAATGGAGGGGGTGGTTTGTCCTTGAGGGGTCTGTACCAATGGAGGGGGGGGTGGTTTGTCCTGGAGGGGTCTGTACTAATGGAGGGGGGGCGGTTTGTCCTAGGGGGTCTGTATTAATGGAGGGGGGATGGTTTGTCCTTAGGGGGTCTGTACTAATGTAGGGGGGTGGTTTGTCCTGGGGGTCTGTACTAATGGAGGGGGGTAGTTTGTCCTGGTGGGTCTATACTAATGGAGGGGGTGGTTTGTTCTGGGGGGTCTGTACTAATGTAGGGGGGGAAAGGTTTGTCCTGAGGGGGGGTCTATACTGATAAAGGGGGGTGTTTTGTCCTGGGGTCTATACTGATGGGGGGGGTCTGTACTGAGGGAGGTATTTATACTTAATGGAGTGGGGTCTGTACTGAGGGACGACTATAGTTGGTGGAGGGGGGGTCTATCCTCTGCTGCCCCTGGGGCAGCAGAGGAACACCTAGGCTCGGATCGCTACGGCATTGACTTAGGGGACATTCCACAACAAGGACAGGGTTTTAAGTACCCATTATTGGGATCACCTTTCCACCTATTCGAGACACTAATTCTCGGGGACGAGGACTGTCTCCCTAAGTATACAAGTGAGATACATATGTGGTCATTACCACAGAAAGCCCGTATGCAGGATCGTCTTTAATACCAACCTAGTGTGTGCTGCCACACTTACTTCTTCTTCCTTTTTTTGGGGGACACATACTCCATCCTCCTCTTCCGCTGGTATACAGCCCACCGGTCCATGAATTTCGCCTTCAATGTGAGCGACAGGTACTTCTCCGATATAAATCCCACTCCCCACTCCTGACGAAGGTTCCCGCATCTGCGTAACTGGAAACGCGTCGAGTTACGGGAGAGTATTAGTACCGTATCTGTGTTCTCTTTTCATGTTGTTCTGTATTATGTTATCTTTGTATAATTTCTTTTTGTATGTTATTATGTATACGCATATTGTCATGCATTTTGTATATTGTGCATCCTGCTGCTAAATATCGTGGGAGGAACTTTTTATCAAATAAAACATTTATATTATGGTTTATTAAAAACTTTGTACTGCACCAGGTGACACCAACCCTAGTGACGCCACTGCAGCCGCGGGCTCTTATTTTCCCTCTCCCTCTCCTCCTCGTGCGCTGCTGTACTAATGAGCGGCGCACTATGTTTCTTCCCCCGCCTTCATAACGGCCAGGGAAGAAAAAAACAAAGGAGCAAAGAAGAGGATTGTGGGACATGTGGTCCCAAGGACTGGCAGCCCCAATGTAACACAGAAACTGCAGCCCACACAGCATGCTCAGCTGAATGGGAGAGAGAAAGCCAGGAGCCCGGGAAAGCTTTCAGGGAAGGGCACCCAGGACTCCAGAGGGAGAGGGCAGTGCTGAGAGAACACCATCAGAGAGAGAGAAAGCCACACAGCCTGGCGCCATCCCTGGTGGAGAAAGGAATGGAGTCATTGCAGGAATACAGATCTGGGCTCTACCCAGCGGAGTCGCCACGGGCAATTCAGAGTGAACTGACTCCTGATCAGAGGAACCGTTTTTGCTGTATCGCTGGGTCAGGTGAGAGGGCCGATCGGCCATTATTTACTACCATCTCTTGTAACATGTCTGCAGTCTCTGACCATATCCTGTATTATGTGTGCAGCCTGACCATCTCCTGTACTATGATCGCAGTCTCTGACCATCTCTAGTATCATGTCTACAGTCTCTGACCATCTCCTGTACTATGTCTGGGGGCTCTTTCTAATAGACTCTCTAACAGAAGCCCCCTCTGTGTGCATCAGAGAGACTCCCCTCCAGGTCTCATTAGTGTACGCTCTTCCTGTATTTTCTTTATTGGTAAAAGATCATGGGAGGATCCCAGGGTAACAAAGACTTCTTACAGGAACATCTCTGTGTTGAAGTCGTTGTCATAGAAACATTTGTAAAGGGGAGGAGTTGGTAAGATGACCACGCCCACGTGGGGGGCGCCAGAAATATTTCTGCACCCAGGTGTCTGTGACCCTAGGATCGTCCCTGCATATATATATACACACACACACACACACACACACATACACATATACACACACGACAAAGACAGACATAGGGGAGCTCATACTGCTGTGGTATTTAAATAGATCTTATTGGGGTCAAAGATCTCAAATTATAATGGAAAGCATTGGGGGGTAACAGCCCAGGTGCGTCTTGAAGGATGCCTCCTATTGTAAAGCGCCTGGATAAAGGAGCTTCAACCACCCGTACAACTACTAAAAGACACCTTTCAGTCTGCGGTGAAGGGGACGCCCAGTGGGCCGCCCGGCACGCCCACCTGCCCGCCCACCTTCAGATGGACGAGGCGGCGATGTAGGAGTGCCTGGCGTCGATTTCCGATGCCAGGACTCCATCTTGCTTCACCCGGCGGACATGCGTTGTCCGCCTGTGAGGCATGACGTGCCGGCGGGAGCTGTGGGCGGGTCCGGGTCACGATGCGCAACCATCCATTGGTGCGCGGGGACCCGGATGCGCGCGCAGCACTCGGGGGGCCGGGTCAGAGAGCCCTATTCGTCTCCCTGCCTCTCGATAATCAGCTGTACTCTGAACAGCTGATTGAGGGGCAGGGGACAATATATAACACTGCTCGCTCCACTCAGAACCTGCATCTGTCGGGCTGAGGAGGAGACGAGCAGCTAGATAATCTAAAAAGTTAAAAGAAACTTTCAAGGTTGTTTTTCTTTTTTTTTTATATTTTTTATATCATTTAAACCTAAATTAAAAACTTCACTACCTTCTCTATGACATACCAAACTTTTCCATCCTTCAAGACGCAGCTGGGCTGTTACCCCCCAATGCTTTCCATTATAATTTGAGATCTTTGACCCCAATAAGATCTATTTAAATACCACACCAGTATGAGCTCCCCTATGTCTGTCTTTGTCGTGTGTCTATATGTGTATGTGTGTGTGTGTATATATATATATGTATATATATGTGTATATATATATATATATATATATATATAATGTGTGCATGTATATATATGTATAGGACATGTCGGTAAATATAATACAGCACAATATATGTATGTGGGCTAATATACAGCAAAGGAAAAATCTGCAAGATCAATGGAAAAATAACAAAAAATTTGTACAATAAGACATATATATATAGGAACTATTTGCAAGCGCCACAGTGTGTATCTCTCAGCCCTATTTGGCTTTTGAACAACACATGGTTTCTTGCCAGTATTTTTCCTTTGCATACCCCATATCCACTTCAACTTCAATTTTAATTCCACGTTTAGATTTAAAAACTTACCATATAATTGGTCCTTTAAGTACAACATTTATGGATACAAATTTTTTTACCAACTAGTTGCACAATTGTTTAAAATACGTGTGACAATACCGCTGTAGGTTTATTGATACATGCCCTATTACGTTGGGGGGGAGGGGAAACCATTTTGGGAATAATCCACTACTACAGATATTTCTGGTCGTTCTCTCTTCCAGAGCCAGTGTCTTAAATACAATCTGTATAACAAAAAGATCTCAGGATCAACGCTACAGTCAACTAAGCTACACTGACAGGTATTCAAGACAGTTTGTAAGCGTATAACTCGTCTCTAAATAATAATCTCCTCCTTCATGACGATTAACAAATTTACACACGCCTGTATATGTTTTACTTCAATAGGGCTCTCATACTGTTATCCGACCCCAGTGTGCCTTGCTTGGCGTCCTCCCACTGTCCACCGTGATATATACAACAACTCCAACAGTTGGAGCAGTCTGTGGCATTTTCCATCTTTTGTATGCCTGGCTCCTCGTCTTTTTGTTGATGGGTACCCATTTCCTGTCAAATAATGCCTTTTAGGACAACATAGGGTGAAGAAGCTCCTCCTCCCAGCCGTTGTTTTTAAATCCACCTGGAATGCCCCTGTACATGGTATTTTGATTCAATGTAAGTCCTTTTTTATTATCTTTAAATTTTCTGCTGATATAATGTTTTGTAACTGATACTATATTTACATAGGTATTTGTATATTGATATATTACTCTATTACTATATCTTTCCATACAATAGTAATGTTGTTATACTCTCACCCCTGAAGAAGGAGGGAACTACCAATCTCCAAAACGCGTCGGGTGTGAGATAATTTTGTACGAGACACATTCATATCCTGTATTTTGCAAACTGAATACTGTTTGAACATTACAGTTTTTCTTTTTTCTTTCTATATATTTTTATGTATGTCAATACTTTATATACTCATCTTTTGTAATAAACGTTTTTCAATATATATTATCTAGTTTTCAATCTGGGGTTAAAAGATTTCATGCCTTTAAAGTCCAACCCATAGGGGATTCCCCTTTTCTTTTCTATTTTATTTACATGTGGAGAATTTCTGGATATAACCAGTGGATATTGTGTGATTCGTCTTGACACCTGCTTACATGGTTTTTAAAGAGCTTTTTGTCGGTGAGTGCATTTCTTAAGGGAGAGGAGTCACCTGTCACTGTGGTGTGGTGCACAGTTTAATTTTTAATTTTTACTTTATTTATTCATTTATTTTTTTATACATATTCATTTTTGTGTTTGAGTTGAAATATTCACTATTTTTAGTATTAAATGGTCACCATTGTGTGATTGTCAGAGCGCCATTATTTTTTTCCTTGGATTGAGCACATTTTAAGGTTAAAAATACATTTTCATTTTTATTCCAAAACATGCTTATAGTAATTGGCTTGAAACTAAAATCATTTTTCAAGAGAATCTGCTACATAAAAAAAAAAAAAAACACAACAGATAGTTAAAATATTTCATGCCGAGATGTCATTGTAGCCATGGTAACCAGACAAAACTTGGCTGAAACTCTCTGACTAATTTGCCCACCTAAATACTTTTAAGGATATAAAATAATTTTATCTGGCGCACTGATTGAAGCCCATTTCCCCTGATGATCTCTGTCAAAAAGAAGCATTGGGCTGGGCTTAATCAGTGACGTCATCATGCCTGCTGACTGCCAGAAGCACAGTGTTTCATGCTTGTCTCTGTATCCTAACAAAATTTGAGTTGGTACTTACTGTTCTGGTTACCCCCCCCCCGCCTGTGGCAATCTATTGCCTGGAATTTTGATGTGCTGATTTAGGGCTTCCTTTTCAGTGATCTATTATACAAACGTTCCATGATCTCTGTTACTTAGAGGTCATGGGGTTCTGGTAAGAGGCCTTGTGAATGGTGGTGGAGGACTCTTGATCAGAATACTTACCTGCTGGCTTCACTTTCACATTTGATGATTTGCACGGACATTTATGATTGACAATTTCTGCAATAATTGTTACACCGTGTTTTGCACTGTACATTTTGTAGTTACTTGTTTACTTTTATGTGCAAATTTATTTTAATAAAATTATAGGAAGCGCACCTATAATTTTTTACATTAAGGTAAAAAACCCTCAACCTTTAGAACCACTTTAAAGGTTCTTTTTAAATCCTCATACATCTATTACCTGAAATAATCCTTTTTAATTGTTGGTAAAGTCACCATAAATAAACCATTGTGGTTTACACCGTCTTCAGTCCATTACCAGAAACCTAAAGCTCAACATATTCCCTAGTCCTGCTAAAGCTGCATGCCTTTCACATTGATGGCAATATGTCTCTAGCTGTTCACCTTACAAACCTGTTTAATAAGTTGTGTGTAGGATTCCTCACCTACAAATGTCATGTATCTTGTCCTACGGATAGAAGTGTAGCTATAGAAAGCAACATACCTTTCAGTGTTTCCAGACATCGCTTGTCCCTTTAGTCATCCCTGTCATCAGTGACCTCATATTTGTGTGTCCAACAAAGTGAATTATGGGATGTATAGTTCTCCTTCAGACTATTACCAGACTATTATTCAGACCATGTACCCGAGACTACACATCCCAGGGATCTTTGCTGTGACATGAGGATTGCTGAGAGTGACCATAAAAGGAGCAAGAAGCCTGCGGAGAGCTCTCTTACTGCTGGGGCTGATGCGGGACAGACCTCTCCGTGCAGCAGAGAGAGGTCGCGGCCTACCATGCGGAGCCTGACTTCCAACCCGAGGCCTAAGGGGCCTAGCTTCATCACTCGCTGTCGGACATCGGGATAGCATTGGCTGACTAGATTATATGCAGTTAACTGATACATCCACTAAGAGGTGACCTTTGATCTAAATATAGTGTTTGCTGCTGAACCATTGTTTGTGTCCTTAGGGGGAATTTGTTTGCTGAGTTGGAGCTGTTATCCCGGCTCAGCAGATTTATTACCTTTTTTGCAAAATAACCTTCCCTTTCTTTTGGTTCAAGTAGAATATTTCAGAACCTTACATTACTGAGTCCTCTGATTCTTGCTATACAGTGTTACCAAGATGTCTGAACCCAGAGTGTCAGGTGGGTTGGAAGGTTCCCTTGGTCATGGCCTTGCAGATGAGCAGGTAATTCTCAGAAGTCTTCAAGGGGCCGTGCTACAAAAGATATGCAGATTATATAGAATTTGCAGAATAAGATGATGGGAGTGACCTTTGTGCCACCACTCACCATCTTTGATTTTATGGAATAAATGAGCGTGAAACAATATCCTTTATAAAAACACATTGTAACACATAATTCTAAAACACAATAAATATTTTTAAATGATTACATTCATTTTACTTTTGCACTGCAAATGGTCATTGGCCATTGTTTTGGAATGGGGTATCCAACAAGCTCATGACGTGGTCAGGTGTCAAAAACTTTTGGCCATACAGTATGCAAAGTCCTAAATAATATTTTATATATATATATATTTTTTTTTTTTACAGTGCCTTAAAGTATTTAAACCCTTAAAATTTTAAACATTTTGTCATGTTGCAACCAAAAACATGAATGTATTTTATTGTGATGTTATGTTATAGACCAACACAAAGTGGCACATAATTGTGAAGTGGAAGGAAAATGATAAATTGGAAGGCCGGGTACCGGCCTGAAGTTATGGGAGGAGCCCGGAGGGTATTTAAGCAGCCCAAAGGCCGCCGGTCTTTGTCGGTTTCCTGTGCGAGATATCTGATACGTCAGACATCTAGGACCGACTCGTTCGAGACAAGCGCTGTTGGTGCCGGTTCCTGAGCTCCGTTTCGTCTGTCCGTCTCCCTGTGTTGTTGCAGTCCCGTGTTCCGTGTTCGTAAGTCATGTTGTCCCTTCGTGTCGCACTCGTGCCGCCGAGTCGCAGTTCCGTACAAAGAGTCTGGTTCGGCTGTCGCAGGTAGGACTTCGGCTCCCATGTTTTACATTCCCATGCACTGCTTATCATGTCACTAAACTGTGGTCTGCGTAGCTCACGAACCACGCACCGCTTGTCTCGTAAACACTATACAGCTACACGCACGTTTTTGGTTGTACACGATCGGGAGCCACCTAGTGGCACGCACATTCAGGGCCGCCCGCCATGACACTCCGACTGATGCCGCATCCGGCACTCAAGGGTTCCCCTTACGCGGTCGGAGTACGCAGGCTTTGAATCGTTCAAACGTAGCTCGCTCACGGGTGCCGTTCGCACTCACACGCAGCATTCATGTCATGTCAAATCGGTCAAATCAGTTATACCAGCAAGCATGCCGGATCACTGGTTGCGTTCCGAGTCACTGTTGGCATGTTAATTGCACGAATTACTTCGACCGTGTCGAAACATTTCATTGTATTAGCATGGCAATCATTTCGTCATTTCAAACATGGCTAACGTATCGGGCCATTCGGTCATGCTAAGTCATTTCGCATCGTTTATACAGGGCGTTCATGCCATCATTTCGATCCTGGCCGCACTCAGATTCAAGTCATGTCGCACTCAGGCACGGATTTGTTTCGGGGTACCCAGGTTATGGCCGCATTACCATGCATGTTTCAGAGATTGGCCCACCGCTCGTACGGATGCGGGCTCGAGTCTAGTCTTTGGCATGATTTCGGTCTTTGGCCACGTATCGGTCTGAATCCGGTCGCATCCGGGATGCATCGATTCGCACTGGTTCACCTAGCCGCTCGGCCTCCTTTCTATACATGCTCCAGAGATAGATTCAGTTACAAGTTGCTCGGTTTGTTGAAATCTAGTCTTTGTCATGGTTTCATTTCGGTCACTATACCTCTGGGTGGGTCCGGTCGCATCCATAGATGCTCCGATCGGGGCAATCCAGACGCACGGCTGCCCGGCCTCATTTCGATACATGCGCCAAGGGCGGAATCGCATCACAGGTTGCGTTCACTCTTGATTCTTGCCCTTGTCATGGTATGTCATTTCTGTCTCACCTTACCACGCCCGGCATGAATGCAGTCACCTCCCCGCACTAATTCGTGTCGGCGTGCCCTAGGCCGGCCTCATTTCAATACATGCGCCAGGGACGGAATCGCATTATAAAAAAAAAAAAAAAAAAAGAAACAAACTTTTGATTCTTGTCCTTGTCATGTTATATCATTTCTGTGTCACCTTACCACGCCCCGGCGTTAATTTAGTCACTTCCCTGTACGAATTCGCGCCGGCGTGCCCTAGGCCGGCCGCATTTCAGTACGGAAAAGAAAAAAAAAAAAAAAGGGGTTCAGTCACTAGACAGTGGCATGATGATCGAGGTCACTGTCACACGAGTGCTAGCGTTTCACCGCATGCTGTAGCACTTGGAGTCGAACCCGGTGGCAGCCAGTATGTCGCAGTTCGGCCCCAGTGTACCCAGGCAGTTGGCCTCATTTCACGGTTGTCTCATTTCTGTACGTGCTCCAGAGTCCGGCTCACAGTCACCCCCATACGGTACGACCGGGCCGGGCCCTGTCACGGGATGTTCATTTCAGTTAAGGCAACATGTCATTTCAGTTATTCGTGTTGTTGTCTGTCATTTGATCCCACAGCTGTCACGTCAGTCGACTTAAGTCACTATCGCCTGTTGTTATCATCAACATTGGGTACCGTCGCTCAGGACGGCAGCAGTTTCAGGCTCTTAAATAGGTACTTTCTCTCACACTCTCTCAGGTCAGTTAGATTCAGTAGGTCCACCTGCACCAGCTTGATCAGGGTTCCAGCAGGTAAAAAAAACAAAAAAAAACAAAATATTATAAAAAAAAAGACAAAAAAAAAAAAGACGCAAGGGGGGGGGGGGGCACCTGCATTTTCATGTCAGGTACGTATACCGTAGGTTACACGTCCAAACTCATTTCTTGTCACCTCTTTATAGGCCCAGCCTGCAGACACGTGACCAGTCAACTAAGCAACGGGTCTTGGCAGCCGCCATGTCGTCAGTCGGCAGCGAGGACCTCACCACCCCGCTATCTCTGGCGTCAGCCTCCGAGGCCGGCAGTGTCCAGTCCCTTAGGGCATGGACAATTCCCAGGCTGTCCGCCTTGCTGAGGCGCAGAGGGATACCCTTCTCGTCCGCGGCCAGGAAGGCGGAGCTATTCAGGCTCCTCTTCCCACCACCGGCCGCAGCCGGTCCCAGCAGCCAGCAGGCGTCCCTGGAATCCATTTCAACCGCCGTCGCTCAGCTACACGCCCTCGTATCTTCCCTGTCCTCCTCGATCATTGAGGTCCAGGACAGGGTGACACGTCTAGAGACCAGCCCGGCCACCACGGTTCCGGACCCTGCTGTGGTCCCAGCCATCAGTGCACCGGCCGCAGGTAGTGAGCTTGCCACAACTACCATTCATCCTTCCCACCTGGTGCCACCCAGCGTAAGGAAGGACATTTTAGAGGGCAGAGACGTTAACCTGGCCTCACTCATGATCTCAGTTCATGATTTGGCGGAGAACAAGGCCTACACCTGGGGGGACGTCTCGGTGGTTTTGAAGGCTAAGGATCCGAGGTTGAACAGAAAGCTCATGGTGCCTGAGTTCACGCTCGCTTTCGGTATGTTCAGGGACGTGCTGTGCTCAGCCTCCCCGGGCAGGCAGGAGGAACTGGACCTCTACCTCCATCTAATCGTAGACCTGGGCCACAAATACGGTGGTTCAGCGTTCTACGATTATCATCGGTCCTTCTCGGCCAAAGCCGCGGCCAGATTCTTACAGTTCCATTTGACAACGGACTGGAGTGTAGTGGACACCGAGTTGTTCTGCCGTCACTTTGCGGGTCTACGGTCCCCACTATGTGCTGTCTGTCAGTCAGCATCCCACACCGCGGTCTGGTGTGCCAACATAGTCTCTGTCCACCCGACACCTAGCACGGCCTCTACCAGCACGAGTCAGGCTCAGCAGGCCCCCGGCGCAAGGGCAGAAGGTGGACAAGTTGGGACGTCCGGTGCGGATGGTTGGGGGAGCGGCCATTTGCAATAACTTCAACTACGGCTCCTGCAATTTCAGCCAGTGCCGGCTGTTGCACGTCTGCACCCTATGCCAGAGGGCGCACCCCAGGGTCCTGTGTGAGGTCAAACAGAAGAAACCGTGACTAAGCCGGGTCAATGTCCTTTGGCTCGATGTTTACCTGACCTCACACCCCACTCCGTCACTCGCCAGCTACCTCATCCGAGGTTTCACCGATGGGTTTCATACCGGGCTCATCACCCTGCCCCACACCACCCATGAATGTCGGAACTTGCGCTCAGCAGCAACAGATGAGCCAGCTATCGACGTCCTTCTTCAGACGGAGTTGGATCGGGACTTTATGATAGGCCCGTTCAGTCAGTCCCCCTTTAGTATCTGGAAGGTCAGCCCTATCGGGCTTGTACAGGGAAAATTTTCAAATAAAAACCGTCTGGTGTATGATCTGTCAGCGCCTCATTCTTCCGTCATTCCCAGTCTCAACTCGCTCATTCCCTCCGAGGAGTTCTCATTGAAGTACGCTTCGGTAGATATGGCTATCCAGGCCATACTCAGGGCTGGGGTGGGTGCTTGGCTCTCGAAGGCGGACATATCTGACACCTTCAAGCTGCTGCCTATACATCCCTCCCTGTGGTGCTGGCACGGCATCAAGTGGAGGGAGCGATATTATTTCGCAACCAAATTGACCTTCGGGTCTAAAAGTAGTCCTTGGTTGTTTGATAAGTTCGCGGAGACACTGGCGTGGATCCTTCTCCACGAGGCACAGTGCCACGAGGTCATCCACTATTTGGATGACTTCCTTTTGATAGAACCACCCGGGGCTCCCCCAGGGGACCTTGGAAAGTTGAGGACGGTTTTCAACAATCTGAACGTCCCCATAGCGGAACACAAGGTTGATGGCCCGGCGCACAAGATCACGTTCTTGGGCATCGACCTTGACACTCTAACCATGCAGGCCAGCCTTCCCGCAGACAAGTTGGACCGCATCAGGACGGTTCTACAAGAGTTCACCCGGGTGGGGGGATGTACTCAGAAGCAACTTCAGTCTCTCCTCGGGATGTTGAATTTTGCTATGAGGATCATCCCCCAGGGCCGCTCCTTTGTGTCCCGGCTGCTGGTCTTCCTGTCCTACACTCAGGACCCAGACCAGGTCATCAGGCTGGATTCAGCAGCCAGGGCAGATCTGGCCATGTGGGAAGACTTTCTCAGTAATTGGAACGGTGTGTCCCTGTTCATCCCAGTAGTGTCCACGCTGTCACCTCAGGTGGTGACAGATGCGGCGGCATCCACAGGACGCGCCGCCATTTTTGGCCATTTGTGGTTCGCCGCCCCTTGGCCTCCTCAGGCACTAGCCACACCGGGCTTCACTACCACGTCAGCCCTCTTTGAGCTGTTCCCCATCGTAGCAGCCGCTCACCTATGGGGTCACCGTTGGTCTGGGCAGACTGTGGCTTTCTCGACAGACAATCAGGCCACAGCCGAGATCATGAGCAAGGGCAGGTCTAAATCCAGGCCCGTCATGTCCTTCCTTCGCAGACTGGTCCAGCTATCCCTACAACATCAGTTCAATGTTTACTGCTCGTTCATTCCAGGGAAGTTCAACTCAGCAGCGGACGCACTCTCCCGTTTTAACTTTATTTCTTTCTTTGAACAGATGCTGGGAGCCTTCCATCTCTCAGCCACTATACCGGATTGGTCACAACTGACCTTGGACTAACCCCACATTTACAGTCAGCTACTAGCATCATCAACTCTTCGCTCGCCCGCAACACCCGGCAGGCCTACCGGACGGCCTGGAGGGCATTTAACAAGTTCCTGCCCCAACGCCCCCGTGAATCTTCCAGCGTCAAGCAGGTTCTGGCGTTTATCGCTTATTGCCATTCTCACTTGGCACTGTCACACAGCATGATACGCCAGTACGTGGCCGGGGTGCAGCACTACTTGTCACTTCAAGACCCCGCGAGGCCTTCAGTGTTCTCCTGCCACGCAGTGAGGGCTCTACTGCGTGGAGTTCAGAAACACCAGCCGCCAGTCAGCCCTAAGCGGCTGCCTATCACTGGGGAGATCTTTAATGGGATGTCTGATATCCTGTATAGGTCCCCTTTTGGTCTCCTCCTCAGCACCGTCCTGCAGGCTGCGATACACATGGCGTTTTTATGGGTTTCTACGGCCCAGCGAGTTCACTCGCAGCCACCCGGCTGGTCCAGTCTTGCATAAAAGTAACCTCTGCCGCCACCAGGATCACTATGTTCTTCACTTGGCGATGTCTAAAACTCAGCAGCGAGGTTCCGGAGCAGATATACACCTGTACAGGACCCACAACAACTGGTGCCCAGTTACTGTGTTAAACCGGTTGACGGCACTACTATCCGACCGCCCAGGTTCCAGTCCGCTTTTACCCTTTCCAGTTAAACCCCTCAACTCGTCACAGTTTGTGGAACATGTCCGGGTCCTTCTCGGCAATCTTCAGTTGGACCCCAGCCAGCACTCCGGGCATTCTTTCCGGATCGGGGCGGCCACGACGGCCTCAAGACAGGGGGTTCCGGACCATGTGATCAAGAAACTAGGTCGGTGGAAGTCGGCCTGCTTCTCTCGCTACATACCTAACCCACAGTTGGAGATGGCTCAGGCCTTTGCCCGACTTCAGTGACATTTACCTTTAATAAATAATTATCCCCTACCTGAAAGTTTTTGCCCCCTTATTTTGGTGTACCATACGGTAGACCAAGGCACGCTTTCAGGTCTATTTCATGTTGGTAAGTTTTGTGTTGTTCCTGTGTGTCATCGTTACTCATATCGTCCGTAGGGCTCTAGACCATAAATTGGAAGGCCGGGTACCGGCCTGAAGTTATGGGAGGAGCCCGGAGGATATTTAAGCAGCCCAAAGGCCGCCGGTCTTTGACGGTTTCCTGTGCGAGATACCCACCCACCCTCCCCTTTTAAAAGCCTCTCCCAAGTATTCTTACCCCAGACTGAATACTCATTTCACATTATTCCATAACTACTTATTTTATCATTCCTTATCTAGGGTATGCCCCCTTATTTTGGTGTACCATACGGTAGACCAAGGCACGCTTTCAGGTCTATTTCATGTTGGTAAGTTTTGCGTTGTTCCTGTGTGTCATCGTTACTCATATCGTCCGTAGGGCTCTAGACCATAAATGGTTTTCAATTTTTTTTTACAACTATCTGAAAAGTGTGGCGTGCATTTGTTTTCAGTCCCCTTTACTCTAATAGCCCTAACTAAAATCTAGTGGAACCAATTGCCATCAGAAGTCACCTAATTAGTAAATAGAGTCCATCTGTGTGTCATTATATCTCAGTATACAGCTGTACTGTGAAGCCCTCAGAGGTTTGTTAAAGAACCTTTGTGAACAAACAGCATCATTAAGGCCAAGGAACACACCAGGCAGGTCAAGGATAAAGTTGTGGAGAAGTTTAATGCATGGTTAGGTTATAAAAATATTCCAAGCTTTGAAAATCCCACGGAGCACTGTTCAATCCATCATCTGAAAATGGAAAGAGTATGACACAACTGCAAACCTATCAAGAGTGACATGACTGTCCACCTAAACTGACAGGCCGGGTAAGGAGAGCATTAATCAGAGAAGCAGCCAAGAGGCCCATGGTAACTCTGGAGGAGCTGCAGAGATCCACAGCTCAGGTGGGAGAATCTGTCCACAGGACAACTATTAGTCGTGCTCTCCACAAATCTGACCTTTATTAACCGCTTCCCGACCGCCCACTGCATATATACGTCAGCAGAATGGCACGGGCAGGCAGAATCACGTACCTGTACGTGATCCTTTAAATGCCCGCCCGTGGGTCGCGTGCATGCCGCCAGCGGCGCGTTTGCGACCCAGTCGGGAGCTCCTTGACCACGGCCACGGGACCAGCGGACCCGATCGCCGCTGGTGTCCCGCGATCGGGTCACGGAGCTGAAGAACGGGGAGAGGTATGTGTAAACAAACCTCTCACCACGCTTCCTACTCTGCCTGTCATTGATTGGCTGTTCCCGGTCATCGGGAAAGCCGATCAATGACGTCAGATGTCAGCCCCGCCCCTAATGTAAAAAACACAACACACGTCACAGCCCATAACCCCTCCCCTCCCCCTAGTGGTTAACTCTTTCACTACAACTGTCATTTATACAGGAATCAATGCATTTAACCACTTCAGCCCCGGACCAATTGGCAGTCAAAGGACCAGAGATCTTTTTTCAATTTCGCACTGCACTGTTTTAACTGGTAATTGCGCGGTCATGCAATGTTGTAACCAAACGAAATTTGCGTCCTTTTCTTCCCACAAATAGAGCTTTCTTTTGATGGTATTTGATTGCCTCTGTGATTTTTATTTTTTGCGCTATAAACGGAAAAAGACCACAAATTTTGAAAAAAAAAGATATTTTCTAATTTTTGTTATAAGAAAAATCTAATAAACTCAATTTTAGCCAAACATTTGGGCCAAACTGTATTCAGCCACATGTCTTTAGTAAAAAAAAATGCCAATAAGCGTATATTTATTGGTTTGCGCAAAAGTTATAGCTTCTACAAACTAGAGTACATTTTCTGGAATTTACACCGCTTTTAATTTATTACTGCCTATCTCATTTCTTGAGGTGCTAAAATGGCAGAGAAGTACAACCCCCCCCCCAAATGACCCCATTTTGGAAAGTAGACACCCCAAGCTATTTGCTGAGAGGCATGTTGAGCCCATTGAATATTTTTTTTTTTAGTCCCAGGTGATTGAATAAAGACAAAAAAAAAAATTTCAATAAGTTGTCACTAAATGATATATTGCTCACACATGCCATAGTTTTATGTGGAATTGCACCCCAAAATACATTTTGCTGCTTCTCCTGAGTATGGGGATACCACATGTGTGGGACTTTTTGGGAGCCTAGCCGCGTACGGGGCCCCGAAAACCAAGCACCGCCTTCAGGATTTCTAAGGGTGCAAATTTTTGATTTCACTCCTCACTACCTATCACAGTTTTGAAGGCCATAAAATGCCAAAATAGCACAAAACCCCCCCAAATGAACCCATTTTGGAAAGTAGACACCCCAAGCTATTTGTTGAGAGGCATGGTGAGTATTTTACAGCTCTCATTTGTTTTTGAAAATGAAGAAATAAAGAAAAAAATATTTTTTTTTTCTTTTTTCAATTTTCAAAACTTTGTGACAAAAAGCGAGATCTGAAAAATACTCACCATACCTCTCAGCAAATAGCTTGGGGTGTCTACTTTCCAAAATGGGGTCACTGGGGGGTTTATGCCATCTGGGCATTCCATGGCCTCCGAAACTGTGATTGGCAGTGAGAAGTGAAATAAAAAAATTACACCCTTAGAAATCTTGAAGGCGGTGATTGGTTTTTGGAGTCCCGTACGCAGCTAGGCTTCCAAAAAGTCCCACGGGTCATTTGGGGGGGTTTGAACTGTCCTGGCATTTTATGCACAACATTTAGAAGTCTATGTCACACGTCACCCACTCTTCTAACCACTTGTAGACAAAGCCTTTTCTGACACTTTTTGTTTACATGAAAACATATTTTTTTTCGCAAGAAAATTACATTGAACCCCCAAACACTATATATATTATTAAAGCAAAGGCCCTACAGATTAAAATGGTGGGTGTTGCATTTTTTTAATGCACTAAAACACACTACATTGCTCAAATTTTTGATGAAATAAAAAATATGATCTTAGGCCGAGTACATGGATACCAAACACGACATGCTTTGAAATTGCGCACAAACACGCAGTGGCGACAAACTACATACATTTTTAAAAGCCTTTACATGATACCACATTAGATTCACGGTGGAGGTCTACTGCTAAAATTACTGCCCTCGATCTGACCTTCGCGGTGATACCTCACATGCATGGTGCAATTGCTGTTTACATATGACGCCAGACCAACACTTGTGTTCGCCTTTGCGCAAGAGAAGGGGGGGCAGGGGTGCATTTTTTTTTTTTTTTTTTTTTTTATTTAGCTTTTTTATTTTATTTTTAAACTGTTCCTTACATTTTTTTTCTTTGTTATCATTTTTTTTTATCTCAGGGAATGTAAATATCCCCTATGATAGCAATAGGCAGTGACAGGTACTCTTTTTTTGAAAAAATTGGGGTCTATTAGACCCTAGATCTTTCCTCTGCCCTCAAAGCATCTGACCACACCAAGATCGGTGTGATAAAACGCTTTCCCAATTTCCCAATGGCGCGGTTTATATCCGGGAGGGGGGACATACCCTCCCACTGCTTGTAAAAGCAGTCTAGAGGCTAATTACCCGCTAGAATTGCTTTTACATGAAAGCCGATCACTGGCTGAAAAGAATGATACCAAGATGATACCTAAACCTGCAGGCATCATTCTGGTATAACCATTCAAATTCCAGCAACATACTGGACATATATTGTAATCTTTTTTTTTTCATGTAGCCTCTTGGCTGAACGAAAAAAAAAGAGATTGATCGGTGGGTATGCCCACCATTAGAATACCTCCCTTCATCCACCCACTTCTAATGATGGGCATACATGCACCATTTATATATGCCGATGCATGGGGGCATCCTCCCGCAAAAGTTATGCCGTGTACACACGGTCGCACTTTTCCACGGGGCAAGGCTCCGTCGGAATTTCGACCGTATGTACGTGGCATTAGGAGCTAATCGCTCCTCCCCCCCTGCTGCCCCTATGCTTCGGCACATATCCTCTTTTTTTTAACTGTGGTGGTGAAATCACCTCCTACAGCGTTGGAGTCGCGGCTTTATGTATCGTGGGAGCAAGTGCTGTTGCTGTCAAGATAAATAAATCCACGCTGCAACTGAATGGCGCACCTGAAAACAAAAAAATGGTTAACACTAAAACACAGTAAACAAAATTACATACCTGAAAAGCAAGCATGATAAAACATAATAAAAAACATTGCAGAATAGAATGGAGTAAAAAAAGAGCAACAATAGAGAGAGAATAGAGAGAGAGAGAGAACAATAAAACGACAACTATTTTTTTATTTTTTTGAGATTTACAGGTAAAAAAGCTCCTGACTGTTAGCGACTGAATCAAAACGCTACCACAAAAAAAAATGTTATCGATCGCAGGGATCAGGCCTGACTCTGCGAACGCTGCAGTTGTGTGCTTAGTGTTTTGTAAGTGACAGTGATCGATCGATACTGCACTTGGGTGGGCTGGGCTGGGCTGGGCGGAGGGGGAAAACGCAGGTGCTAGCAGGTATCTGGGCTGATCCCGCTAACAATGCGTTTTTTTTGGAACCCTAAACTGCTGTGACGCTAGTATAGATCTGATCAGATCAGATATTGATCTGTTCAGATACTGTACCACTAAGGGAGGTGTATGCTTTGCGCTTGGGTGTTTGCAGTACTGGCACTAACCTGGGGCGACGCAGACCTTATTTGACCCTAAAACCTAATTGATATCACCCGCCGGGCAATCAGGGGGTTAAACCGTTATTGGGTAATAAATGGCGGGTGCCCTGACAGTATAAAAAACAAACTATCTAACCAGCGTCACCCGTAACAGTTATACGGTGATCACTGGTGAAAGGGTTAACTAGGGGCAATCAGGGGGTTAAAACCTTTATTAGGTAATATATGGGGGTACCTGACGCTATATAAAAACCTGACGGGGAACCTGAATAACGAAATAACTAACTGGCTAACCAGCGTCACCAGTGACACTTATACAGTGATCACTGGTGAAAGGGTTAACTCTAGGGGCAATCAGGGGGTTAAAACCTTTATTTAGGTTGTAATATGGGGGTACCTGACCTATAAACCTATTTATGAACCTATATAAACATGGCGGTTAACCTAAAAAAAAAAACTGGCTACCTAGCGTCACCAGTGACACTAATGCAGCGATCAGAAAAATGATTGCTTAGTGACACTGGCAAAAGGGGGTGAAGGGGTTAACTAGGGGCAATCAGGGGGTTAAAACCTTTATTAGGTAATATATGGGGGTACCTGACGCTATATAAAAACCTGACGGGGAACCTAAATAACAAAATAACTAACTGGCTAACCAGCGTCACCAGTGACACTTATACGGTGATCGCTGGTGAAAGGGTTAACTCTAGGGGCAATCAGGGGGTTAAAACCTTTATTTAGGTTGTAATATGGGGGTACCTGACCTATAAACCTATTTATGAACTTATATAAACATGGCGGTTAACCTAAAAAAAAACTGGTTACCTAGCAACACCAGTGACACTAATGCAGCGATCAGAAAAACGATCGCTTAGTGACACTGGCAAAAGGGGGTGAAAGGGTTAACTAGGGGCAATCAAGGGGTTAAACCTTTATTAGGGGGGGGGGGGGGGTAGGGGGCTACCTGCCCTGACAGTTATTGCAGTCACACTGACACTAAATGCAGTGATCAGTAAATAAATGATCACTGCAATTAGTGACACTGTGACTGGGGGGGCAGGGGGTGATCTGGGGGGTGATCTGGGGGTGACAGGGGGGTTTTTGTGTGCCTATGTGTACTGGTGTCAGTGTACTGTTTGTGCACTAACCTGTGAGTGTTCACAGCTCGGCGTTCCGGTCAGATAGACCGGCGCACCGAGCGTGACATCACTTCCGCCTGCCTGTCTATACAATAGACAGGAAGGGGAAGCATTTCATTCGCCAGGAGCGATCGCGAGGGGGTGGCCAGAAACCACTGGCCGTCCCCTCATCTCGGATCGCTCCTGAAGCGATCCCGACCGTCCCCGCCGGCCGGGGGGGGTCCGATCGGACCCCCCACCCGCCGCAAGAATGGCACGTACAGGTACGTGGTTTTGCCTGTACGTGCCATTCTGCTGACGTATATGTACATGGGGCGGTCGGGAAGTGGTTAAATAGAATTGATTGCTGTATAAATGACAATGGTCCCAAAAATGTGTCAAAAATGTCCGATGTGTCCGCCATAATGTCGCAGTCACAATAAAAATCGCTGATCGCCGCCATTACTAGTAAAAAAAAATATTAATAAAAATGCTATAAAACTATCCCCTATTTTGTAAACGCTATAACTTTTGCGCAAACCAATCAATAATCGCTAATTGCGATTTTTTTTACCAAAAATATGTAGAAGAATACGTATTGGCCTAAACTGAGGAAAAAAATGTTTTTTTATATATTTTTTGGGGATATTTATTATAGCAAAAAGTAAAAAATATTGCATTGTTTTCAAAATTGTCGCTCTATTTTTGTTTATAGAGCAAAAAATAAAAACCGCAGGGGCGATCAAATACCACCAAAAGAAAATTTGTGGGGAAAAAAAACGCCAATTTTGTTTGGAAGCCACGTCGCCCGACTGCGCAATTGTCAATTAAAGCGACGCAGTGCCGAATCGCAAAAAGGGGCCTGGTCCTTTGGCTGCCAATTGGTCCGGGGCTGAAGTGGTTAAAGAGTGGCAAGAAGAAAGCAATTGTTTAAAGAAAACCATAAGATGTCCCATTTGTAGTCTGCCAGAAGCCATGTGCGGGACACAGCAATGTGGAAGAAGGTGCTCTGGTCGGATGAAACTAACCTGGAACTTTTTGGCCTAAAAGTAAAACGCTATGTGTGGCGGAAAACTAACACTGCACATCACCCTGAACACACCATCCCCACCATGAAACATGGTGGTATCAGCATCATGTTGTGGGGATGCTTTTCTTCAGCAGCGACAGGGAAACTGGTCAGTAGGGATGAGCCGAACACCCCCGGGTTCGGTTCGCACCAGAACCTGCGAACGGACCGAAAGTTCGCACGAACGTTAGAACCCTATTAGTTACAATGGACGCGAACGTTCGAAATCTAAAGTGCTAATTGTAACGGCCAATATGCATGTTATTGTTATAAAAAAGGTTTGGGGACCCGGGTCCTGCCCCAGGGGACATGTATCAATGCAAAAAGAAGTTTTAAAAATTGACGTTTTTTCTGGAGCAGTGATTTTAATGATGCATAAAGTGAAAAAAAAAAGTGAAATGTTCCTTTAAATATGGTACCTGGGGGGTGTCTAAAGTATGCCTGTGAAGTGACATGTGTTTCCCGTGTTTAGAACTGTCCCTGCACAAAATACATTTGTAAAGGAAAAAAAGAAGCCATTTAAAACTGCTTGCGGCTTTAATGTCATGTCTTGTCCAGGCAATATGGATGAAAATCTTTGAGAAAAATTGCATGGCTACCCCATCCCTCCTACCATAGCCTATTACCAGCCCCTTTGGGTCTTGTATGGATATTAAGGGGAAACCTGCACCCAAAATAAAACCCTATACCTACAACCCTATATACTCTGAACCGCAGTATACAGGCGGTGCAAACAAGACAGGGACTGTAGGTATATACTGTATGTATGTATGTATGGACTGTTGGTGTATACTGTGCTGTGCTGGAGGCACACAAAACACACTAACTCCTGCAGATGGCTGTCTTAGGTGACAACAGGGCAGATACAGTGTAAGGTGGTTTAGTGTGCTACTGCTGTGCTATACTCACACAGCACACACACACACTAACTCCTGCAGATGGCTGGATTGGTAGAGAACAGCACTGAGAAGAACACACTATCCCTGCCTATTTTTCCTCTATTCCTACACTTTCCCCACAAGCAAAGGCTGAGAAGAATACACTATCCCTGCCTATTTTTCCTCTTTCCCTACACTTTCCCAACACAGAAATGATTCACATATAGTGTGTACATGTACAGTACACTGTCACTGTTTCTCAAGCCGTAACACACTACACGAGGCCGCCGGCGCGGCGGCCTTATATATTGTGGGGCGTGTACTAAACCCCCTGAGCTATAATTGGCCATTATTGCTCTCCTCGCCGCTGGCTCTATGATTGGCCAAGCATGCAGGGTCACAGTGCATGCTTGGCCAATCATCAGCCAGCAATGCACTGCGACTGGCGCAGTGCATTGTGGACCGTTCGCATCACACAAATTTGACGAATGGCCCTCAGAGTTCTGCCCTCAATGAGCGGACGAACGGGGTTCGAATCGAACACTGGGCCCATCCCTACTGGTCAGAGTTGATGGGAAGATGGATGGAGCCAAATACAGGGCAATCTTAGAAGAAAACCTGGTATGCTGCGTACAGACGATCAGAATTTCTGACAACCAAACCGACGGATGTTGGCTGAAACTTGTCTTGCATACACACGGTCGCACAAATGTTTTTTTGAAATTCCAAACGTCAAGAACGCGGTGACGTACAACACGTACGACGGGACTAGAAAAAGGAAGTTCAATAGCCAGTGCGGCTCTTCTGCTTGATTCCGAGCATGCGTGGAATTTTGTGCGTTTGGAATTGTGTACACACAATCGGAATTTACAACAACGGATTTTGTTGTCGGAAAATTTGAGAACCAGCTCTCAAATTTTGTTGGTCGGAAATTTCAACAAAAAATGTCGATGGAGCCTACACACGGTCGGAATTTCAAACAACAAGCTCACGTCAAACATTTGTTGTTGGAAATTCCGATCGTGTGTACGCGGCGTTAGAGTCAAGACTTGAGACTGGGGCAGAGGTTCACCTTCCAGCATGACAACAAACCCTTAACATACAGCCAGAGCTACAATGGAATGGTTTAGATCAAAGCATATTCATGTAAAGTCCAGACCTAAATCCAATTGCGAGTCTGTGGCAATACTTGAAAATTGCTGTTCACAGACGCTCTTCATCCAATCTGACAGAGCTTGAGCTATTTTACAAAGAAGAATGATCAAAAATTTCACTCTCTAGATGTGCAAAGCTGGTAGAGACATCCCCAAAAAGACTTTCAGCTGTAATTGCAGTGAAAGGTGGTTCTACAAAGTATTGACTCAAGGGGGCTGAATACAAATCCCCCCCCCCCACACTTTTCACATATTTATTTGTAAAAAATGTTGAAAACCATTTATCATTTTCCTTCCAATTCACAATTATGTGACACTTTGTGTTGGTCTACCACATAAAATCGCTATAAAATACATTTACGTTTTTGGTTGTAACATGACAAAATTTGGAAATTTCTAAGGGGTATGAATACTTTTTCAAGGCACTGTATATTCTAATTTTATATCTGCAGAAGCTGAACAGAATATCATTGACATTAAGTAGCTACACTATCTGTTTCCTTTTATATCATGTCACTGTTTTCTCTGAAGTGAAATGATGTATCTGTGATTAGAGTCTAAATAGACTTTTCCTATTTCTTAATATGGAAAGTTGGAGGCAGACGGGTGCTTTTAATTGTGACGTAGGTGGAAGGTTTCGAAAACTGGTCTTTTTCTGCTTTTATGCCTCAGGCATTTTGTGATTAATTAAATTCACATACTATACAACCTTTTTTTTTCTTAATTGAAGAACAATGTTATAGTTTTAGTGCAGTCTACAGCTTTGACATTTTGACAATTTTATCATGTAGTAATTTAAAAGAAAAATGTTCACAAAAATCATCTTTTTTTAGATCAAAGTAGCTCTTAATTAATATAGATGTACAGTAAGTATGAGGGCTGTACTGAAAGGAATACAAAAGTGGACATTACTTTTTTTTTTTTTCTTAATTTGACTTGCATAGGTTGTTCAATTTTAACATGTCGGTAGTGTATAGCTGGCTACACATTTATACATTTTCCTTTTAGATTTACTTTCAACTTTTTAGTGCAAGGGCCTGCCTGATTGCATACAATTTGAAAGAGTTTAGGTTTGGTAAATCTAAAGGAAAAGTGTATAATGTGTAGCTAGCTTAACTCTTCCTCTATCGGAAAATCCGATGGAAAATGTCCGATGGAGCCTACACACCGTCGGAAATTTCCGACAACATTGTCCGATAGGACATTTTCCGCCGGAAAATCCGACCGTGTGTATGGGGCTTAACTCTTCTTTGTCATTGCAGATAAATAATGGATTCCATACAGAAGAAACATGTCATCATTGAGTTCTTGAGGATGGAGGGGTTGAGGCTGTCCAACGTCCACAGAAGGCTACAGAATGCTTACAATGATGACACCATTGACAAGAGTCACCAATGACAAGACATTGCTCTTGTCAGTGGTGTCCTCTTCATAAACATTCCGTAGCCTTCTGTGGATGTTGGACAGCCTGCACCCCTTCTTCCTCAAGCACTCAATGATGGCATGTTTCTGCTTGGAACACAATTATTTACCTGCAATCAAGAAGAAGAAGAGTTACTACAGAGGAAAGCCCCATACACACGGTCGGATTTTCCGACGGAAAATGTCCTATCGGACAATGTTGTCGGAAATTCCGACCGTGGGTAGGCTCCATCGGACATTTTCCATCGGATTTTCCGACGGACAAAGTTTTATCTCCTGCTCTCAAATATTCCGACAACAAAGTCCTATCGGACTTTTTCCGATCGTGTGTAGCGAATTCCGACGGACAAAGTGCCACGCATGCTCAGATCACATTACAAGACCAAAGCTATTGGCTACTAGCCTCTACGTAGTCCCGTCGTAGGCAACAAACGTCACCACGTTCAGAATGATCGGATTTTCCGACAACTTTGTCCGACCGTGTGTATGCAACACCAGTGTCGGACTAAATCCGTCGGAAAAAATCCGATGGATTTTGTGGTCGGATTTTCCGACCGTGTGTACGGGGCATAAGAGTTACTCTACCAACATGTAAAGTTTGAACAATCTAGTAAGTTAATAAAAAAAAGTAATGCCCACTTTTGCATTGCTTTCTGTACCATCGTCCTATATATGCAGCACCCTTCTAGTTAGGTAAGTTCTGGCTCACTGTATTCGGTGGAGCTGCATTTGATTTTTTTGGTCTGTTCTGTGTTTCAGTGGCTGCAGGATTAACTGCTCCCCCCTGTCCAACTAGAAATGTGGTCAGGGAGATAGTGGGCAGGGAGAGTCAAATTTACAGCTGAATATGTATGCAGCCCTGGCCAATCTCTGGGGAGATGTGCCAGGTGGTGGCTGGGAGCATATATAAAAACTCAGGGACCTTGAGCAGAAGCGTCTTTTACCTGAGAAGAAGATCACAGCCTGGGGGGGGGGGGCTCTTTGTCCACTAGGCAAGCCTACTACGTGTCTGCAGTTTATCGGAGACCCAGCTGGGCTAGCTGGGGCCTGTTCTACTGAAAATTGACAGAGGGACTTTTTTTGTCTAAGGAACTAGTCTGGTACCACTGGGAAAGTCCAAAGAATGTTCTCCTGCACTCGAGTGATATGCATTGAGACTAATTTGTATCAACTCTTCATCAGGGCCACTATGTCTCGGTGCCCCCTCAGGACAATGGGTCTCCTTATATACACTGCAAAACAACAACAAAGAGAGGCCGCATCGACCTAGTGCATAACCTAATGAAATGTGTTGAGAAATGAAAAGCAACAGTAGTTATACCCACAAACACGTGACATAAACAGGCATTCCATAAAAAGCAAAGAGATCTCTTCCAGGTCTGTTACAATAAACTGGTAAGGAAAGACCAGATAGCGTCCGTAGTGGCTGAGGTGCTTCAAGAGAGAACCCTCTTCATCAGAGCCAAACAGATCAATAATCAATCCTCCATCTATGTATAGACAGTGATACACCCATATCTGTAAAGTTTCTCCCCATAGATAATTAGGGGGTGGGACCTGAATAGCCAGAGCTTCACAGCCCCTAGGTCATGTACATCAGAAGATGCATGCAGCAGATAGACATGATGATACTAGGTTGGCAGTGGTTAATAAGCTTTGCTTGCATCTAATACTAAAATGAGTGAAAAAGTGAAATCATAAATATATAAATATATATATATATATATATATATATATATATATATATATATATATATATATATACATTTATATTTTTATGATAGGTCCTCCTTATGGAGAGATCTGGGGGCAATAAGACCCCGAATCTCTCCTCTCTACCTTTAAAAGAAAACGAGCCTAAAAATATAAATTTGATCTTCTGGTTTAAAAAAAAAAGTTTACTTCCGCCTGTAGTGATATAATATATAGTTCGTAGATGGTATGTAGTTGTTAAAAGTATTGTTCCGCAGCAAACCCAATTCTAGTCTGGAAATTACGTTGCTCTGGTCCGCCAAGACAATAGAGGCGATCAGAGATGATTTGGTCTCTGGGAACCTCTGTGGCCAGCTGCACGACCAGTCAGATCATTTCTCAGGCACACTGGTAACAACAGTAAGCCCGAAAAACACCGGCAGGAGTAGGGAAGGGGGGAGGTGGGGTGTGCCCTCTCGATGCTTCTGAAAGTGATCCAGTGGCTAATTAGCCACTCGGACCTCTTTCATGAGAAAGCCAGTTGAAAAAAATGTAAAATACCGGGGTTATGGCTGATATCTTCAGCCATAACCCCGGTAAACCATTTGAAAACCACAACGTATATACATATTGCGGTCGGCAAGTGGTTAAAGCATCAAAAAGCATACCCCTAGACTGGTTAATGAGTCTAAAGTGTGACCGGAGCAGTGTGCTTGGCTGTGGGGAAATTACTGGGAAATTAACCCTGGGAATTTATTCAGCGGCTCCTACATATATGGGGTGGGGTGGCCAACCTTTGATGCCTTCCAATAGTGATTCAAAGTGTTTTAAAGCAGAACTTGTAATGGATATTGATAGTTCTCGTAATGAAAAAGGCAGAAAACAGAACTTATTTTGATGGATACTTGGGGATACAGATGGCGTTTTTTTCTTCCATAAAAATATTTTCTCTACTATATAGAGTTTATCTGTCTGTTAATTATACCCTGTTTAGGTCTAATCATATACACTCACAGGCTACTTTTTTAGGTACACCTTGCTAGTACCAGGCTGGACCCCCTTTTGCCCTCAAAAACTCTCTTAATTCTTTGTGGAATTGATTCAACAAGGTGTTGGAAACATTCCTCAGATTTTTGTCCATAGTGACATGATAGCATCACGCAGTTGCTGCAGATATGTCGGCTGCACATACATGATGCCAATCTCCCATTTCACCACATCACAAAGGTGCTCTATTGGATTGAGATCTGGTGACTGTGGAGGCCATTGGAGTACAGTGACCTCATTGTCATGTTCAAGAAACCAGTGGTGAGATGATTGGAGCTTTGTGACAAATATTCTGCTGAAAGTAGTCATCAGAAGATGGGGACACTGTAGTCATAAAGGGATGGACATGGTCAGCAACAATACTCAGGTAGGCCACAGTCAGTGTTGCCAACCTAACACATTAAAATTTACTGACACGACACCTAAAATTTACTGGCACAGCCAAGTTTTTACTGGCATTTCCAAAAGTTACAAAATTACAATTTTAAGTACAAATTTCACTATTTAGGCTACAAACAAGTACAATATGTAATTAGCAATGTGATTTAAGGTAGATAATAAGGCAAAAAACATATTTCTTTTTCGATATAGTAAGTAAGTAGCTCAGGGACAGGAGGGCAAGAATGGGCGGCACACACATGAAATTGACTCTCACAATGATACTGACAGCAGTGTGCAGCAGTACAGATCACTGACACGACACGTCCCCTCCTGAGTCACAGTGACAGTCTCTGTGCAAGCCAGATGGTCCCTCCAGTCCAAACAGCACTGATGGTCCCGCTCCTGGCCTGCCTTGCTCCCATCCAGCAGACCCACACACAAGGCTCTGGCCACTCTGCTTGGCTCCCTTGCTCCATGACATCACAGGACATGCTCAGGAACCGCTACCGCCAGAGCCACCCGAACACACTGTACCAGGCACTCGTATGGTCTTGGCTGGCTCCGGGCCGAGCGTCACAGCCATATTTTTTACTGGCAATCTTTTCTTTTTACTGGCATTTACTGGCAGGAGAAAATTGCCTGTTTTTTACTGGCTGCCAGTAAAAATACTGACGGTTGGCAACACTGGCCACAGTGTTTTAACAATGCTCAATTGGTACTAAGGGGCCCAAAGTGTGCCAAGAAAATATCCCCCACACCATCACACCACCACCACCAGCCTGAACTGTTGATACAAGGCAGGATGGTTCCATGCTTTCATGTTGTTCACGCCAAATTCTGACCCTACCATCTGAACGTCGCAGCTGAACTCATCAGAACAGGCAACATTTTTCCACTTTCCTATTGTTCAATTTTGATGAAACTGTGTAAATTGTAGCCTCAGTTTCCTGTTCTTAGCTGACACGAGTAGCACCCGGTGTGGTCTTCTGCTGCTATAGCCCATTTGCTTCAAGGTTCGATGTGTTGTGTGTTCAGAGATGGTATTCTGCATACCTTTGTTGTAATGAGTGGTTATTTGAGTTACTGCTGCCTCTTTCTATTCTCTCGAACCAGTCTACCCATTCTCCTCTGACATCAACAAGGCATTTTCCTCCACACAAATTCTGCTCACTGGGTATTTTTTCTTTTTTTGACCATTCTCTTTTATACCTAGAGATGGTTGTGCGTGAAAATCCCAGTAGATCAGCAGTTTTTGAAATACTCAGACCAGCCCGTCTGCCACCAACAACCATGCCCATGTTCAAAGTCACTTAAATCCCCTTTCTTCCCCATTCTGATGCTCAGCTTGAACTTCAGCAAATCGTCTTCACCACGTCTAGCCTAAATGCATTGAGTTGATGCCATGTGATTGGCTGATTTGTGCTACCAAGCAATTTAACAGATGTACCTAATAAAGTGGCCAGTGAGTGTATTTAACATGTCAATCTGTTTTAACATTATAGTATGTATGTGACTACAGTTATCATTCTTGCTTTTTTAGATGCTATTCTTGAGGAAGAGGCTTCAAGCAAATCGAGTCGTATGACCATCTGTACTAGGTGGTCCTTACCATACACTCATAAGCCATGTGATCCAGGTGACCTTGGCTTTGGGTCACACAAGGAAATGTAAGTGCATCCGTCTTGTATTCATGGCAGGCAGCAATACTTTTTACTCAAAATAATCATGAACTTTATTGATGCTGAGATGTTCCAGTTAGCAGTCATGTGAAGTGTGTGTTTTAACGATGGGTCCACTTTAAAACCCATGAAGTGTAAAATTTTAATGATGGGTCCACTTCATCACCCTCCGAAATACAGTAATGATGGCAGCTGGGTGCATTTAGAGCACAGTGCACTCTTAAAATAATTATTTTTGTATCAGAAATGTTTGGTTGTAAGGTGACTGAGGGGCACGGCGTGCCAAGAGCAATGACTGTCACTTCGGGGGGATTTATTTTAATGATCCTCAGTAGATGTCAGTAACATGGAGAGGCCATAGATCACATGCTGAACTTCAGGCTTCCTCTTCTGTAAACTCTTAAGAATCATTTCAGCATTTAAATTCTTTGTTGAAAGAAGAGACAAGAAAAACCTCTCCGACCCAATGTGACTTTCATTAGATATCTCCATGTGTGGATCTCTTCTTAAGGAAAACCAGATTTGTAGATTGCAAGAAAAAGAGAGAATGTTCTTGTATTGATGTGCTAATGTTTTTCCTCTTTTTTTTTATTCTTAAACATAGTAATTCCCTTATAACATAAAGTATTTTTCAAGGGAATATTTTGCATAAAAAATATATACAGTATCTCACAAACATGAGTACATCCCTCACATTTTTGTAAATATTTTATTCTATCTTTTCATGTGACAACACTGAAGAAATTACACTTTGCTACAATGTAAAGTAGTGAGTGTACAGCTTGTATAACAGTGTAAATTTGCTGTCCCCTCAAAATAACTCAACACACAGCCATTAATGTCTAAACCACTGGCAACAAAAGTGAGTACACCCCTAAGTGAAAATGTCCAAATTAGGCCCAAAGTGTTATTATTTTGTGTCGCCGCCATTATTTTCCAGCACTGCCTTAACCCTCTTGGGTATGGAGTTCACCAGAGCTTCACAGGTTGCCACTGGAGTCCTCTTCCACTACTCCATGATGACATCACGGAGCTGGTGTATGTTGCAGACCTTGCGCATCCTTCACATTCTGTTTGAGGATGCCCCACAGATGCTCAATAGGGTTTAGGTCTGGAGATGTGCTTGGCCAGTCCATCACCTTTACCCTCAGCTTATTTAGCAAGGCAGAGGTCATCTTGGAGGTATGTTTGGGGTTGTTATCATGTTGGAATACTGCCTTGCAGCCCAGTCTCCAAAGGGAGGGGATCATGCTCTGCTTCAGTATGTTACAGTACATGTTGGCATTCATGGTTCCCTCAATGAACTGTAGCTCCCCAGTGCCGGCAGCACTCATGCAGCCCCAGACCATGACAATCCCACCACCATGCTTGACTGTAGACACACTTTGTACTCCTCACCTGGTTTCCGCCACACATGCTTGTTAATCATTTATAGGCTGAGAAGCAGATAAAAATGTAACAAGGAAAAAAAGAGAAAGAAAATTATATATGTAGCGCCCTCTTGTGTACATAGTTGTGTAGTGTCAATAGAGGCTTGTCAGAGGGTTTACTTTTATGTTAGGTCTCTGGTACTTCCCCCTGGTTCTTGGAGAAATTTCTAGAAGTTAGTGGGCAAAGGCCAGAAAGTGCTGATCTGAATATTTATGTGAATCTGAGCAATTAGTAAGGGAGAAGTCTGCTAGGTGCAAGTTCTTGTCAAGTCTTCAGGGGACAGTTTATTGCTTACCTAATCCCTTGCCTTGGAATCATATACCAGGTGGGCTGGTGTTTTTCATTAAGGGGACCAAGTTGTGACTTTGCTGAAAATCCACTCAGAGGTGACACTAAACTCCTAGGAGGGGATTACTTTGCTAAAAACTGTTGCTGTTCTGTAGGGAATACAGTCAAGTATCTGTTGTTGCAGCGTGCCAGTGAAGGAAGCTGTCCTCATTTTGTTGCTCTTAAAGTCAAGTTGGGCATCCCATAACCCCTTTTACCCACTCCAAGTTGAAATCCCTAATGAATCCCATAAATCTAGGCCAACATGTATTGTGCTACATACACTTTATTGCCAAAAGTATTGGGACGCCTGCCTTTACACGCACATGAACTTTAATGGCATCCCAGTCTTAGTCAGTAGGGTTCAATATTGAGTTGGCCCACTCTTTGAAGCTATAACAGCTCCAACTCTTCTGGAAAGGTTGTCCACAAGGTTTAGGAGTGTGTCTATGGGAATGCTTGACCATTCTTCCAGAAGCACATTTGTGAGGTCAGGCACTGATGTTAGACGAGAAGGCCTGGCTGGCAGGCTCTGCTCTAATTCATCCCAAAGGTGTTCTATCGGGTTGAGGTCAGAACTCTGTGCAGGCCAGTTAAGTTTCTCATGTCTTCATGTCATGTCCCATGTCTTTATGGACCTTGCTTTGTGCACTGGTGCACAGTCATGTTGGAACAGGAAGGGGTCATCCCCAAACTGTTTCCATAATGTTGGAAGCATTAAGTTGTCCAAAATGTCTTGGTATGCTGATGCCTTAAGAGTTCCCTTCACTGGAACTAAGGGGCCAAGCCCAACCCCTGAAAAACCACCCCACACAATAATCCCCCCTCCACCAAATGATTTGGACAAGTGCACAAAGCAAGGTCCATAAAGACACGGTTTGGCGACAGTCAACCAACGTTGTTCCTTGGAAATTCTGAAAAGGTTACGGTAATCTGTTTAGAGGAAAATACTGAAACTTTGGATTGACAAGTGGATTTTCCACCACGACAGTGCTGCTTCTCCTTTTATTGTCCTGTAACAGGCTGGGGGAGAAAAAAGGTCACCTGTCCTACCAACCATAGCTGTGTGATGTGACAGAGCTCTGCAAATCTCAGAACTGGGATGATAAGCAAGTAAAACAGCTTGCTTATATATACAGGGAGTCCCCGAGTTACAAACCTCCGACTTGCGAATAACTCCTACTTACGAACGGCAGGTGGCGCCGGTGGGCACATCAGAAAACATAGGAAAACTACGTTGGAAAACAACGGAAAATAGCGGAAAACAGCGGAAAACGCTATTCTGCGCATGCACGTCCGAATCACAAACAAAACCGACTTAAGAACGAACAGGCGGTCCCTAACCTGTTCGTAACTCGGGGACTGCCTGTATTCAATTTGTATACAGCATATAGCGGTTGCCCTGGAGTTCAGCTTTAATGAAATGCTATAGTGGCACATAAATATCCTGATCCTTTTCAGACCATAGTCCAAAATTTTGAGTATTGCAGCTTTTCAGTCCTTTGATGCTGAAGCTGCATTTGTTTTCTTTTGTTAGGCTTGTTTTCTTTTTATTATATATATCTGCTGATCTTGCCCATAACACACTTCCTGTCCTAGGGTGACAACGCTCACTCAACGCACTGTATCTATAGAGGAACAGCATTGTCACATTAGGACAAGAAGTGTTAGGACTACATTGCACCTCTCCTCTCTCCTGCATTTCAAAGCTAGAGGGTATTAAGTAGTCCACAGAGAGAACTGTGAACAACATAACCGATAACAGTCAGCACAAGGAAAGCATAAGAAGTTTTGACCTTATTGAATTTCTAGTAGGGTCAACAGTTTTTGTTTTTTTGCACTTATTGAACAGATATAACAAAACTCTTTCCATGGTATGTTCAACAGATCCCAAAAACATGCAAAAAAGAAAAGTTTGTTGCCGCTCTGAACCTTTGCCTGTTTGGCAAGAGCCGGGCATCATATACAAAAGCGCTATTTCCACTGCTTCTGTGCATGACAGCTTCCCACTATCAATAGTTCCCAAGGAAGCCGCAGATGCTGGCACCCACTTCTCCCTCCACAATCACTGCCTTCACCAGCACATTGGCTTACATTGCTATAAATCCCCAGCGATGTGACCAAAAGGAGTTGGGGTAATCTGTGACATCACTGCCCAAATATTGTCACTGGCCATAGCCTTATTTGGTCATTGAGGCTACTACTATGCCTGCCTCCTCCCTTTTATAGCTGATGACCGCTCAGGAGAGCTGTCAGTCGATTACCAATACCATCAGGATCAGTTTGCACCATCAGGTTTAAATTTTTTTTTTGAGCTGGTGGACATTATGATTAGGATGAATGTGTAGCGCGAAGTGGTCTAAACTGTGAAATATGTATAAATCACTCAGTAATATAGCCCAACAGGGTACAGTGGTGAAACAAATCAGGAAGAAATAAATCCACATGTAAAACCAATTAAATAAGATGAAATGAAAATGTCCATCATAAACGGATCTGGAATCACATAGAAGGGATGTCCAGTGGCGTAACTAGAATGCTCAGGGCCCCGATGCAAGAAAACATGGAGACCCCCCCCCCCGACCTCCGGACAAAGCTCTTTTCTCCGAGCCCGATGGCAGAACACCAGGGCCCTGTCACAAGTGGGTGGCTGCATATAAAGTGCATATCAAATTCCGCCACTGTGCCCATCAAGCTCTACCACTGTGCCACCAAATGCCGCCACTGTGCTATCAAATGCCGCCACTGTGCCCATCAAATGCCGCCACTGTGCCCATCAAATGCTGCCACTGTGCCCATCAAGCTCTGCCACTGTGCCATAAAATGCCACCACTGTGCCAAAAAAATGCTGCCACTTTGCCCATTAAATGCTGGCAGTGTGCCATCAAATGCTGCCACTGTGAATCCCCCCCGCCTGCTCGCTGTCTGCCCGGCACTTACCCTGTCTTGGTGGGGCAGCGCGTGACGGCCACGAGTGGGGTCCTCCTTTGTGTCTCCTGCCATCCTCATCTCCTGTCCTCGCCTCCTGATAGGTGTCCAATAGCTGCACCTATCGTTTCAGCCAATCAGGTGACGGGTAACAGACCCGCACACCTGATTGGTGGAGATGCGGTTCAGTGTTATTATTTTGCTTTTCTAACACACCTGGGTGGACTGTGAGCGTCAAGCATGGCGCTCGCAGTTCACCTATTATGAAGCCTATTAGAGCCTATGGTTCTAATCAGGTGCTTCAAAAACACCCCCTGCCACTGTAATTCAGCCGCCCAGCGCCCCAAAAGGGATCGGACACCTAAATATGGGGGTGGCAGCAGGGGCCATGGATAGAATCATGCTATGCATGAATCTATCCATTTCTCATAGAGGGAGTGGCTGGAGAGATGGGGTGGCACCTGTGCACCCTTTTGGACGCACCGCCACTGATAAACACATGCACATTCACATACATACATACATGCACTCTCACATACATGCACACACACATACATATATGCACACACACGTGCATGCGCACACACACACACCCACGCATCATGCACACACACACACACATGCATCATGCACACACACATGCATCATACACACACACACATGCATCATGCACACACACATGCATCATGCACGCACACACACATGCATCATGCATGCACACACACACATACATGCATCATGCACACACACACATGCATCATGCTCACACACACACACACACACATGCATCATGCACACACACACACACACACATGCATCATGCGCACACACACACACATACATGCATCATGCACGCACACACACACATGCATGCATCATGCACACACACACACACACACACACTTGCATCATGCACACACACACACATACATGCATCATGTGCACACACACACACACATGCATCGTGCACACACACACACACACACACACACATGCATCGTGCACACACATACATGCATCATGCGCACACACACACATACATGCATCATGCGCACACACACACACATACATGCATCATGCGCACACAGACATACATGCATCATGCATTGCACACACATACATGCATGCACAGACACACATATACATCATGCACACACACATACATGCATCATGCACACACACATGCATGCACACACATACAGTAGATAGATAGTCTTATATAAAAAAAAACGGCAGTCCTGTTACCTTACTCTTCCTGCCGGGTACTGCACTGTAGAGGGAGACAAAGAGCACAGCACACACTGTGCTTTCACTTTAGCCTAATGTGAGGAGCTCCCTGCACAGCGCCGATTACAGTTTGGAATCGGCGATCGGGGAGCTCCTCTCAGACGCCGCTTCTAGTGAAGAGTACAGGGGGGCCCGAGGGCCCCCTGCAGCAAGGGGCCCTGAGGGCCCCCTGCAGCAAGGGGCCCGGTCGCCATGGCGATCGCAGCAACCCCTATAATTCCGCCACTGGGGATGTCATAAAGCCATATGGACCATCACAAAAGAATTTGTTCACACTTGCCCCCCCCCACCTTCCATGCTTGGAATAAGGATGATTTCAGTGGGGTTTGGGTTCAGCATCCAAACTACTTTGAAGTTTGCCAAACCCGGGGCAATTTGGCTCATCCCTAACAACAATTAGAAGAATTAGATGAATTACTCCTGGTAGCTCAATGTAGTAAAATAAAAGAAGTCTGCTATCAAATACATAATACATTCCTAGAGACGCTTTAGGTTTAAAGAGTTGGAGTTGCTTTGCAGTCTACAAATCCAGTAAATGAAGTATTATACTTTGTAGCCGATTACATAACACCATTTATTAGGTAAGTTAGTAAGAAAATTTGTTAACTTTCTTTCAGCGGAAGAGACCTTGGAAAAGAATAGAGAAAAATAATATACTGATAACGTAAAAGTACAGGGAACAATAAAGGGATTACGATATGAGTCATTATTCTGGCCTGATGGTTTCTCTGTTAGTAACGAAATAAGTGGGGTCTGTTGTATATCCCTTAGCCTTAAAACGTTCAGTGAGAATTGATGATTGGGTCAGAATAGGTATCATGATCGGTACAATTTCGTTTTATTCGAAGGTACTGACTCTTGGGGACTGATTTCAACCAAGTCGTATGGTGGCAAACTGTCTTGTGGGAATAAAGGCGTTGCGATCAGTCGGGTTTGAAGTAGGTTGAGGTCTCAAAAAACCCATTGTCGACAGATATAGAGAGATCTAGGAAATGTATGGATTCCTGCTCGCCTCATAACTGAGGTGTATCCCTCTGTTGTTACTATTTAGGTGGCTCATGAATTCCGATAGTTCTGGCTCACCGCCATTCCAAAGGAGGAGGATGTCGTCTATGTACCGAGCCCACAAGACTATCTCAGGTCTTGGTTGGGCATAGACGACATCCTCCTCCCATTTGGCCATGAAGAGATTCGCCAAACTTGGAGCGTAATTCGCTTCCCATGGCGGACACCACCTATCTTGCCTATAAAAAATTTTCGTCAAACCAAAAGAAGTTGTGCCTGCGGCATAAACTCTAATAGTTCCATGACAAAATCGATCTGTATATTAGGCAATTTGGAGTTTTTCTGTAGATAATATGACACAGTTCCCAACCAACTGATGTGGGATACGTTTGTAGAGAGAAGTCAGTCTGCAGTTTATCAGCCAAAGTCCCTCACAGGGTCTTATTGTGGAGAGGAGGTTAATAACATGCCGAGTGTCCTTTATGTAAGATGGCATTAGTTGCACCAAGGGCTGTAAGAAAAAGTCAATATACTTGCCCACCCGGGAAGTGACAGAATCGATTCCGCTCACTATAGGACGTCCCGGGGGGCAAGTCTGATTCTTGTGCACCTTGGGCAAATAGTATATTATGGGTATCCTGGGTACCTTCGGTATCAAAAAGAGACTCTCTTTTTTGTTTAATATCTTAGCATCAACTCCCCTAGAGACCAATGTCTCCAGAATGCCCCTATATCTCGTATTGGGATTGGATGGTAGTAAGACATATGTTGCTTCATCGGCCAAAATACGTAGGCAGTGGACATAGCCTCGGGCAACTGATGTGGATGGGTTATATGGATTTGAAGCCATATACCTCTGTATGTTAAGTTTCCGGACATATTTATGGATGTCCATATATGTTTGGAACTTACTTATGTTACGTGGTGGTGCATATTTTAGGCCCTTATCAAGGACTTTTAGTTCTGGTTCAGTCAGGGTGTGAGAACTTAGGTTGTATATGCCAATGTTGGTTATGTCGTGGTCTTTTTGGACTGAGAGCGCCTCCCCCCTCTAGTTCCTCTCTTAGTTCGACCACTCGTTTTTACTCCTTGACTTGGCCTGGGAAAACCCAATGTTTGATCGGTGGTGGTTGCCCCCCCACTTGGTTGGGTCTGGCATCCCCTCGCTCAAACCTTGGGTATTCTCCTTGGTTGGTATCTCTATATCCTATGATGTGATTAGATTGAAAAAATTCCCCATTAGGTGTCTCTTAATCCCTTAACGGTAAAATAGCTGTGTTCTGTGTATTTTTTTGTTATGTTGGTAATCACTATTGTAGTGTATTATTGATGAATCTCCGTATGTCTCAGATTGGCCAACATTATGAGTCATCTACTATTATACTGAGATTGTATTTTCCTTAAGAAAAATCAGTTACATCAAATGGGAAAACATAAAAAAAAAAAGAAAAAAAAGTTACAAAATAACATAAAAAAAAAAAGAAAAAAAAGAAAATAACTGAGCTAAAAATATACAGCACGATATTACAGTATATGTAGACCCAACATTAATGATGTTAGTCTCATTTTACTAGTCAATTTCAATATTTGTAAATCATCGACTTACAGTGGGTACAGAAAAGAACGTATGCATTGACACATAGGCTAACATGTAGGGGAGTTTAGAGGCAGGAAAAAATGACTCCCCTAAGAGCAGCGGTATAAACGTCCAGTGTGCATGAGGCTTTATACAGCGGGTATAGAAAAAATCCCCCCTCCACACTTATCACATTATCACATTTTGTTGCTTTGCAGCCTGAAATTAAAACACACAGTTTTTGTTTTATCCAGTTGTATTTAGTTCAACCTATAACATCCAAGTAAAAGATATAACGCCAACATGTCAGACAAATAATAAAAAAAAAAAAAAATGAATTACTGAGTTGGGAAAAGGACACCCCCTTATGTCAGTATTTTGTTGGACCACATGTTGCTTTAGTCTCTACTAACTTTGCACATCTAGACTTCCCAATATCTGCCCACTTTTCTTTGGAGAACTATTCAAATTCAGTTAAATTTGATGGTGACCGTTTTGTGGTCTGCAGTCTTCAAGTCATTCTGCAGATTTTCAATGGAGTTTAAGTCTGGGCTCTGACTAGGCCATGCAAAGACATTTACCTTTTTCTTTTCTTCTTTGCTGTGTGCTTTGGGTCATTGTCATATTGTAAACTTTCTTCCCATTGACAACTTTCTGGCAGAAGGCAGCAGATTTTCCTCAAGAATCCAATGGTATTTTGCCCCCCCCCCCCCCCCATTTTTCCCTGCTGCAAAGAAAAGCCCCCATAACCGGATATTACCCCCTCCATGCTTTACTGTAGGAATGGTGTTATTTGAATGATGAGCAGTATTGGATTTCCGCCAGACATATTGTTTGGTGTTGAGGCCAAATAATTAAATTTTGTCTCCCCTGACCACCTTAAAACGCACCTTGAAGATTCTAAAGCCACATGGAAAAAAGTGTTATGGTCAGATGAGACTAAAGTTGAATTATTTGGCCTCAATGCCAAACAGTATCTCTGGCAGCAATCCAATAGAGCTCACCATCCAAACATACACACATATGGAAAATGCGCTGGAAAAAAAGATGCACCATGGTTCGATGGAGTCCCAAAGCCTTAGAAATGGCCTTGTAACCCTTTCCAGACTGATATGTCAATTACTTTGTTTCAGTGTTGCCAACCACTGTCAGCCAGTAAAAAATTGGCACTTTTCTCCTGCCAGTAAATGCCAGTGACAGGAAAAGTTTGCCAGTAAAAAATATGACTGTGGCGCTCGGCTTGAAACTGTGCATATGCATGAGTGTGTCATGTGATGTCATGGTGCAAAGGAGCCAAGTGGAGTGGGCAGAGCCTCATATGCAGGTCTCATGTGCATATTGTACTTGTTTGTAGCTTAAATACAGAAACTTGCACTTAAAACTGTAACTTTTTAAGTTTTAGAAATACCAGTAAAAACTTGGCTATGCCAGTAAATTGTGGGTGTTGTGTCAGTAAATTTAAATTTGGTAGGTTGACAACACTGCTTTGTTGGTTGAATTTCTTTAGATTGCGGCATGATGTGTTGCTTTTTGAGATTTTTTAGCGTGCTTCACTTTGTCAGGCAGCTTCTATGTAAGTGGTTTCTTGATTCAACAGGTCTGGAAGTAATCAGGCCTGGATGTGGTAAGTTAAAACTTAACTCCGCTTTCCAAAAAATGTGGTCAATCACAGTTCACTCATGATTTAGCAAAGGGGGGGGGGGGGTTACTTTTTCATATAGGGACTGGACAGCCTTTTTCCCTTAACCACTTAAAGACCAGCCGCCACAGTTTTACTGCGGCAGGTTGGCTCTATTATGCAAATCGCCATCATTGTACGTCGCTTCATGTAATAGATATCGCAGGCGCACCTGGCCCCTGAGCCCGTGTGCGTGCCTGGCGGGCGCAATGTCCGCCGGCCACCCACGATCGCTCCACACAGAGGCAGAACCGGGATCTGCCAGTGTAAATACGGCGGATCCCAGTTCTGACAGGGGAGCTGAGAGTGATCGTCTGTTCCTAGTGATTAGGAACAGAGATCTCTCTCCTCCTCCAGTCCGCCCAGCCCCCATACAGTTAGAAACACCTTCAAGGGAACACATTTAACCCCTTGATCTCCCCTTAGTGTTAACCCCTTCCCTGCCAATGTCATTTATACAGTAATCAGTGCATTTTTATAGCACTGATGGCTGTATAAATGTCACTGGTCCCAAAAAAAGTGTCAAAAGTGTCCGATCTGTCGCAGTCCTGATAAAAATCGCAGATCGCTGCCATTACGAGTAAAATAAAAAATAATAATAAAAATTCCATAATTTTTAGACACTATAACTTTTGCACAAAGCAATAAATATACACTTATTATTTTACAAAAAAAAATGTAGAATATATATTGGCCTAAACTGAGGAAGAAATTAGTTTTTTATATATATATTTTTAAATGGATATTTATTATAGCAAAAAGTAAAAAATATTGTGTTTTTTTTTTTTTTCAAAATTGTCGCTCTTTCTTTGTTTATAGCGCAAAAAAATAAAAAGTGCAGGGGTGATCAAATACCACCAAAAGAAAGCTCTATTTGTGGGAAAAAAAGGACATTCATTTTGTTTTGGTACAAAACCGCGCAATTGTCAGTTAAAGCGATGCAGTGCCGTATCGCAAATAATGGCCTTGTCAGGGGCAAATCCTTCCTGTCCTTAAGTGATTAATAAATTAAATCAGCATTTAAAAAGGCATTTTCTATTTTCTTGGGTTAACTTTATGTAATATTAACATTTGTTTGATGATCTGAATCATTTAAGTGTGATAAATATGCAAAAGAAATATGTAAAAATCAAGAAGGGGCAAATACTTTTTGCTAGCACTGTAGACGAACGACTCCAGGTATCTCAATGTGGTAAAATAAGCCCAATATAGAAAACAATGTATCACAGTCCTAGCGACATTTTAAGTAAAAAGAGTTGGCTTTGCAGTCTACAGACCCGATGAATAATGTATACTTTGGAGCTGATTATAGAACCCCATTTAATAAAGTTAGCTTGGTGAGTCAGAAATGTTTGATAAGTCTTTCAGAGAGGCATAACATGGACCTTGTCCTCGTATGAACAGAACAGAGAAAAAAAAATACACTGATAACATGAGAGCACTGGAAACAATATGTAACAAATGAGTGGACTTCAAGCCATCGAAAGGGTAATAACTAGAGCTGTGTAAGGTGACAAGGCAACATTGAGTCATCTAATGAGTGCTTCTGCAGCCACATTAACAACATAATATTATTGTTTCCTTGGGAAAAGGTTACATTGAATGAAAAACTCTTAAAAAGAGTTAACAGGAACCCAACAGAGATAATATTTGAGCTGAAAATATATAACATAAACCTTATAGTATATGTAGACACAACAATAATGGCATTTTACCATTTTCAATATTTGTAAGTCTGCAGAATGATTAAATCACTTACTTAGAATGCAGCTTCTTTAACTTTTATTCCTTGCCCTTGTTCCTTTTTAAGCTGGTGTCATGAGCTCTGCCCCAGGTGTCCCATTTCAGGGTGGCTCTTTCCCCTTGAAAAATCAGCATGCAGGGAGTAGAGTTGAGTCTCTCTATACAGCCCCATAGCCCTTGTCTTCCTTAGAGGGAAGATCTAGAGATCCCCCTGAGGAAGACATGTGACCCTGTGTTGACATGCATAGGGGAGGGGCTAGGACGGTGAAGCAGTGTTGTCAACCGCCAGTATTTTTACTGGCAGCCAGTAAAAAATAGGCACCCTTTCTCCTGCCAGTAAATGCCAGTGAAAGAAAAAGGTTGCCAGTAAAAATTATGGGTGTGACATTTGGCCGAGACCATCTGAGTTGTGTCTGAGTGTTCAGACTGTGCTGGCAGTGAGTCGCATGAAGTCATGGTGCAAGGGAATGGAGCAGCTGGAGCCTCATGTGCAGGTCTGTGGAACGGGAGGAAGGCAAGCCGGGAGTGGACTGACGGGACCACCTGGCACGAAGAGAGAGGGTCACTGTGACTCAGGAGGGGAAGTGTCATGTTGGTGAGGTGCCATCATCATCTGTGCTGCTGCACACTGCTGTCAGTGTCACTGTGAGAGTCAATTGCATGTGTGTGTGCGCCACCCATTCTAATTTCTTGCCCTCTCAAATCCTGTTCCTGAGCTACTTATTTACTATATCACAAATAAAATAAGTAATATGTTTTTGCCTTAATATCTACCTTAAATCACTTTGCTAATTGCATATTGTACTTTTTTGTAGCCTAAATACTGAAATTTGCATTTAAAACTGTCATTTTGTAACTTTTAAATATGTCAGTAAAAAATAAAAATAAAAAATAAAATGACTGTGCCAGTAAATTTTGGGTGTCATGTCAGTAAATTTCAATCTGTTAGGTTGGCAACACTGCGGTGAAGGCATTCAGGGTCTACAGTGTTTTCAGGAACTGACTATTTGGATGTGCAGTTCTGTGTTACACATTTTAAACCAATGCTCTCTTATTGTGGTGCGCTGGAAGCAACTATACAATGTGAGTACCCTGCACCTTTTTAAATACATTTTGATAGTTGGTATCACTATCTCTCCACACACTATTGGTGTCTCTCTCTCTGCATGTACTCTGTTGCTAACATACTGAGGAGGAGATCACGGGAGAAGTTTAGGAGCCAGCTGTGTTGGATATCCCTTGAGTCCCAGGGTGGCTTACAGGCGCATTCCTAGAGTTGAGCCTATACCCATTGGGGGGGAGCACGAGTGAGGTGATTCGCTGGTGGTTTGGACGTTCATTATTATCAAGTTTTTCATCCATTAACATTCACTTGTGTGACATTCATTTAATATTTTAATATATGGACTTTTTTGCACTATATTGCATGGACATTTATCATGCATCTTGCATGTGTGTTGATCTTTTGTTGATTGTTTTGATATATGCATTTTGTAATTCATGACTTAGCGTTGCACTTTCTATATTAAGAAATGTAGTAGTTTGTAAGCAGAGTGGTGTAAGCGGGTTGGTGGCAGACCTTCCTCCATGTTCCCCATTAATTTATTGGGCACCAAGTCTGGGTCATATACAAGGACTACCACCAGAGTAGGTTCTTCTAGGCTATGCTAGGCAGCTATTTGAGCCTTTCGCTGTAGCTTGCTTTCAGGAGAGACACCCTGAGCTTATGTCCACATTCACCTGTCCAGCGTTTGCCACTACCTCTCTCCGGTTGAGGAATGTGGCCCTGCTATTTACCTAGCGCGCGCTCCATTAACGCACTCGCTTAATACTGGAAACTCTGCACAGGATAGGGACCTCGGCAGTGCCCATCCACTCCCGTTGCTATGAGAGACAGACCACTCCAGAAGGAGTACTGACTACATCTTCCTTTTTGCAAGAGGCCTTGCCACCTGTAACAGTGTGCCCATGTGCCCATGGCAACCACATGTAGTATTGCAATAGGATGTCAACCACTTGCTGACAGCCTAACTGGGAAAATACAACATGACTTTAATGTTAAATACCAGGATTATGGCTGCAGCTAGATGCCATAACCCTGGTACTTTCTTTTCCCTTAGGCGCCGGTCTTTTAGATAAAAATGATCCCTGCAGTGGATTCGTCGCAAGATCTCTTTTGGAAGCAGCAAGAGAGGTGCCTCCCCCCGTCGCTTCCCAGGCTTGCGTTACCAATCGTAGAGCTTGTTGGGAACCATCTGGCTTCAGCCGTGTCTTGCCATAGAGATAAGCAATGGCAAGATGGCCATTACTCATCCATAGGCCCTTAGAGGACCGGAGCGACGCCACGTCACTTCCGATTATGGGGCCATGTAAATATGTATTTGTATTTATTTCTTAAAGCAAAAGATTTTTGGGATCTTTTGCTTTTAAAGGTAGAGGAGAGATTTTTGGGTCTTTTAGACCCCAGATCTCTCCATAAAGAGGATCTGTCATGCTGTATTGTTAAAGCAATAAAAGTGATCAAAAAGGACAGTGACAGTGTAAACATAGAAAAAAAGGTAATAGAATAAATAAATTTTAATTTTTTTTAAAGCGCCCCTGTCCTCTGTGCTCGTGCTTATTAGTGAACGCATATGTATATTACGCCCACATATGTAAACGATGTTTGCACCACACGTGAGATATCGCTGTGAACGTCTGAGCATAAGCAATAGTTATAGCACTGGACCTCCTCTGTAACTCTAAACTGGTAACCTGTAGAAATATTTAAAGCATCACAGATGCAGATTTGAGATTCTGTTGTTTGGCGCCATTTCATGATCACGTGCAATTTTAAAGCATAACATGTTGGGTATCTATTTACTCGGCGTAACATCATCTTTTGTATTATATAAAAAAATTGGAGTATACAATATGTTTTTTTTTTTATTAAAGTGTATTTTCAAATATTACGTTTGAAAAACCGTGTGACATAAAAAATTGCAACAACCGCCATTTTATTCTCTAGGGTCTCTGCTAAAAAAAATATATAATATTTGGGGGTTCTAAGTAATTTTCTAGCAAAAAATACAGATTTTTACTTTTAAACAACAAATGCCAGAAAAGGCTGGCAAATTTGTAAGGTGAACTTACACTGGACCCCTCCCCATCCCCTTCGGTCCGGCTGTACCTGAGGCCGGTGATCACCCACTAGGAGTCATTGGGGCGCCGCTTCACCGGTCAAGGGATTTTAAATCCATGCAGCTTAATCTCCTAAATGTACCAGGTAAAGATACGTGTAGGAGGCATTCTAATTGGTCGGCGCTGTCGCATGGACGATGTGGACCAATCAGAACCCACCAAAGAAGAGAGCAAGCCGCAGGGATTTCAAATCCCTGGAGCTGTAAAGCAGTGACCTGATGTCTCCTAGCGGGTGATCGCCGGCTTCAGGTACAGCGGGACCAGGGGGGATGGGGAGGGGGTCCAGTGTAAGTTCACCTTACAGATTGTCATTGTGATTAAGTATTGTCTTCATAACCCAATGTGCCTAGTGACCAACAAGCTGAAGACAATGCGTGCCGGTTACTTGCATTACACGCCTTTCAGTAACATTAGACCAGACAGATGGCAAAGTTGAAAGCTTTACTTAGAAAGGTGCAACACGTGACCACATGTACAATAAAACTTTTCTCTACATCCCTATCTCAGGCTTGTGTGCTGCCCTGTCATACCTTTACAGGCAGAGTCCATGCTGGTGTCTTCAGGAAGACTACAGGTCTCAGCAGCTCCATAGATGTTGGCAGACTCCTCGCTCTGTGGTGGCTGCTGATGAAATGCTGTATGTGGTGGGACTACAGAGCTCAGTAGCCCCATGCATGTTGGAAAACCCAGCGATGACAGCTGGATAAGAAGATAGCTTGAAGGAGAGCCGAGTAGTCCCTCTCCCCTTGGGCAAGGGGTTGCTGGAGGATCGGATTACATTGCAGCAGACAGCCTGTCTTCTCCCACGTGGCTGGACTCCCTCTGGGCAAAGCTCCCTCCTGATTTTATATTCACAGGGAAAAGGGCAGAGCCCAGCAAAAGCTCAATGTGTTAAATTAATTGAGGATGATTTTTTATGCTCCTTAAGATAATTGGCTACTCGGATAACAATACATTTTTTAAACATTATACATTCTGGTAATTAAAATGTTAATCAGAGAGCAATAACATGGATGGATGATCATGAGCACTTTGCTATGATTTAAAGAATCGATATGACTCATTTGGTAGGATCATTGCATGTTAGGTATCGGGCTTGTAAGAGCTCACTCAAGGATAACTTAAAGGTAATAATAATACATTCGTAAAACAGCAGCACAAAAGAGCATTGACCTGTTATGAATTACTAAGTAAACGTTATCAACCATTCCAACTAATCTTTACAGTTAAATCACAAGTACATTGACGCAATATTAAGCTAAAATAATGTATGATCTGCCACAACAGGAACCATTAACAAATATATGACCTGATATATGTTTAACTGCTTTAATACTGGGCACTTTCACCCCCTTCCTGCCCAGGCCAATTTTCAGCTTTCAGCACTGTCACACTTTAAATGACAATCCAAATGACATTTCTATAATTTTTTTTCAGCTTTCTTTTGGTTGTATTTAAAGGGGTAGTAAAGATTTGTTTTTGTTTTTTTATAACAAACCTTAAATAAGGATTTTGCACAGAGTGGCCCCCGATACTCCTCTTCTGGGGTCCCCCAGCGGCGCTCCCGGCTCCTCCTCTTCTCGAGTACCCCCACGGAAAGCCTCATCCCACGAGGGCACTCGTGCAGGCGCACTCCAGAGTCCTGCTGCTGAGTCCATTGACGCAGACAGCAGGACTCGGCCCCGCCCATGGCTCCCATGTAACTGGATTTGATTGACAGCAGCGGGAGCCAATGCTGCTATCAATCTATCCAATGAGGACCTGAGACAGCAGCTGGTGCTGCTGGGCTCGTCCCCGTCACCGGAATGATCAGGTTCAGGTAAGTAAAAGGGGGGCTCTGGAGAACTGCTGCACTACAGAAGGTTTTTCACCTTAATGCATAGAATGCATTAGGTTGAAAAACCTTAAGGGGCTTACAACCTTTAATCACCACTGGGGTTTTTATTTTTTGCTAAAATGACCGAAATTAAAAAAAAAAAAAAGAAAAAGGCTAATACCTTTTTTTTTAACATACTGTCACAGTGCAGAACAGCTTCATCATATAACAGATGTGGCGGTGAGCTGACTAGTGACAGTACAAAAAAAATTAAACTACTATTTTTTTCAATTCGTTTTATATTTTTTTTTTGTTTTTTCACACTTTGACTAGAGCAATATAATGTTACAATTGTACTACCCTGGGGATGTGATCCATAATTTTTTACACATTGTTTGCTTATAGCAATAAAGTTCATTGCTATAAGCAAGCATTTTACTGAATGAAATTCATTCGGTTTTTTTATGTTGTGATTAGCTGTGATTGGCCACAGGTGATCACATGGCACAGATGGGCTGTGATTGGCCCAGTCTGTACCATGTGATCACTGACCAATCACAGGTAGCAACACAATTGTACACAATGGATGGCTTGAAAGGAAGCCATCCATTGTTTACAACTGTCACGTGACGTGCTGTGGTTTGTTACAGCAGTCTCATGGTACCGGCAGCAGGCCGGTACAGTGATTACTCATCAGCACGGCCTGATCCAGGAGGATATCATATGACATCCACTCGGATCGAGGAGAGTCCCCCCTAGCTGCCATTTTGCTATAGACTGGGCTTGAAGTGGTTAAGGTAGAAAATGTTTAGGCTTGAGAACCACTTTAATGCATTTTCTTGAGTTCCTCTAGGAGAGGAGCTACCCTAATAACCTCAGGATAAAAAAGACAATACAGTGGAACCTTGGATTACGAGCATAATCCGTTCCAGGAGACTGCTTGTAATCCAAAGCACTGGCATATCAAAGTGAGTTTCCCCATAGAAGTCAATGGAAACGAAGATAATTTGTTCCGCATTGACTTCTATTGCATGCAATACCGCATGTGGCCAGAGGTGGGGGCACCAGAGAGCCTCGAAAATACTCAGGGACCGCTCGGCTGAACACGGAAAGGCTCGGAAACACTCGGGAACGGAGTATTTCTGAGTGATTCTGAGTATTTCCGAACGGTTCCGAACCATTCCGAGTGTCACTGGCGCCCCCGCACCTCTAGCCAAATGTGGTACTGCACACCCCATTAGCTTGAATTCTGCTCGTTCTGCAAGAAAACACTCGCAAACCGAGTCAGAATTTAAAAAAAAAAGTTGCTCGTCTTTCAAAACGCTCGTTGACCATGTTACTCGTTAACCAAGGTTCCACTGTATATTGAGCAGGGGTTTACTCTCTGAAAGTGGTATGGTGTCAAATAGAACTCAAATATAACTGGATATTAAGATTTATAGGTAAATACACCAGGGATTGTTGATCCATAGAATATTCGATCATCCAACCAGGATGGAATTTATTTTTTCCCCTGTTGGAGCGTATTGGACCATGCTCTATATAGTTTTTTTCTGTGTATGGAGGTTTTATTATTTTGTTTTTTATTTAATTTTCTTATGTGGCGTCATTGAGTTCTTGATGAAGTGCAGGCTGTCTGACATCCACAGAAGACTATAGAATGTTTACGGAGGTGACACCATTGACAAGACCAATGTCTTGTCATTGGTGATTCTTGTGAATGGTGCCATCTTTGTAAACATTCTAGTCTTCTGAGGACATCGGAGAGCCGCCACCCCAGGGCCGGATCTAACCTGTCTGATATGTCGGGGGGCAGTGAAAAATGTCAGGGAGGCAGAGGATGGGAAGTCAGAAGGTCAGTGTACAAGGGCTCAGCAAGGTAGAGTATAGGGTTATCAATTTGTGGGGCAGTTTACAGGGGCTATTAGTATGTTGGCGTGTACAGGGATCAGCAGTGCAGTGGGCCTGCAGGGCAAAGGATGGGAGGTCAGCATAGGAGTGTACAGGGAGTCAGGGCAGTGTGCAGGGGTCAGTAGGGCAGAGGATAGGATTAGCAATTAGTAGGGCAGTATACAGGGGCAATTAGATTGTAGGGTAGTGTACCGGGGTGGCCAGTAGGGCAGTATACATTGGTCAGCAGGATGGAGGACAGGGTTCAGCATAGCCAAGGATAGGGGTCAGAAGGGCAGTGTACAAGGGTTAGCAGAGTGAAGGAAAGGGCAGAGGGCAAGGGTTACTGCTGGCAGAGTAGAAGGCAGAGGTTACTGCTGGCATAGTAGAAGGTAGGGGTTACTGCTGGCAGAGTAAAAGGCAGGGGTTACCTCTGGCAGAGTAGAAGGCAGGGGTTACCTCTGGCAGAGTAGAAGGCAGGGGTTACTGCTGGCAGAGTAGAAGGCAGGGGTTACTGCTGGCAGAGTAGAAGGCAGGGGTTACTGTTAACATGGCAAAGCACAAGGTTCGGGGAAATCGGATTCCCTTACACACAGCTACAACCTGCATAGTGTGTAACTGCCTACCGTGTTGCAGTTCTGACCTGTGGAAATTCCTGGTCAGACTAACAGCATAGCTGCAATACCCAGATACACACTGTGCAGATCATAGCTATGTGTAAGGGAATCTGATGTCGGCTATGTGCTGTGTTGGGAGTAGAAGCTCTGTTGCCTGTGCGCAGGCTGTGTACAGTGCAGGGATAGGAGTAGGTTGGGCACAGGGGTGGAGGGCTTTGGGGGGCACCGCTGAAATCTGGGAGGTTGCATCCCACTCCAGCGCCCCCCCTAGATCTGGCAATGCTCAACCCCTCATTTATCAAGAACTCAATGACCACACATTGCTTCTGCTTGGAACCTATTTAACTGCAATGAAAAAGCTGATGATGATTTACTACGGAGGAAGAGTTACTCTACCAACATGTGAAATTTGCATTACCTATGTAAGCTAATAAAAAAAAGGTATGCCCCCTTTTTGCATTACTTTCTGTACAGCCCTCAGATCTGTGTGGCGCTTATATTTAGATTCAAATACAGTAAAAGCTTTATTTAGACTTCAATAACAAGCATGCTGCCATCCCCACCTCCAGACTGCCTACCTTTGATGCATTTCACCTTTATAGGCTTAGTTGTAGAGATTAGACATGTGCAATTCATTTAGTACCCAATTAATTTTTCGACTAGATTCGACAAATTCATTAATTCGTAAATATCCGAATTAACGAAAACCCGTTTAACAAATTTTCCCCAAAATTCGTAAAGTGGAAAATTCGTAAATTCGAACATCTGAAAATGAAAATCCGAAAATTTGAAAACCCAAAAATGTGAAAATCTATAATAATAACTATTACTAACTAATAAATTATAGGTATTGTAATTTCCTTTCAAATTTGGCTGTTAGTGAATGTAAAGTTACGAATTATCAGAAATAACGAATGCCACATCTAAACGAATGGAACGTAACAAATTAATAATAATAAATAATACTAATAAAACCTTTTTGTTGTTATTATTATTTATTATTATTAATTCATTACTTTCCATTTATTTAGATGTAGCGTTCGTTATTTCGGATAATTCGTAACTTTGGATAAATTTGTATTCGTTATGTTCATAAACAGACAATTTTTTTTTTAAAAGGTGTTTATTTTCAATTTTAAACCAACAGAAAAGAAATAAACAATCAAGGTGTGATTCAGCCGCATAAGTCGGGCATTGTATAAAAATGGGATAATTAAACAGTCTGTAAAAACCATAAGTGTCCCAAAAAACAATAAAACCACACCATTCACGCTCACACACATTCAAAAATATACACATACGCCCTTAAATCAGCAGTATAATTCCAAGACCCCATATACAGTAGAGTTTTGTATAAATTGATTCATTTATATAGATATTTATCAAATAATGATTGTTGAATCACATTATTATAACACTCACTGGGAGAGCTGTGAAGATAGGACATCCCCCCAGAAGTCCTCCGAGACATCCAGCCATGGCTGCCATTATTTAGTGAGCTTCTTAGGGCTACTACTTTTATAGATCAATTACTTTTACAAGCCCTACTTTTATAGATCAATTTGAATTTGGGGAGGACCCCATGAACAATGCGGAAAAAAGCGTGGGCCGAAAGGGGGCCCACATCCATAAACAGACAAATTTTAAGGGAAATTGCAATACCTATAATTTAATAGTTATTATTAATTAGTTATTATTTTAGATTTCCGAATTTTCAAATTTGCGAATGTTCGAATTTTCAAATTTGCGAATTTACAAATATTTGTATTTATGAACTTATGCATTTATGAATTTTGGAATTGATGAATTTATTCATTTATGAATTTTAGAATTTATGAATATTAGAATTTAAGAGTGTATACCTTAGATTATAATCAAACGTGTGATAACATGTGAAATGTATAATCAAGTGGCGCTCAAAACAAATAAAACTATATAAAAATAAAATGAACAATAACAAATTAAAAAAACTGATACAATTTTGTTTGTATCAATTTTTTTAAAAAAAAAAATTTTTTTTTAATTTTTTTAATTTTTTTAATTTTTTAATTTTTTAATTTTTTTTAATTTTTTTAATTTTTTTAATTTTTTATTGTTCATTTTATTTTTATATAGTTTTATTTGTTTTGAGCGCCACTTGATTATACATTTCACATGTTATCACACGTTTGATTATAATCTAAGGTATACACTGTTACACATTTCTAAAGTGGCAGCTTCGGTAATATTTGAGTGGAGATTGTCACAGGTGTTTGTGTTCACCAGATACACATTCATCCACACATTGTTGGCAAAACTGGCGCAGTGGTGGTAATATATTTTAGGAGCGGCATTATAGATTACCTATTATCCAGATATTAGAATTTAAGAATTTACAAACACTGCATCTAAACGAATGGTACATAACAATTTTTTTTGAAGAAGTTACAAATTTATTCGAAATAACAAATTTAGATTATAAATTACCCAAAAAAACAAACAAAAAAAAAAACTAATGAAACAAATGAAAACAAACACATTTTTTGTCAATGCACATGTCTAGTAGAGATTAAGTCCTTACAATGCATCGGAGGGGGGCAGTTTGGAGGCGGGGATAGCAGAATGCTTGTTATTGGAGTCTGAATAAAGCTTTTACTGGTCAATGAAGTTAGTGTATAGTGGCGATATCTTTATGAAGCTGCTTTTGTGCACAGAGGTAAAAATGTAATTTTAAATGTAATATATTTACAGTCTAATTCAGCATCATGGCCAATGTCTTTTACTCTTTCAAGCATTTGGCATAATTTTAAATGTAGTTTTCCATCATGTTCTATTCAGATGATGAAGAGAGGGGTAGACACGTCTTGATAGCAGTCCTCTATTTTGGTAGATGGTGCTTATCTCCTGGAAGATGATTATTCTTCGTCATCAATTAAAGGCTTAAAATTTCGGGATATTTATACATCTCTTTTCTTAATGTGCAACAGGCAGAACGAAAAGAGCTTCTTTGTTCTGCTCTGATGGCTTGGAAAAGGTCTCGCAGTTGGTGTTCTTTTGAGTCATTAAAACCATTAAGAAGCCCCCTCCAAACCAACTCTCAGCATGGTACACCCATGTATCATTGAAAGCATACAGTCACTCATCTTTCCCTGGAATGCAACTTTAGGAAACGGTTACCAGGAATACAAACACATCTCCAAAAGATTACAAGAACCCTGTAGATATTTCTGATGCCACTCGGTGTGCTTATGTATTAACGTGTATCTAAACCAGAGATGTGGGATGAACGGACCCCTGTTCGGTTTGCACCAGAACTTTCAAACACTGCGAAAGTTCGGACCCGAATAATGAACCTCATTAAAGTCAATGGGACCCGAATGTCAAAAATAAAAAGTGCCCATTTTGATGGCTTATGAGCAAGTAATTGGGCATACAATGGTTATAGGGGTCCGGGTCCTGCCCTGGGGGACATGTATCAATAAAAAAAAAGTTTGGGGATTTTTAAATGAGCAGTGATTTTTTGACTTTAAAAGTTAAAGCATAAAAATGAAAAATTCCTTCCAATATAGTGCCTGGGGAGTCCCCTTATGCCGCGTACACACGGTCGGAATTTCCGATGGAAACAGTCCGATGGGAGCTTTTCAACGGATTTTCCGACCGTGTGTATGCCCATCAGTCTTTTTCTGTCGGAATTTCCGACGGACTTTGGATTGAGAACCTGTTCTCAATTTGTCCGACGGAAAACCTTTCTATCGGATTTTCCGATCGTGTGTATGCTATTCCGACACGCAAAATTCCGACACATGCTCGGAAACAATTCGACGCATGCTCGGAAGCATTAAACTTCCCTTTTATAGTGCTGTTGAACGTGTTTTATGCCGCTGTGTTATTGACCGTCGGAATTTGGTGTGACCGTGTGTAGGCAAGACAGTTTGAGCGAAATTCCGTCGGAATTCCGACGGGAAAACCATCAGAGCTTTTTCCGAGGAGAATTCCGACCGTGTGTATGCGGCATTAGTCTACCTGTAAAGTGACAGATCTGTACAATGTCTAAAATCTACTGCAGCAATAATTGCATTTATAAAGCCCAAAAAAATGTAATATTCCCTGCAAGCTGCCTTTATTTTATTCAGCAACAGCTGGGGAGCCAGTGTGTATGATGAGGCCACAATGTAGTGCACTGGGAACAAGATTATAGATTCTTTTGATACATTCTGGTGTCACTTTGACTTTGTATAGAAGTAAAGGGTGCGTAAAAATGAGTCTTTGGGTGTCTTTCCACTGTAACCCTATAGAAGTAATCTTGATGAAAGCAAGAAATGGCCTTGCTGTAAAAAAAATTGTTAAGTGGGGGCTTCCAGATTCCGATAAGTCACACCCCGCACCCCCACAATCACCGGACCCAGGTTGTGGGGAAGAGGCCCTTGTTTACATTCAGCTGTCAGTGGGGCTTCCTAGCCCGCTCCTTAACCACTTCCCACCCGGCCACTGCACATAAACGGCTGGGTGGGCTATCTCTCCTTCTGAGTGGACGTTCAGCAACGTCCCTCAGAAGGAGCGGGATCGTGCGCTACCGCTCCCGCGCAGCGGCGCGATTCAGATGCGCTCGTGTCACCCGGGCACGGCGCATCTTAGATCGGCAGGAGGGCTCTGTGATTGGCCTTCCTGATCACATGATGGCCATGTCCAATAACACTGCACTGCCTCTCCTCCAATCAGGTAGCGCGGGTCTGATACCCATCAGCTGATTGGCTGAAAGGACAGGAGCTTCTATTGGATGCCTAGCAGGAAGCAAGAAGAGACACAGAAGACACAGCTCGCCGCTGCCTGACCCGCCACCAAGATGGGGTAAGTGCCGGTCAGGCAGCGGGCGGGGGTCACAGTGGCTGCATTTGATGGGGCACAATGATGGCATTTGATGGGCACAGTGGCAGCATTTGATGGGCACAGTGGCGGCATTTGATGGGCACAGTGGCGCCATTTGATGGGCACAGTGGCTGTGACTGATAGGCACAGTGGCTGCCTTTTTTGGGCACATTGGCTGCATTTGATGGCACAGTGGCTGAAATTGATGGGCACAGTGGCTGCAATTGATGGGCACAGTGGCTGCATTTGATGGCACAGTTGCTGCATATGATGGGCACAATGACTGCATTTGTCAGGGCACAGTGGCTGCATTTGTCGGGGCACAGTGGCTGCAATTGATGGCACAGTTGCTGCAATTGATGGCACAGTGGCTGCGCTTGGTGGCTAAGGGGCTACGTTTGGCACAGTGGCGGCATTTGATGGGCACAGTGGCTGCATTTGATGGGCACAGTGAGGCTGTAATTGATGTTTTTTTTCAGTATTTTTGAGAAATTTTTAGCACCAGTCGCCACTGACCAGGCTGCACCTCTCCACAAACTTTTTTTACAATAGACCATGTCCCACATGGCAGTTTGCAACCTCCCATGCCTTTTTTGATAATTATTTACGTATTATCCTTAAAAATGCACCTCCTTAGCTCCAATGGTGGGGTCTAGATTCGCCAAATTTCAAACAAGATTTGCCAAACTGGTGATGGCGAATAATATCCAAGCAGATTTTGCTACGGTTATGGCTTAAAACATTTGACCAAATATCACACCAGCCTAGTGCTGAAGGCCCCATGCTCTTACACATCTCCAGCTCCAAGACAGTCCGTACAATTAACTTTAATAACTATGATATAAATATTTATTTTATTCAAAGCATGTGATTTAAGTCAACAAATAGGCCTCTCATAGCAAACGTGAAAAATACAAATAAAAAACAAAAGTTACGGACACAGAATCTGCAATGAATTGCCATCTGATGACCTAAAAATTGTCTTTTAACTGACTGTGACAATTGGCTCCACACTGGAAATGTCAGTTCTCCCTGAATGTACATTAGTGGCAGAGCCACCGGTCTGAGGGCTGTTATCTTGCTTGCAGTTACAGTTTTCAGTCCAGGCGTGTCTGAAGTGTGGTGAGACTGACTGCAATGCATGGCTCTGTGCCAGTCTCCTCCTTCTGCATACCCACAGCAAGGCCTTGAGCTCCGAGCGGAAACTCTCATTCAGCCAACAGTAGATAAATGGGTTGTAGCAAGTGCTGCTCATGGCAAACCAGTGGAAAGCAAAATACATAGCATTGTTACTGCTGATGAGTTTACTGGACATCAGGACAAGATAACAGTTCAATGGGAACCAACAAACGGCAAAGACCACCACTACAAGCATCAGCATTTTGAGGGTCATCTTCTTCTTCCTCCTGTGGGCGTAGTATTGTTCCATGGTAATGTCCCCAATGGCATTTCTTAGCCACAGTTTTTTGGCCACCATGGTATAAGTGATGGAGATGACAATCAAGGGTAATACATAGAGAAGTACGAAGGTAGCCAAGTCCAAATACTTCCAGAAAAGGTCAGCTGGGTATGGAAAACTGGGAAGGCAAACCATCCGGACAGTATTTCTGCAAGAGGATAGATTAAATACTGGTTACAACATGCCAAGTTTTTTTTACATCCCAAACATTTTAATCATAGGTAGCAATGAGCTAAATGGAGAGCTTTTATTTATTCAAAATTTTGATAACGGAGATTTTTAACAAAGTTCAAAAACTTTGGCAAAGTGCTTCGGAGTCAAAAGGGAAGGAGAACTAAAGTGTTTTTGATGGTTTTATGTTCTTTAAATGAGGGCTACAGATGTTACTTTTAACCCTACTGCACCTATTCTTGCTCCAGTAATGGTCCCTCGTTAGACTAATTATACTTACTTTTGTTTTTTTTTATTCAATTTTTTTATGGTGTATTTTTTCTTTCTATGAAAAGTTATCATATACCAACAAACTGCACAAAAAAATGTAATAAAAGAACCCGTAGAGTCACTTAAAACATGTCTCCTAAACTCTTAAAAAAAATTAATCTTGCATTTTTTTATTGTCCATTTTTTTTTCAACCCTAGTGAGTGGTCACAGCACATGAACAGCCTCCTCTGGCTGTATTATATACTTTAGGTGGGTGGGTGGCTGGAGAGTGGGGAGATACTCCTTCATGCCCAGTACACTCTACATATAATCCATGTTCAATTTGTTAGTATGTGTTTCATGGGTTTATTGGATTCCAAAAAGGGATCTTGCCATCAAATTTACCAAATTGCCTGTAAAAATAACTACACTGTGTTAGTGACTGTTTAATACCCACCATTAAACATTAACATGCAAAAGCAGGCATTTAAAACAGAAATAGACTAGAGCTACAGAACAATTGTAACATCTTCTTGCTGAGACACTTAACCCTTTGCTGGCTGTCACCTCATTAGGGTTAAAATACGCAGGAGATTTTTAGTAACTCAGTCGTGCTACTAAAACAACTAGTGTTTAGTGCCCTAGGGAAATTGGGGGGAGTAAAATTGCTCCCCTGCAGTGGGGTTGCCTCCACATTGCAAGGGTTATATACTTATTTAAGTCTAGGGCAGTGGTTCTCAACCTTATTGAGACCAGGGCCCTAATATTAAAAATAATCTCCTGTAGGATATAAGGTTTCTCAAGGAAGCTTGCGGCAACTGTAGGGTATAGTGCCTCTCTAAGAAGCTGTGAGCTTTAGAAGAACAGTGTTGGACCCTGTGCAGTCTAAGGGACACTGTTGAAGGTTGAGGGGACTATGGGGGCTGGAGGTTCTGCAGCAAGCTAGGGGACTCTGAAGGGTGCTGGGTGGCACTATAGAATGGTAGAGGGAACTGTGGGTGCTTGGGGCTCGCAGGGGGTCTGGGGGGACTGTGGGAAGTCGGGGCACTTTGGGCCACTATGAGAAGTTGGGGGCAGTATGGGAGCTAGGAGACACTGTGGGAATTTAGGGGATCTGCAGCTGCCTGGTGGCCTGGAAGGAGGGAGGCCAAGGCCTGGAGGTTGAGAACCACTGGTCTAGGGACTGGTAAATCAGTTTTACTTCCCTGATCAATCACTCCTGCAGGCTCCTCCGTGCTGCAAGACCAGTCAACGCAGCCTCTTATCAACTATGCCCTGGCACATGGATGCCCCTGACATGTATGTGGGTTTGACACACATGATTGACCAGTCAAGCTGCATTTTACACATCAAAAGTCTATGCAGGACACAAATACCTTACCTTGGCAATTGTGGGCCAACCTGTTTATGGTTGTCGTCTTAAACATTTCAAAGGAGCTTCTTTACAAGGTTATCTACAAAGGGTTGTAAAATGCACGTTGTCTGTTTAGACATGAAAGGGGTCTTAAAGATTCAGGGAGTTAAATGTTTTCAGTCTAAAAGAACTAAAAGAACTCATGTCAAAGCGGAGAAGCAAGAAATTTGTTTTGACTGCAAGGGGAGTCTTTATGGAAGGGTGTAGAAGATAGTATACATGCATGGAAGCTACCTAGGTGCATAATATAGATTGGATATATGTGCTGGATGGGTGGAGTGCCTCTGTTCTTGCTATACTCCTGTTTCCATAGTAACACTAATAATGATATCAATTATTAGTCATCCTCTATTTACAACACTAACCCCAGCCCCAATGCAAGAATGCATTTGTATTTTTCCTGGAGTTGGCTTTTAATCACCGGAAGTAGGGAAGAGTTGGCTTGATTTTACTGAATATTTACCAATTTTTCCATTGACGACATTTTACAGATCGACAACTAGACCAACTCAGAGTCTCACAAGAACTAAAAGCATAATTAAAGAAATTATTGCTCTCATATAGAGTATAAACCAGGGGTGTCAAACTCCAATTCATCACGGGCTGCATCGGCAGTATGGTTGCCCTCAAAGGGCCGGGTGTATCTGGGGTGTTATGTACAGGTGTCCCAATACTTTTGGTAATATAGTGTATCTCCCACACTGTACACGTCTAGGAGATTCTTACAGTACCTATAGGTAAGCCTTATTATAGGTTAGGTATAGGCTTGCCTGTAGGTAACAATCATGCATGGGAGTTTAATCCATATGGGGCAGATATATTTATATAGTGTGAGAGTAAAAAAAAGAAATAGAGAAATATTTTATAAAATTGTATTTGTTGGGACAGAAAATGTAATCCCCCACACATTCCCTTTTAAAGCATTTTAGAAAAATCCCATCCAATTGGCCCAGTGGGTGTCCAAGATATTTTGTATCTGCGATTGGCATGGACACAACTTTGAATGTGCCTTCAACTTATTTAACCACTTTAAGACCAGCCGCTGCAGTTGTACTGCGGCAGGATGGCTCCCCTGCGCGAACCACCATCATTGTATGTTGGCCGCTTTAAGAGGAATAGGGGGCGCGCCCGTGGCGCAATGCCAGAGCCCGATGCACATGGCCGCCGGCCGCCCTGTCCACCAGCGACCCGCAATCGCTCCTCAGAGAGACAGAATGGGGATCTCTCAATGTAAACAGATCACCGTTCTGTCAGGGAAGTAGAGCGAGAGCTGCTGTTCCTAGTTATCAGGAACAGTGATTTTTCTCCTCCAGTAGTACACTCCCTAGGGAACACTTAAAGCAGAGTTCCACCCAAAAATGGAACTTGTGCTTTAAGTACCCATGACCCCCTGACATTTGGCATGTCTTATTTTTTGGGGGGGGGGGTACCTAGTTTTCACAAGTACCCAGCTTCCACCTCCTCTCCTGGTGCCGCAGCAATGTAAGAAAGTTCACCTCTCCCCCCTCCCTCCCTGCAATCTTCTGGGACATCACAGGTCCCAGAAGATTTCCCGGCCATTCATAACACGCAGCACGGCTCACGCATGCGCAGTGCACGCCCGGCTGTGAAGCCACACTTGCTATGCCAGTGCCGCAGAGAGGAGGGGGAGAAAAGTGAGGCTTCAAGCAGCCACATCGTTGGACCGTGGGACAGGTGAGTGTCTGTTTTTTTAAAAGTCAGCTTTTTGTAGCTGCTGACTTGGGTGGAACTCCGCTTTAACCCCTTGATCGCCCCCTAGTGTTAATCCCTTTCCTGCCAGTGACATTTATACAGTAATCAGTGGCCATTTTTAGCTTTGATCGCTGTATAAATGTCAAATGGTCCCAAAAAAGTGTCAAAAGTGTCCGATCTGTTCGCACAATGTCGCAGTCCCGCTAAAAAAATCACTGATCGTCGCCATTACTAGTAAAAAAAAAAATTAAAAAAATTTAAATGGCATAAATCTATCCCCTATTTTGTAGATGCTATAACTTTTGTGCAAACCAATCAATATACGCTTATTGCGATTTTTTTTTTTTTCTACCAAAAATATGTAGAAGAATACATTTTGTCCTAAACTGATGAAGAAATTTGCTTTTTTTTGGATATTTATTATAGCAAAAAGTAAAAAATATTGTGTTTTTTTTTTTAAATTGTCGCTATTTTTTTTGTTTATAGCGCAAAAAATAAAAACCGCAGAACTGATCAAATACCACCAAAAGAAAGCTTTGTTTGTGGGGGAAAAAATGACATAAATTTGGTATGAGTGCTGCGTCGCACGACCGGCAATTGTCAGTTAAATCGACGCAGTGCCGTATCGCAAAAAATGGCCCGGTCATTAAGGGGGCAAATCCTTTCCGGTCCTTAACCACTTCAATACCAGGCACTTAGACACCTTCCTGCCCAAGCAAATTTTCATCTTTCAGCGCTGTCGCACTTTGAATGACAATTGCGCGGTCATACAACACTGTACTCAAGCAGAATTTTTATAATTTTGTTCCCACAAATAGAGCTTTCTTTTGGTGGTATTTGATCACCTCTGCGAATTTAATTTTTTGCGCAACAAATTAAAATAGACCGAAAATGTTGAAAAATAATTTTTTTTCTTAGTTTCTGTTAATTTTTTTGTAAATAAGTACGTTTTCTTCTTCAATGACGGACACTGATATGGCTGCACTGACGGGCACTGATAAGGCGGCACTGATGGGCACCGATGAGGTGGCACAAATGAGGTGGTACTGATGAGGTGGCACTGACGGCCACTGATGATGGGCACTGGTAGGCAGCGCTGATGGGCACTGATATGCGGCACTGATGTGCACTGATAGGTGGCACTGGTATGCAGCACTGATGGGCACTAATAGGTGGCACTGATAGGCACTCATAGACGGCATTAATGGGCACTCATAGGTGGCACTGATGGGTACTTATGGGTGGCACGGATAGGTGGCATGGATAGGCACTGATGGGCACTGATAGGTGGCACTGCTGGACACTGATGGGTGGCATTGCTGGGCATCACTTATTTTTTTGGTACATGATGGTGCCAGTCAGTGCCCATTTGTGGGCACTGACTGGTACAGATTAGGCATCATTTGCACATGTGAATGGCCATGGGGTAAATACCTGGCCATCCACATGTTTCCCACTTTCCTGGTGGTCCTAGTGGAGTCCCTGGTGGTCCAGTGTGGGCATCTGAGGGGGGCTGCGCTGATAAACAATCAGCGCAGACCCCCCTGTCAGGAGAGTCGCCGATCGGCTCTCCTCTACTCACGTCTGTCAGACGCGAGTGAGGAAAAGCGGGTCACCGGCTTTTCCTGTTGACATTGTGCTCAGCCGTGGAAAAAAAATCCAAGCTCCCCTGACCCTGTCCTGGTGCCGTAGTCACAAAAGTACTCATTGATGGCCCTCTGCTGCATGTGCAGTCGTTGCAGCATGGCCAACGTTGAGTTCCACCTGGTGGGCATGTCACATATTAGGCGGTTCTTGGGCAGGTTCAACTCCTTTTGCAGCTCAGCCAGCCGAGCACTGGCATTATACGATCAGCGGAAATGCACACAGACTTTACGTGCCTGCCTCAGGACATCCTGTAAGCCTGGGTACCTGCCCAAGAACCGCTGCACCACCAGGTTGAGGACGTGAGCCATACAGGGCACATGGGTGAGCTGCCCCTGTCGCAGGCGGAGAGGAGGTTGGTGCCATTGTCAGAAACCACCATTCCTGGCTTTAGCTGGCGTGGCGTTAACCACCTCACCGTCTGCCCCTGCAGAGCTGCCAGAACCTCTGCCCCAGTGTGGCTCCTGTCCCCCAAACACACCAGCGCAAGCACGGCATGGCATCTTTTTGCCTGTGTACTCGCGTAGCCCCTTGTACGCCTACGGAGCACCGCTGGTTCCGAGGACAGAGCACTCGAAGAGGCCATGGAGGAAGAAGAAGAGGAGGGGGAGGAGGAGAGAGGTGTGTCACAACCAAGAGTAGCATTTTGGAGGCGTGGTGGCGGAACAACCTCCAACACTACTGCGCCTTGTCCTGCATCCCTCCCAGCTGCCAATAGAGTGACCCAATGGGCCGTGAAAGACAGATAACGTCCCTGTCCATGCCTGCTGGACCATGAGTCAGCGGTAATATGCACCTTACCACTGACCGCCCTGTCCAGCGAGGCATGGACATTGCCTTCCACATGCCGGTAGAGAGCCGGAATCGCCTTCCGTGAGAAAAAGTGGCGTTTGGGAACCTGGAACTGAGGAACCGCACATTGAACAAACTCACGGAAGGGGGCCGAGTCTACCAACTGAAAAGGCAGCAGTTGAAGTGCTAGCAATTTAGCCAAGCTAGCATTCAACCGCTGGGCATGTGGATGGCTTGGAGTAAACTTCTTTCGACGGTCCAGCAGCTGGGGCAGGGAAATTTGCCTGCTACAATCGGACGTCGGTGTACTGCAAGTACTTGGTTGTGAAACACCTAATTCTACACCTTGCTGTCCTTCAGCATCCCCTCTCTCTGCGCGCACACTACTGTCTTCCTCAAGCTGGGTATCATCATCCGAGCCTTCAAATCGTTGGGCATCCTCCTGGAGCATGTACCCAACACTGTGCTCAAACAGTTCGGGGGACTCCTCAGGAGGACATGGTGGGTCTAGGGAAGGGGTGCCTGATGATGCCATTGAGTACGCCTTGGCAGCTGCTCTGCCAGTACCCTGAGCCTGGGTGAGAGAGGATGAGGAGGGCTTGGTCATCCATTCTACCAAGCCTTCGGCATAATGCGGCTCAACATGTCCAGCTGCCGAAAACAAGGACAAGCGTGTCCCATGGCCACGTGCTGATGACGATGCACGACCACGTCCACGACCAGCACTGTTGTCTCTAGAAACAGAGCCTGGTTGCCCTGTGTTCTTGCCTCTGGACTGTCTGCCTCTCCTTGGTGGTCTTCCAGGCATTGTAGTGGGTAGTGTATATTGTGCTGGAGTCACACAGCACACACACACTAACTCCTGCAGATGGATGCCTTAGATGACAGCAACAGGGCCTTATGGCAGATAGAGCCTGCCTTAGATGACAAGAACTGGGCTGACACACACACACACTAGCTCCTATGTGTGCTGACACACACTAGCTCCTATGTGTGCTGACACCCACACACTAGCTCCTATGTGTGCTGACACACACTAGCTCCTATGTGTGCTGACACCCACACACTAGCTCCTATGTGTGCTGACACCCACACACTAGCTCCTATGTGTGCTGACACCCACACACTAGCTCCTATGTGTGCTGACACCCACACACTAGCTCCTATGTGTGCTGACACCCACACACTAGCTCCTATGTGTGCTGACACCCACACACTAGCTCCTATGTGTGCTGACACACACACAAACACACTAGCTCCTATGTGTGCTGAGTCTGACACACACTAGCTCCTATGTGTGCTAACACACACACACTAGCTCCTATGTGTGCTAACACACACACACTCTAGCTCCTATGTGTGCTGACACACACACACACACACACACACACACACACACACTAGCTCCTATGTGTGCTGACACACACAAACTAGCTCCTATGTGTGCTGACACACACAAACTAGCTCCTATGTGTGCTGACACACATACTAGCTCCTATGTGTGCTGACACACACACACACACTAGCTCCTATGTGTGCTGACACACACACTAGCTCCTATGTGTGCTGACACACACACACACTAGCTCCTATGTGTGCTGACACCCACACACTAGCTCCTATGTGTGCTGACACCCACACACTAGCTCCTATGTGTGCTGACACCCACACACTAGCTCCTATGTGTGCTGACACACTCACACTAGCTCCTATGTGTGCTGACACACACACACTAGCTCCTATGTGTGCTGACACACACACACTAGCTCCTATGTGTGCTGACACACACACACTAGCTCCTATGTGTGCTGACACACACACACTAGCTCCTATGTGTGCTGACACACATACTAGCTCCTATGTGTGCTGACACACACACAAACACACTAGCTCCTATGTGTGCTAACACACACACACTAGCTCCTATGTGTGCTAACACACACACACTCTAGCTCCTATGTGTGCTGACACACACACACACACACACACACACACACACACACTAGCTCCTATGTGTGCTGACACACACAAACTAGCTCCTATGTGTGCTGACACACACAAACTAGCTCCTATGTGTGCTGACACACATACTAGCTCCTATGTGTGCTGACACACACACACACACTAGCTCCTATGTGTGCTGACACACACACTAGCTCCTATGTGTGCTGACACACACACACTAGCTCCTATGTGTGCTGACACCCACACACTAGCTCCTATGTGTGCTGACACCCACACACTAGCTCATATGTGTGCTGACACACTCACACTAGCTCCTATGTGTGCTGACACACACACACTAGCTCCTATGTGTGCTGACACATATACTAGCTCCTATGTGTGCTGACACACACACAAACACACTAGCTCCTATGTGTGCTGACACACACACACTAGCTCCTATGTGTGCTGACACACACACACTAGCTCCTATGTGTGCTGACACACACACACACTAGCTCCTATGTGTGCTGACACACACACACTAGCTCCTATGTGTGCTGACACACACACACTAGCTCCTATGTGTGCTGACACACACACTAGCTCCTATGTGTGCTGACACACACACACTAGCTCCTATGTGTGCTGACACACACACACTAGCTCCTATGTGTGCTGACACACACACACTAGCTCCTATGTGTGCTGACACACACACACACACTAGCTCCTATGTGTGCTGAGTCTGAAACACACACACACACTAGCTCCTATGTGTGCTGACAAACACACACACACACACTAGCTCCTATGTGTGCTGACACACACACACTAGCTCCTATGTGCGCTGAGTCTGACACACACACACTAGCTCCTATGTGTGCTGACACACACACTAGCTCCTATGTGTGCTGACACACACACACACACTAGCTCCTATGTGTGCTGACACACACACACACTAGCTCCTATGTGTGCTGACACACACACACTAGCTCCTATGTGTGCTGACACACACTGTAGCTCGTATGTGTGCTGACACACACACACACACACTAGCTCCTATGTGTGCTGACAAACACACACACACACACTAGCTCCTATGTGTGCTGACAAACACACACACTAGCTCCTATGTGTGCTGACAAACACACACACTAGCTCCTATGTGTGCTGACACACACACACTAGCTCCTATGTGCGCTGAGTCTGACACACACACACTAGCTCCTATGTGTGCTGACACACACACTAGCTCCTATGTGTGCTGACACACACACACACTAGCTCCTATGTGTGCTGACACACACACACACACACTAGCTCCTATGTGTGCTGACACACACACACACTAGCTCCTATGTGTGCTGACACACACACACACACACACACACACACACACACACACACTAGCTCCTATGTGTGCTGACACACACACTAGCTCCTATGTGTGCTGACACACACACTAGCTCCTATGTGTGCTGACACACACACTAGCTCCTATGTGTGCTGACACACACACACAGACACTAGCTCCTATGTGTGCTGACACACACACACAGACACTAGCTCATATGTGTGCTGACACACACACACACACACACACACACACTAGCTCCTATGTGTGCTGACACACACACTAGCTCCTATGTGTGCTGACACACACACTGGCTCCTATGTGTGCTGACACACACACACACTAGCTCCTATGTGTCCTGACACACACACACACTAGCTCCTATGTGTCCTGACACACACACACACTAGCTCCTATGTGTGCTGACACACACACACTAGCTCCTATGTGTGCTGACACACACACACTAGCTCCTATGTGTGCTGACACACACACACACACTAGCTCCTATGTGTGCTGACACACACACACACACTAGCTCCTATGTGTGCTGACACACACACTAGCTCCTATGTGTGCTGACACACACACTAGCTCCTATGTGTGCTGACACACACACACTAGCTCCTATGTGTGCTGACACACACACAGACACTAGCTCATATGTGTGCTGACAAACAAACACACACTAGCTCCTATGTGTGCTGACACACACACTGGCTCCTATGTGTGCTGACACACACACTGGCTCCTATGTGTGTTGACACACACACACTAGCTCCTATGTGTGCTGACACACACACACTAGCTCCTATGTGTGCTGACACACACACACTAGCTCCTATGTGTGCTGACACACACACACTAGCTCCTATGTGTGCTGACACACACACACTAGCTCCTATGTGTGCTGACACACACACACTAGCTCCTATGTGTGCTGACACACACACACTAGCTCCTATGTGTGCTGACACACACACACTAGCTCCTATGTGTGCTGACACACACACACAGACACTAGCTCATATGTGTGCTGACA